>OY986950.1:3601361-3628861 GCA_963920595.1 Eimeria praecox
ACCATCTTTCGGGTCCTAACAGATGTGCTACAACTCAAACCTCTCACAAAGTTCATGGTCGGTCGTAGGTGCAAGGCATGCAAAAAGCAAAACCTTTCCCTACTCTCACTTTCATTGTGCATACAGGGTTTCCACCCGCATACTCGCACATATGTTAGACTCCTTGGTCCGTGTTTCAAGACGGGTCGGTTGAAACCGTTAAGGACAGCATCGCAGAACGACGGTACTCGAAAGTGTAGCCATCGAACGCGGAAAGCACACCTCAGCAAACACCTGAACAACACAAACCCAAAGGCTATAACAGCCCACGAAAGGCCTACCTTCCTTGGGGAGAATAGTCAAGCGTCCACTGATGCTGACCAACCTCAAGGGATCATAGTGGACCACAGCAGTAAACAGACCTCCCAATCCCTATAACGGAGATATAAGAGATATGACCACTGGACCCCACCGGCACCCTAGAGATACAAAAGTTTCAATCGCTTCCCTTCCAGCAATTTCAGACACTTTTAACTCTCTTTCCAAAGTCCTTTTCATCTTTCCTTCACAGTACTTGTTCGCTATCGGTCTCACGCCAATATTTAGCTTTATGTGAAACTTATCACACATTTTGCGCTCAAATCCCAATGAACGCGACTCAATAAAAGCGCACCGTACGTGGGAGCATCGAGCAGGACAAAGGACGGGACTGTCACCCTCTCTGAAGTTCTGTTCCAAGAAACTTAGACCTGCCCTCCCACTGGCAACGCCTCTAGAGGCTACAATTCGTGAGGCCAAATAAGGGACTCACGATTTTCACTTTGAGCTCTTCCCGCTTCACTCGCCGTTACTAGGGGAATCATTGTTATTTTCTTTTCCTCCGCTTAGTAATATGCTTAAATTCAGCGGGTAACCTCGACTGATTTCAGGTCTAGATATATATATGTTTATATCTTGGAAATATTTTGGAATATATCCCTCATCAAGCATAATTGATAATAAATTATTATCCCACACATGCATAAATAGGCTTCCAATACAACACACCCAATATATGCATGCTTAAATCGTTCATTATTGATGAGATACATATCAGCAGCTTAATAATAAACCACCGTATCTCTTTCATGAACGAAAGGATAACACCATATCAATCTTCATGCTTGTCAGCACACATACATAATAATATGTACTTGTGGTGACTCCAAAACAAATCTTCACACGACGCAATTATATAAAAATACTGCGACGTGCAAATGATACCAACCACACATTCAACGCGCACAGTATCATTAAACTGTGCCCTTCCAATGTTGGTAAGTATACTTATAGAAGAGATCAAAAGACACTGAAACAGACGTGCTGCCGAGAAATCCCGGCAGCGCCATATGCGTTCAGAAATCTGATGGTTCACTAAAATCTGCAATTCACAATGCGTATCGCATTTCGCTGCGTCCTTCATCGATGCGTGAGCCAAGACATCCATTGCTGAAAGTTTTTTTAAGCAAATTGCTTCTTTTTTGCATTAAATAGCGCACAAACGCTGCTGTGTGATCTATTTAGGACATGCATACACATCATACATACACAAGCCACGCCAATGCATGCATGCATGCTGCATGCAGCCCTTAACAGCCCCACCACAGACAGCCTTAAACATGCGCTAACTCCCCCCCCCCCCGTTCCAAATCGCATGCGACAGCATGCAAAAACAGAGAGGTGCAAGCATAAAAAAACACTTCTTTCATCTTCTACAAAGAACGTTGTGGAGGAAAAAACACAGAGATTCAAGGATTGATTTACGTTCGTTAGTAGGCGATCCCCAAAAGCAGGCTTCCAACATCGCAAAACGCTTCCAATAAGCTATTCGCCAATGATGAAATCGCTTGGAGACGCACAATCAATGTGTGAATGATCCTTCCGCAGGTTCACCTACGGAAACCGTGTTACGACTTTTGCATCCTTTAGAGGGCTCTATTTACGCAACTTCCCGGCCAGCCCCAAAGTGGGGTTGGCCAGTCCGATGAATTCACAGGACCCTCCGATCGGTTGCAGCGACGGGCGGTGTGTACAAGGGGCAGGGACGTAGTCGGCGCAAGCTGCTGACTTGCGCCTACTAGGCATTCCTCGTTGAAGACTAATAATTGCAATAATCTATCCCCATCACGATGCACCCTCACAAGATTACCCAGCCCCATCGGGCAAGGTAAAAACTCGTTGCATGCATCAGTGTAGCGCGCGTGCAGCCCAGAACATCTAAGGGCATCACAGACCTGTTATTGCCTCAAACTTCCTTGCGTTAGACACGCAAAGTCCCTCTAAGAAGTGATACAGTAACCGAAGTTACTGACCCTATTTAGCAGGCCAAGGTCTCGTTCGTTATCGAAATTAACCAGACAGATCACTCCACCAACTAAGAACGGCCATGCACCACCACCCATAGAATCAAGAAAGAGCTATCAATCTGTCAATCCTTCCCATGTCTGGACCTGGTGAGTTTCCCCGTGTTGAGTCAAATTAAGCCGCAGGCTCCACGCCTGGTGGTGCCCCTCCGTCAATTCCTTTAAGTTTCAGCCTTGCGACCATACTCCCCCCAGAACCCAGAGACTTTGATTTCTCATGAGGTGCAGGAGAAGCCAAGGTAGGCATTTCCCTATCTCTAGTCGGCATAGTTTATGGTAGAGATTACGACGGTATCTAATCGTCTTCAAACCCCCTACTGTCGTTCTTGATTAATGAAAACATCCTTGGCAAATGCTTTCGCAGTAGTTCGTCTTTAACAAATCTAAGAATTTCACCTCTGACAGTTAAATACGAATGCCCCCAACTGTCCCTATTAATCATTACCTTGGTCCTAGAAACCAACAAAATAGAACCGAGGTCCTATCTTATTATTCCATGCTGCAGTATTCAGGGCGACAAGCCTGCTTGAAACACTCTATTTTTCTCAAAGTAAAAGTTCCAGAACACCTACCAACGCAATAAAGCGCCAGAGGCTACCAGAAATATGCCGAGGGCAAACCACGCGCACACCCATACGGGCAGCGCAGGCTGACCACGACAGAAATCCAACTACGAGCTTTTTAACTGCAACAACTCTAATATACACTATTGGAGCTGGAATTACCGCGGCTGCTGGCACCAGACTTGCCCTCCAATTGTTACTCTGGAAGGGTTTTACATTCCCATCATTCCAATTACAAAGCATAAAATGCCCTGTATTGTTATTTCTCGTCACTACCTCGAAACTGTTTTCATTGGGTAATTTGCGCGCCTGCTGCCTTCCTTAGATGTGGTAGCCGTTTCTCAGGCTCCCTCTCCGGAATCGAACCCTAATTCCCCGTTACCCGTCACTGCCACGGTAGGCCAATACCCTACCGTCGAAAGCTGATAGGTCAGAAACTTGAATGATCCATCGCGGGCCCGAAAGCCAACTGCGATCCGTTCGGTTACTATGAATCACCATGACTCCACAAAAGTGGGTTGGTTTTGTATCTAATAAACACAGCCCCTCCAGAGAAGGTAGCCTTTGCGCATGTATTAGCCATAGAATTACCATGGTTATCCATGTAAAAAAGACCATCAAATAAACTATAACTGTTTTAATGAGCCATTCGCAGTTTCACCGTATAAAAGCTTATACTTAGACATGCATGGCTTAATCTTTGAGACAAGCATATGACTACTGGCAGGATCAACCAGGTTGCTATCGTCATCCTCCTCAACCATGGCCATAAAACACACAAATCATCCTATCTCGTATTGTTCATCTGAAATAAACAAACGAGGAGGAACAAAATGCGTAAAACGCCATGGAGAAAAGAATAATAACTTATCACCACAGGTCATTATCTTATCATTTCCACAAAACAGATAAAAGAAGACACACTCGCCCCCCACAATCCATTTTGTAGTAAAGATAATAACACTTTAGTGGCTTCAGAAACATTCTTATCATTCCAAACACCCTTAAAGAGTCCAAGGTCTAATAAGAATGTCCCAAACAAATCCAAAAGCACCCCCCACCGCCACAAATATCATCATAGTTCGTCATATTACCCTGGAAACTTGGAATAATCTTCCTTGCCTGCTGCATAAAGCAATCTTCTTAAAGCGTATATAACGCTTCTAATCAATTGCCATCACAAACAAAAAAGATACACAAGAATCCTTGGCAACGAACCATGCTTTCCAAGCGCCCGAATTGCCCCCCCCGCATCAGCATCTCCTCCACTTGATCTCGCCTCTGTCCGTTTGCAAAAGGATTGAATAATATATACGTATAAAAAGACAATCTGACCATATATATATATATATATATATATATATATATATATATATATATATAGCCACAATGCACTTCTATACGCAATATCGTCCCACCCCAAGAAACAAAACAAAAGCCAAACCAAAAATTGGAAGCGCTGGAAGGACCAATCCGTAACGCTCTATTTTTCTTCCCACAAATTTCTTTGCAGGACACACCAATACAACACCAACAACTCCGCCCCCAAAATGCAGCTTCATTCGGGGTATCAACAAATCAAATGCTCAAAAAGCAAATGAAATCCCCCCACATCCTAAACATCTCAAAATGATGTCCTTTCAAACGATCCCCACAACCATCTAGCTTCTCTGACGCACAGGTGAAGCATCCATGGCAATGGAATCATCTGTCTTCATCCTGCTCAAGAAAGCTATAAGCTTCCTTTCTTTACACGCTACCACTACAAACAGCTTGGCCATCCTTTCTTCGACAACCACCCAAAATGGGAGAACAGCAAAACCAGGACATTACACACATCCAAAGTGAATTATCCTGTTGCCATTCACAGCTGTTGCAGAAGCAGCGCAATCTCCCCTCAACATACGCTCACATATGAATGGCGACCTTTCCCGCGTAGGCTCCTCACACGAATCTAATTCTATTTCCATCCAAACACACCAACAAAAACTTTTGCCAAAGACACATGAACGCTTTTGCGACGCAATTCACCAGTCTACCACTACCTCCCATCAGCCAAAAGCGTCTTGTAGTTTCTGCTCCTTAAAGCGAACTTTTGCATACCCTGTGAATTCTTCTCACCTCCCAAATATACTTAAGACTCACTGAAAGCTAACCAGCTCATGTATCCCTTCGTGTGCCACACAACACAAATCCCTCCCTATCCCTGTCTTCTCCAGCGAGCCAAGAAAACTCCAGAGCAGCATCTTTACCAACATATACAAGCATAATTCAAGAAGAAAAAATGGCATCAAGAAAATCCACAGAAAACTCTAGGACAGCTTGCTGAACATCCTGCATTGCTTGGTCCTCATCATGTTGAGAAAGTGGTGCAGAATCAAGGTCATCGCAAAGTCGAGACAACCTCCTTAATAACTTGCATATCGGATTGAACTAAATTACCGAGCATATACTGATTGATGCTGCAAATAAAATTCAATATGAAGGAGCCCGCCTTAATAAAACTAGAAAAAAGCACAGTAGAGACCTAACCACCTCAAGAAAAGCAAACTCCAGCGGTTGAG
The DNA here is from genome assembly GCA_963920595.1 of Eimeria praecox. Lineage (NCBI taxonomy): Eukaryota > Apicomplexa > Conoidasida > Eucoccidiorida > Eimeriidae > Eimeria > Eimeria praecox. The sequence goes on from OY986950.1 coordinate 3,606,870, forward strand.
ACGCCTGCTGCTGTAAAAGAAAGAATACAATTCACACGGACCATGTTCCTCATTGCTGCCTCAAAAACCAAAAGGAAAAGTATAAACAAACCTCATTGAAGAAATCCAATTAAAAGGAAAATGCAGCATTCGCTGAAAAATATATCTACTGCTGCCTGTTCCAGACCACCCTCTCTCACCCCCCCTGCACACGCGCGCGCGCGCCCCCACAGGCTGCGGTTGATGGCGATCGCATCCATCCTTCCACTGACGGTACGTAAATGTGGCTACAAGACTTACAGGCATGAACATGTTAACACTGCAGTAATTTGAATCTTTCTATCTGGATCATTTGTGCTTTGCGTCTACACGATAACACTTTGTTGAAGGTGTGCACCCGATGTAGCTCTAGTAAGATGAAGGCACAGTGGCAATGCACCAGGCAAATCCTGATTTGGGCTTTGTGTACGGCTATATTACACAAATTGTATGGGAGGGATGCTCGTATATGCAGTGTACCTGGCATTTGATGCACTCTGGCAGTGTTGGCAAACCGCCAATTGCTGGGCATAAATGCAAACCAAAAGGGACGAACTGGACCCTTACAACATATTTTGTAAGGACCTATGCTCCGCATGAACCCTCATGACATTATATGAGAATGATACGAGGGTTTCCATATGTTTTTGTTGTTTCCTTTGATTTGGAGCGCTTTTCGTCGTTTGTGCAAGGCTGGCTTGAACACAGTTTCTGGTGTCTTCTTATTTTTGTTCCAGTAAAGCATTGACGGTGGTGGTTTCAGTTGGTGCGCAGGTAGGTGGAGTAGGAAACCATTAGCATAATATGTGATCAATGTACCTTGCCACTTTGTATAAAATGATGAACCTCGTGCTTCTACCGCATCTTGGAGTGGCTTGGGTTTAGTTAAGGCGTGCAGTCTACGGTTGACCGGAGCAGGCACAACATAACAAACACGCTGTGGGTAACAGCACAGTTTCAAGCTTAATAGTTGGAAGTACATTGGGACTTGGCAGGCAAGTAATGCTTGCTATCAGTTATTCAGAAGCTGTCCTTCATATGGCTTTAGGAGCATCAGTTTCATGCGGAAACTTCCCTTATCATTTACCAGTTTTGTATTAAACCGACGTTTTTTCTCCTCGGAGCTCAATGCAGTTGTGTATGGATAAAGACAAAAGAGACACATGTGCAATAGCTGAATGCAGAATGCATGTCTCTACATATCATGAGGCATAGGTTGCATGAGGGTTACGGCGGGCATTATTGCTCATCGTACCGCATTGCTTTTGTGTGCTAATTATTGACGGGAAATGCATCTTGTTCCGGTTTCTATTGAGTCTACTTGAGCCTGAGTTGACCATCAAGAAGCTCAGCACATTATATTGCGCAAAGAAAGAAGAATTCAACCATCCATTGGTAGATACACGAGAGGATACTGTGACTCTTTTCTAGTTTAGGCTGCAGCTATGATTTCATTGTGAAAGCTGTTGTGTTTTCATTGCAAAGCTTTCACTTCTGCTCGACCTGTTTTGATGGGCGTGCATATTAGAATATTATTAAACTTTGTTATTAAACATTGTTATTGAACAGGATAGAATTTGGGATGCAATATTTGATGGTCAGCAAAATAGGATTGCTATATGAATTGCTTGCCAAAATTGTAGAACACCCTGCCAGGGAAAATACAACTGAAATAGACGCAAGTTTAGGGATTTGTAGTTTATAGGCAAGCCTCCCACGTAGTAACTCCCGAAGTTGGGAGCTGGGACTTTGTGTAACTGTAGCGCCTGACGAGTTGGATTTTAGAAGTCATGTCTAACTCGTGGAAAGACACTTTGTGTTGTGTTCCATCAAACTTGCTAGTAGCGCAAACGAGAGGATAACCTTGTGGCACATAAAGCGATGGGCAATCGCATCACCAGAAGCAGGCAGCCTTCCCTATCCTTATGCTTATACATGCCAAACCTGATGTCATCATTATAGTGATTTTCGCATACCATGATGATTGTTGGTGATATAACCGCGGGTTTGCCGGATCTTTTTACTGCTGGGGTAGCAGCGTGCAACGATTAGCCTAAACAACTACAGGAAGAAGGAATGCCTAGAATGAAAATAATTGCTTTCGTTCACACCATGTTGGCTTCGGTTCCGGAAGCTTCCATAAAGGGAGGGAAATATCAGGCGGAAGATAGAGCATATTGATGCATATCCGGTGCATGAGGCATGCATGCTACACTAAAAGAAAGAACAAACACAGGATCCGCTGAAACAGCTGTCGCAGAGCCACCGCCTTCATGTGCAAATTTGGACAACGAAAGGTGGCGCTAATCCAGCCGAAGCAAATCCTGAAGCTGTTAAGGAGCAAGAAACAATGGCATCTTCAAAAACACAAATAAGATTTTTGCTTTTATAGTCGTTTCTATCCCAACTCATGTATGACGTGTTCCTTCATTGCTGGCTGGTACTCGTCAGACACGTGCCGAGGCAGGCCATGTGCGCTGTCCTTGCTGTTTAGGTGAAGCGGAAAGGAACGGTATGTTCTATCGGTGCGCTAAGCGTTGGTGTTGTTCTTTGCACCTAGAGTTGCGCTTACGCGGTAATCCAAACTGCAGGTGCTGTTGCTTGTGCATAGCCTCCAATTAGTGCAGTAGCACGTGCGTTTAGGGCACTATGCAGCTAGTGCAATAACAGATGAGCTTCTGTTATTATCCGGTTTCATTTACGTACCATCACCACTGTCATGTGTTGCTGATAAATCTGCATTCTTCTCCCTTCGCAGCACTGTAGATAGGCCATCAGTTTACTTCATTCTGAACTGTGAACCTTGATGTTATTCAATCCTACCAATATGCCTTCATTCGGCGTAATAAAACACCTTATTATATCGAAGAGTCGCGTTCCATCAGCGACAACATTTTGTTTCTGATGGAAGCCAATTCTTCCTTACAGTATCGTGATGGTTTCAGAAGAACAGCTCATGAGTACTGCACCTTCAGCATGCTTCTCCTTAGAGTAATATCACTTTCAGCTACTCCTGCTGCAGAGCGCAACAGCTTTCGCAACTTACTTTCATGCCACAGGATGACTCATTAGCCCTTCTTGGTGCCAACACCACCTCTCTAAGTGGCACTATCGTAGAGTTGCCATCAGTCTCCCGCCCCCTACGTAGTAATGTGTTGTGAAATTACACCCTTACAGCCGATTGGTATGCTTCCATGCCTAATTTTATTCCGTTCCTACTTATACTAACAAGCGACGTTTGCCTTGCAATGACGATTCGTCTTGTTGCGCGTCTGCGTTAGTACATGGATGCCGCCTAGCCAAAAGCGATGTAACTACATACGATTCTAGAAGAAGCAGCTTCAAACAGAATGCATTATCTAACAACGTCTTCACATGATTCCCACGGTTCACCCTATTCCCAGTCAGTACTGCCATCCCTGTCTACCTACTCCGTTGGCTCATGCTGTATCAAGATGGGTATCAGCGATAAACAATGGCGCACAAAAGCATGAACGCCCTCCAGCGCTCGCCATCTGGCGTCGTCAGTGCACTCAGACTGCCGCAAGGCAGAGCTAATCTAGTAAGGCTGCTTGAATACCCCAGGGCGGCAGCGTATTTGTAGGCAAAGACAGCTCTAAGCAAGGTTTATGGAAAAAAGCGGGGGAAACAAACGTTTGTGCCGCTGTGTTGAAGCTGCGTTTTAATACCGTAAGTAAACAGGAGGTGAAGGCAGCTACAGCTGCTCTGCTGAACACTGAAGCGCTTTCTGGTCCGACAGCGCTTTGAATAGAATCATAGGCAACAACAACAATCATCAGCATGCAGTATGCATAGCGGTTCAGCAGGTGCATGGATTTCCCGAGCGGGTTTTGCCAAGTGTCATTTCCCAAACTAAAGCGAAGTTGAACTGGTCTTTGCAATCTTCTTGCTGCAACAAAGCATCATTCGGGATATAACCACCCACTGAGCATTGAATCATCTAAACCTGCATGATTTAGCATGCATCGGACCAAAGCTGGTGGGCGATGGTGTCAGTTCCAGCTCCCCTTCTCCACAAGCGGGAAACGGCTCCAAGGAATACCTGGTATTCGCAATCTTTCGAACCAGTCAAACGCATGCCACGTCAGCATGCCCTTGTCCAAAATCCTAATGCACAAATAACCTGTCCAACGGCACCTCATACAATTTAATCGCCCACCGCTCAGCTTGCCTGTTCCTGTCACGGGAAAACACAATAAAACAGCTGCCAATACCACACAGGTTCGTTTCATATTATCTACACGCACCTTCTGTCAAAGAGAACGGACTACGGCCGCGGTCTGTCATAATTGGCAGTTGCTCCGTTCTGCCCTTCCATCTAGCACATTTTGAAAGCAAAAGGAGATAGTGGAAGCTTAGCTTTAAGCATTCCGTCACTCGTCCCAACACCTGCAGCGGGAGCGAACGAACAAAGGGGGCGGCAGTAGCAGCAAAGTAATGCTGATTTCTTTGAGCGTAAAGCCCTTTTGTTTGCACGTCAGTGACAAGAGCAGGAGGCACAGTAGCTACTGCTTCACCAAGGGGGCTGCTGTTCTGTAGGGATCAGCAGCTGACCCAATATATTCCAGGATACTAGAGCTCTGGAGATTATGGAGCAAATGGTGTCAACGGGCGGCCCCTACTCGGTGTCCGCACCTGTTGTTATTCCTGCTGCACCTCGCACCGGTGGTGCTGCTGCAACCGCTACTGCAGCTGCTGTCACTGGTGGACTTGCCTTAACGATTGCACCCGTTATTTGATTGCTTGTATCCCCTGTGCACATCTCTAGATTGTACAGGCAAAACCTTTTGGCTACTTGCAGGGGGTTTAGGCTACTCTCTCAAAGATGTCAACGGAAACACCTCACGCCGTAACTGCATTGCTGCGGCGTCTCATCTACCATAGCAATAACAGTAAAACAAGACAAAACCGTAATATCGCTGGCTGCCTGCTACTTCCGCAACTCGCAACGACTGCTACTCTTGCTGCGAACTGCTACTACTGCTGAGAGTAGCAACAATAATATAGGCATGAAGAACAGCAGCAGGAAGAGCAACAGCGGCAGCAGCACCACCGGATTTTCCGTAGTGCGGGAAGGGAACTAAGATGGGGGCATCAATTCGTTCCCACGCCCCAATTTGAGCCCTTTTCAAGACTATTTCAGCGATACCTGCAACAATAGCTGCAACTTAGAGGAAACGAGCGGCAAGAGAGGAGCATCTATTTTGTGTGAGTCTCTTTAGACAGGCCGGAAAAGTAGCGCATATCCTGGCAGCGTTGTGAGCTCGAAAGAATGTGAATGGGCCTACTGAGGCAACCGGTGCACCAGCACAGTATCAGCGCCACCAGCAGCACGCAGTACAGAGGGGAACGGAAACCACTCGAGCAGCAGCAGCCGCCATACCAACAGCAGCAGCGCCCACAGCGGCTGCAACAGCCACAACAGGAACACCAGCATACCGGTGGTCCTGCTGCCACACCGCAGCACGCAAACAACAGGCGCTTTACTTCTCACATGCGCCCACACGTGTTGATTTTTTCATGCTCCGACACTCCACAGCAACGACGAAAGCAACGACAAAAGCGGAAGCAGCAAGAGTAAAGAAGAACTGAGGCGTATTACGTCGTGTGTGGCGAAAACGCCGTTAGCCGGCTGCTAGACCCCGCACCGCACCTGCTGCTAGACCCGCAGCCCGCACCTGCTGCTGCTCTTGCTGCAAACTGGTACTACTGCTGAGAGCAGGAACAGGAATATAATGCTGTTCTGAAACCTAAAGAACGGCAGCAGCAACAGCAGCATCGGCTGCAGCGGCCACCGAATGGGGGGGGCACTATATCGTCCCCACGCGGTAGTTGTGCTGTGAAACTCCATATATTAAGGCTATTGATACAGTTGCATGAGTAAATATAATTTGTTGCTTCTCGTGCTAACACAGGAGAGTTTGCCATATATGGCAGTGTCTCAGGGAAATTAATTAAATGAGACATATAAGCATATCAACTGGACGCGAGTTTATTAGCTCGGCTACTTCATCTAGAAGGGTTTAAAAGCAAGCAATGTTAGTAGAAGCTTAAAACTTAGCACGTCTTCACTTTTCGCAGCATCAACAACAAAAGCATATCGGTAAGGACAGCGGCAGCAACGTTAAGCAATTTGTACGTATTGGCCCCCTCCCTCACTATCCTGCCTGCTGGCGCCGGTCTTTTTGCTGTTTGTGTTTCGGCAGCAGCAGAGAAACTGGCTGTCTGTATGGGCAGTGCTTCGAAGGACCTCAGCGGAGACAATTTAGGCCGTTGCTGCGGGGGTCAGCTCTATCCTCTAGCATTATGGGCAAGCGTTGCCCGCTTTGCCACCACCTGCTACAGCAATAAAGGCAACATTAACCATAATGGCATTACCCGAGAGTAGAAGAGGAACCAACAGCAACAGCCACAGCAGAAAAATCTACAATAGCGGCATAGCAACCACAGCAATGGCAGCAGCAGCTCTAGCAGCAGGAGAAGCTTCCATGGAGAAGCTGGTCATGCTTTGTGTGTATGCATGCCAGTTGATGAGTGTCGGGATGGCATTCGTAAGGTCGTTAAAAAACTTTAGCTATTCGCCTCCCGAGTTTATGTTATGTGCGCTCATGAGTTTGGGCATGGCATTTATTAAGGTCGTCAAACGACTGGTCATGATGGTGTGGCTTTGTGGGATGGTGTGATGGGCATTGTGTGTTGCCCGTTTTACTGAGATGATATGAATATTTGTATAGAGCATTCTCAAGGTCTACAAAAGGCACGTCATGAGGATGGTGTGATGGGTGTTGTGTGTTGTCCGTTTTACTGAGATGATATAAATATTTGTATAGAGCATTCTTAAGGTCTACAAAAGGCACGTCATGAGGATGGTGTGATGGGTGTTGTGTGTTGTCCGTTTTACTGAGATGATATGAATATTTGTATAGAGCATTCTTAAGGTCTACAAAAGGCTCGTCATGATGACATGTATGTGCAGATGGGTCTTTAGATTTAAATATTCGAATTTCCATGGTTTTGAATGAGACATTGAGAATCGAGGGATATATGCGGCTTTGGGAAATGGATTGTATCCCAGCAAGCATAAATTTATTCAGATGATACGAATCATCTGCATTGCATTCTTAAGGTCTACAAAAGGCACGTCATGAGGATGGTGTGATGGGTGTTGTGTGTTGTCCGTTTTACTGAGATGATATAAATATTTGTATAGAGCATTCTTAAGGTCTACAAAAGGCACGTCATGAGGATGGTGTGATGGGTGTTGTGTGTTGTCCGTTTTACTGAGATGATATGAATATTTGTATAGAGCATTCTTAAGGTCTACAAAAGGCACGTCATGATGACATGTATGTGCAGATGGGGTCTTTAGATTTAAATATTCGAATTTCCATGGTTTGAATGAGACATTGAGATCGAGGGATATATGCGGCTTTGGGGAAATGGATTGTATCCCAGCAAGCATAAATTTATTCAGATGATACGAATCATCTGCATTGCATTCTTAAGGTCTACAAAGGCACGTCATGAGGATGGTGTGATGGGTGTTGTGTGTTGTCCGTTTTTACTGAGATGATATAAATATTTGTATAGAGCATTCTTAAGGTCTACAAAAGGCACGTCATGAGGATGGTGTGATGGGTGTTGTGTGTTGTCCGTTTTACTGAGATGATATGAATATTTGTATAGAGCATTCTTAAGGTCTACAAAAGGCACGTCATGATGACATGTATGTGCAGATGGGGTCTTTAGATTTAAATATTCGAATTTCATGGTTTGAATGAGACATTGAGAATCGAGGGATATATGCGGCTTTGGGGAAATGGATTGTATCCCAGCAAGCATAAATTTATTCAGATGATACGAATCATCTGCATTGCATTCTTAAGGTCTACAAAAGGCACGTCATGAGGATGGTGTGATGGGTGTTGTGTGTTGTCCGTTTTACTGAGATGATATAAATATTTGTATAGAGCATTCTAAGGTCTACAAAAGGCACGTCATGAGGATGGTGTGATGGGGTGTTGTGTGTTGTCCGTTTTACTGAGATGATATGAATATTTGTATAGAGCATTCTTAAGGTCTACAAAAGGCACGTCATGATGACATGTATGTGCAGATGGGGTCTTTAGATTTAAATATTCGAATTTCCATGGTTTGAATGAGACATTGAGAATCGAGGGATATATGCGGCTTTGGGAAATGGATTGTATCCCAGCAAGCATAAATTTATTCAGATGATACGAATCATCTGCATTGCATTCTTAAGGTCTACAAAAGGCACGTCATGAGGATGGTGTGATGGGTGTTGTGTGTTGTCCGTTTTACTGAGATGATATGAATATTTGTATAGAGCATTTTAAGGTCTACAAAAGGCACGTCATGATGACATGTATGTGCAGATGGGGTCTTTAGATTTAAATATTCGAATTTCCATGGTTTGAATGAGACATTGAGAATCGAGGGATATATGCGGCTTTGGGGAATGGATTGTATCCCAGCAAGCATAAATTTATTCAGATGATACGAATCATCTGCATTGCATTCTTAAGGTCTACAAAAGGCACGTCATGAGGATGGTGTGATGGGTGTTGTGTGTTGTCCGTTTTACTGAGATGATATGAATATTTGTATAGAGCATTCTTAAGGTCTACAAAAGGCACGTCATGATGACATGTATGTGCAGGTGGGGTCTTTAGATTTAAATATTCGAATTTCCATGGTTTGAATGAGACATTGAGAATCGAGGGATATATGCGGCTTTGGGGAAATGGATTGTATCCCAGCAAGCATAAATTTATTCAGATGATACGAATCATCTGCATTGCATTCTTAAGGTCTACAAAAGGCACGTCATGAGGATGGTGTGATGGGTGTTGTGTGTTGTCCGTTTTACTGAGATGATATGAATATTTGTATAGAGCATTCTTAAGGTCTACAAAAGGCACGTCATGATGACATGTATGTGCAGATGGGGTCTTTAGATTTAAATATTCGAATTTCCTATGGTTTGAATGAGACATTGAGAATCGAGGGATATATGCGGCTTTGGGAAATGGATTGTATCCCAGCAAGCATAAATTTATTCAGATGATACGAATCATCTGCATTGCATTCTTAAGGTCTACAAAAGGCACGTCATGAGGATGGTGTGATGGGTGTTGTGTGTTGTCCGTTTTACTGAGATGATATAAATATTTGTATAGAGCATTCTTAAGGTCTACAAAAGGCACGTCATGAGGATGGTGTGATGGGTGTTGTGTGTTGTCCGTGTTTACTGAGATGATATGAATATTTGTATAGAGCATTCTTAAGGTCTACAAAAGGCACGTCATGATGACATGTATGTGCAGATGGGGTCTTTAGATTTAAATATTCGAATTTCCATGGTTTGAATGAGACATTGAGAATCGAGGGATATATGCGGCTTTGGGGAAATGGATTGTATCCCAGCAAGCATAAATTTATTCAGATGATACGAATCATCTGCATTGCATTCTTAAGGTCTACAAAAGGCACGTCATGAGGATGGTGTGATGGGTGTTGTGTGTTGTCCGTTTTACTGAGATGATATAAATATTTGTATAGAGCATTCTTAAGGTCTACAAAAGGCACGTCATGAGGATGGTGTGATGGGTGTTGTGTGTTGTCCGTTTTACTGAGATGATATGAATATTTGTATAGAGCATTCTTAAGGTCTACAAAAGGCACGTCATGATGACATGTATGTGCAGATGGGGTCTTTAGATTTAAATATTCGAATTTCCATGGTTTGAATGAGACATTGAGAATCGAGGGATATATGCGGCTTTGGGGAAATGGATTGTATCCCAGCAAGCATAAATTTATTCAGATGATACGAATCATCTGCATTGCATTCTTAAGGTCTACAAAAGGCACGTCATGAGGATGGTGTGATGGGTGTTGTGTGTTGTCCGTTTTACTGAGATGATATAAATATTTGTATAGAGCATTCTTAAGGTCTACAAAAGGCACGTCATGAGGATGTGTGTGATGGTGTTGTGTGTTGTCCGTTTTACTGAGATGATATGAATATTTGTATAGAGCATTCTTAAGGTCTACAAAAGGCACGTCATGATGACATGTATGTGCAGATGGGGTCTTTAGATTTAAATATTCGAATTTCCATGGTTTGAATGAGACATTGAGAATCGAGGGATATATGCGGCTTTGGGGAAATGGATTGTATCCCAGCAAGCATAAATTTATTCAGATGATACGAATCATCTGCATTGCATTCTTAAGGTCTACAAAAGGCACGTCATGAGGATGGTGTGATGGGTGTTGTGTGTTGTCCGTTTTACTGAGATGATATGAATATTTGTATAGAGCATTTTAAGGTCTACAAAAGGCACGTCATGATGACATGTATGTGCAGATGGGGTCTTTAGATTTAAATATTCGAATTTCCATGGTTTGAATGAGACATTGAGAATCGAGGGATATATGCGGCTTTGGGGAAATGGATTGTATCCCAGCAAGCATAAATTTATTCAGATGATACGAATCATCTGCATTGCATTCTTAAGGTCTACAAAAGGCACGTCATGAGGATGGTGTGATGGGTGTTGTGTGTTGTCCGTTTTACTGAGATGATATGAATATTTGTATAGAGCATTCTTAAGGTCTACAAAAGGCACGTCATGATGACATGTATGTGCAGGTGGGGTCCTTTAGATTTAAATATTCGAATTTCCATGGTTTGAATGAGACATTGAGAATCGAGGGATATATGCGGCTTTGGGGAAATGGATTGTATCCCAGCAAGCATAAATTTATTCAGATGATACGAATCATCTGCATTGCATTCTTAAGGTCTACAAAAGGCACGTCATGAGGATGGTGTGATGGGTGTTGTGTGTTGTCCGTTTTACTGAGATGATATGAATATTTGTATAGAGCATTCTTAAGGTCTACAAAAGGCACGTCATGATGACATGTATGTGCAGATGGGGTCTTTAGATTTAAATATTCGAATTTCCATGGTTTGAATGAGACATTGAGAATCGAGGGATATATGCGGCTTTGGGGAAATGGATTGTATCCCAGCAAGCATAAATTTATTCAGATGATACGAATCATCTGCATTGCATTCTTAAGGTCTACAAAAGGCACGTCATGAGGATGGTGTGATGGGTGTTGTGTGTTGTCCGTTTTACTGAGATGATATGAATATTTGTATAGAGCATTCTTAAGGTCTACAAAAGGCACGTCATGATGACATGTATGTGCAGATGGGGTCTTTAGATTTAAATATTCGAATTTCCATGGTTTGAATGAGACATTGAGAATCGAGGGATATATGCGGCTTTGGGGAAATGGATTGTATCCCAGCAAGCATAAATTTATTCAGATGATACGAATCATCTGCATTGCATTCTTAAGGTCTACAAAAGGCACGTCATGAGGATGGTGTGATGGGTGTTGTGTGTTGTCCGTTTTACTGAGATGATATGAATATTTGTATAGAGCATTCTTAAGGTCTACAAAAGGCACGTCATGATGACATGTATGTGCAGATGGGGTCTTTAGATTTAAATATTCGAATTTCCATGGTTTGAATGAGACATTGAGAATCGAGGGATATATGCGGCTTTGGGGAAATGGATTGTATCCCAGCAAGCATAAATTTATTCAGATGATACGAATCATCTGCATTGCATTCTTAAGGTCTACAAAAGGCACGTCATGAGGATGGTGTGATGGGTGTTGTGTGTTGTCCGTTTTACTGAGATGATATGAATATTTGTATAGAGCATTCTTAAGGTCTACAAAAGGCACGTCATGATGACATGTATGTGCAGATGGGGTCTTTAGATTTAAATATTCGAATTTCCATGGTTTGAATGAGACATTGAGAATCGAGGGATATATGCGGCTTTGGGGAAATGGATTGTATCCCAGCAAGCATAAATTTATTCAGATGATACGAATCATCTGCATTGCATTCTTAAGGTCTACAAAAGGCACGTCATGAGGATGGTGTGATGGGTGTTGTGTGTTGTCCGTTTTACTGAGATGATATGAATATTTGTATAGAGCATTCTTAAGGTCTACAAAAGGCACGTCATGATGACATGTATGTGCAGATGGGGTCTTTAGATTTAAATATTCGAATTTCCATGGTTTGAATGAGACATTGAGAATCGAGGGATATATGCGGCTTTGGGGAAATGGATTGTATCCCAGCAAGCATAAATTTATTCAGATGATACGAATCATCTGCATTGCATTCTTAAGGTCTACAAAAGGCACGTCATGAGGATGGTGTGATGGGTGTTGTGTGTTGTCCGTTTTACTGAGATGATATGAATATTTGTATAGAGCATTCTTAAGGTCTACAAAAGGCACGTCATGATGACATGTATGTGCAGATGGGGTCTTTAGATTTAAATATTCGAATTTCCATGGTTTGAATGAGACATTGAGAATCGAGGGATATATGCGGCTTTGGGGAAATGGATTGTATCCCAGCAAGCATAAATTTATTCAGATGATACGAATCATCTGCATTGCATTCTTAAGGTCTACAAAAGGCACGTCATGAGGATGGTGTGATGGGTGTTGTGTGTTGTCCGTTTTACTGAGATGATATGAATATTTGTATAGAGCATTCTTAAGGTCTACAAAAGGCACGTCATGATGACATGTATGTGCAGATGGGGTCTTTAGATTTAAATATTCGAATTTCCATGGTTTGAATGAGACATTGAGAATCGAGGGATATATGCGGCTTTGGGGAAATGGATTGTATCCCAGCAAGCATAAATTTATTCAGATGATACGAATCATCTGCATTGCATTCTTAAGGTCTACAAAAGGCACGTCATGAGGATGGTGTGATGGGTGTTGTGTGTTGTCCGTTTTACTGAGATGATATGAATATTTGTATAGAGCATTCTTAAGGTCTACAAAAGGCACGTCATGATGACATGTATGTGCAGATGGGGTCTTTAGATTTAAATATTCGAATTTCCATGGTTTGAATGAGACATTGAGAATCGAGGGATATATGCGGCTTTGGGGAAATGGATTGTATCCCAGCAAGCATAAATTTATTCAGATGATACGAATCATCTGCATTGCATTCTTAAGGTCTACAAAAGGCACGTCATGAGGATGGTGTGATGGGTGTTGTGTGTTGTCCGTTTTACTGAGATGATATGAATATTTGTATAGAGCATTCAAGGTCTACAAAAGGCACGTCATGATGACATGTATGTGCAGATGGGGTCTTTAGATTTAAATATTCGAATTTCCATGGTTTGAATGAGACATTGAGAATCGAGGGATATATGCGGCTTTGGGGAAATGGATTGTATCCCAGCAAGCATAAATTTATTCAGATGATACGAATCATCTGCATTGCATTCTTAAGGTCTACAAAAGGCACGTCATGAGGATGGTGTGATGGGTGTTGTGTGTTGTCCGTTTTACTGAGATGATATGAATATTTGTATAGAGCATTCTTAAGGTCTACAAAAGGCACGTCATGATGACATGTATGTGCAGATGGGGTCTTTAGATTTAAATATTCGAATTTCCATGGTTTGAATGAGACATTGAGAATCGAGGGATATATGCGGCTTTGGGGAAATGGATTGTATCCCAGCAAGCATAAATTTATTCAGATGATACGAATCATCTGCATTGCATTCTTAAGGTCTACAAAAGGCACGTCATGAGGATGGTGTGATGGGTGTTGTGTGTTGTCCGTTTTACTGAGATGATATGAATATTTGTATAGAGCATTCTTAAGGTCTACAAAAGGCACGTCATGATGACATGTATGTGCAGATGGGGTCTTTAGATTTAAATATTCGAATTTCCATGGTTTGAATGAGACATTGAGAATCGAGGGATATATGCGGCTTTGGGGAAATGGATTGTATCCCAGCAAGCATAAATTTATTCAGATGATACGAATCATCTGCATTGCATTCTTAAGGTCTACAAAAGGCACGTCATGAGGATGGTGTGATGGGTGTTGTGTGTTGTCCGTTTTACTGAGATGATATGAATATTTGTATAGAGCATTCTTAAGGTCTACAAAAGGCACGTCATGATGACATGTATGTGCAGATGGGGTCTTTAGATTTAAATATTCGAATTTCCATGGTTTGAATGAGACATTGAGAATCGAGGGATATATGCGGCTTTGGGGAAATGGATTGTATCCCAGCAAGCATAAATTTATTCAGATGATACGAATCATCTGCATTGCATTCTTAAGGTCTACAAAAGGCACGTCATGAGGATGGTGTGATGGGTGTTGTGTGTTGTCCGTTTTACTGAGATGATATGAATATTTGTATAGAGCATTCTTAAGGTCTACAAAAGGCACGTCATGATGACATGTATGTGCAGATGGGGTCTTTAGATTTAAATATTCGAATTTCCATGGTTTGAATGAGACATTGAGAATCGAGGGATATATGCGGCTTTGGGGAAATGGATTGTATCCCAGCAAGCATAAATTTATTCAGATGATACGAATCATCTGCATTGCATTCTTAAGGTCTACAAAAGGCACGTCATGAGGATGGTGTGATGGGTGTTGTGTGTTGTCCGTTTTACTGAGATGATATGAATATTTGTATAGAGCATTCTTAAGGTCTACAAAAGGCACGTCATGATGACATGTATGTGCAGATGGGGTCTTTAGATTTAAATATTCGAATTTCCATGGTTTGAATGAGACATTGAGAATCGAGGGATATATGCGGCTTTGGGGAAATGGATTGTATCCCAGCAAGCATAAATTTATTCAGATGATACGAATCATCTGCATTGCATTCTTAAGGTCTACAAAAGGCACGTCATGAGGATGGTGTGATGGGTGTTGTGTGTTGTCCGTTTTACTGAGATGATATGAATATTTGTATAGAGCATTCTTAAGGTCTACAAAAGGCACGTCATGATGACATGTATGTGCAGATGGGGTCTTTAGATTTAAATATTCGAATTTCCATGGTTTGAATGAGACATTGAGAATCGAGGGATATATGCGGCTTTGGGGAAATGGATTGTATCCCAGCAAGCATAAATTTATTCAGATGATACGAATCATCTGCATTGCATTCTTAAGGTCTACAAAAGGCACGTCATGAGGATGGTGTGATGGGTGTTGTGTGTTGTCCGTTTTACTGAGATGATATGAATATTTGTATAGAGCATTCTTAAGGTCTACAAAAGGCACGTCATGATGACATGTATGTGCAGATGGGGTCTTTAGATTTAAATATTCGAATTTCCATGGTTTGAATGAGACATTGAGAATCGAGGGATATATGCGGCTTTGGGGAAATGGATTGTATCCCAGCAAGCATAAATTTATTCAGATGATACGAATCATCTGCATTGCATTCTTAAGGTCTACAAAAGGCACGTCATGAGGATGGTGTGATGGGTGTTGTGTGTTGTCCGTTTTACTGAGATGATATGAATATTTGTATAGAGCATTCTTAAGGTCTACAAAAGGCACGTCATGATGACATGTATGTGCAGATGGGGTCTTTAGATTTAAATATTCGAATTTCCATGGTTTGAATGAGACATTGAGAATCGAGGGATATATGCGGCTTTGGGGAAATGGATTGTATCCCAGCAAGCATAAATTTATTCAGATGATACGAATCATCTGCATTGCATTCTTAAGGTCTACAAAAGGCACGTCATGAGGATGGTGTGATGGGTGTTGTGTGTTGTCCGTTTTACTGAGATGATATGAATATTTGTATAGAGCATTCTTAAGGTCTACAAAAGGCACGTCATGATGACATGTATGTGCAGATGGGGTCTTTAGATTTAAATATTCGAATTTCCATGGTTTGAATGAGACATTGAGAATCGAGGGATATATGCGGCTTTGGGGAAATGGATTGTATCCCAGCAAGCATAAATTTATTCAGATGATACGAATCATCTGCATTGCATTCTTAAGGTCTACAAAAGGCACGTCATGAGGATGGTGTGATGGGTGTTGTGTGTTGTCCGTTTTACTGAGATGATATGAATATTTGTATAGAGCATTCTTAAGGTCTACAAAAGGCACGTCATGATGACATGTATGTGCAGATGGGGTCTTTAGATTTAAATATTCGAATTTCCATGGTTTGAATGAGACATTGAGAATCGAGGGATATATGCGGCTTTGGGGAAATGGATTGTATCCCAGCAAGCATAAATTTATTCAGATGATACGAATCATCTGCATTGCATTCTTAAGGTCTACAAAAGGCACGTCATGAGGATGGTGTGATGGGTGTTGTGTGTTGTCCGTTTTACTGAGATGATATGAATATTTGTATAGAGCATTCTTAAGGTCTACAAAAGGCACGTCATGATGACATGTATGTGCAGATGGGGTCTTTAGATTTAAATATTCGAATTTCCATGGTTTGAATGAGACATTGAGAATCGAGGGATATATGCGGCTTTGGGGAAATGGATTGTATCCCAGCAAGCATAAATTTATTCAGATGATACGAATCATCTGCATTGCATTCTTAAGGTCTACAAAAGGCACGTCATGAGGATGGTGTGATGGGTGTTGTGTGTTGTCCGTTTTACTGAGATGATATGAATATTTGTATAGAGCATTCTTAAGGTCTACAAAAGGCACGTCATGATGACATGTATGTGCAGATGGGGTCTTTAGATTTAAATATTCGAATTTCCATGGTTTGAATGAGACATTGAGAATCGAGGGATATATGCGGCTTTGGGGAAATGGATTGTATCCCAGCAAGCATAAATTTATTCAGATGATACGAATCATCTGCATTGCATTCTTAAGGTCTACAAAAGGCACGTCATGAGGATGGTGTGATGGGTGTTGTGTGTTGTCCGTTTTACTGAGATGATATGAATATTTGTATAGAGCATTCTTAAGGTCTACAAAAGGCACGTCATGATGACATGTATGTGCAGATGGGGTCTTTAGATTTAAATATTCGAATTTCCATGGTTTGAATGAGACATTGAGAATCGAGGGATATATGCGGCTTTGGGGAAATGGATTGTATCCCAGCAAGCATAAATTTATTCAGATGATACGAATCATCTGCATTGCATTCTTAAGGTCTACAAAAGGCACGTCATGAGGATGGTGTGATGGGTGTTGTGTGTTGTCCGTTTTACTGAGATGATATGAATATTTGTATAGAGCATTCTTAAGGTCTACAAAAGGCACGTCATGATGACATGTATGTGCAGATGGGGTCTTTAGATTTAAATATTCGAATTTCCATGGTTTGAATGAGACATTGAGAATCGAGGGATATATGCGGCTTTGGGAAATGGATTGTATCCCAGCAAGCATAAATTTATTCAGATGATACGAATCATCTGCATTGCATTCTTAAGGTCTACAAAAGGCACGTCATGAGGATGGTGTGATGGGTGTTGTGTGTTGTCCGTTTTACTGAGATGATATGAATATTTGTATAGAGCATTCTTAAGGTCTACAAAAGGCACGTCATGATGACATGTATGTGCAGATGGGGTCTTTAGATTTAAATATTCGAATTTCCATGGTTTGAATGAGACATTGAGAATCGAGGGATATATGCGGCTTTGGGGAAATGGATTGTATCCCAGCAAGCATAAATTTATTCAGATGATACGAATCATCTGCATTGCATTCTTAAGGTCTACAAAAGGCACGTCATGAGGATGGTGTGATGGGTGTTGTGTGTTGTCCGTTTTACTGAGATGATATGAATATTTGTATAGAGCATTCTTAAGGTCTACAAAAGGCACGTCATGATGACATGTATGTGCAGATGGGGTCTTTAGATTTAAATATTCGAATTTCCATGGTTTGAATGAGACATTGAGAATCGAGGGATATATGCGGCTTTGGGGAAATGGATTGTATCCCAGCAAGCATAAATTTATTCAGATGATACGAATCATCTGCATTGCATTCTTAAGGTCTACAAAAGGCACGTCATGAGGATGGTGTGATGGGTGTTGTGTGTTGTCCGTTTTACTGAGATGATATGAATATTTGTATAGAGCATTCTTAAGGTCTACAAAAGGCACGTCATGATGACATGTATGTGCAGATGGGGTCTTTAGATTTAAATATTCGAATTTCCATGGTTTGAATGAGACATTGAGAATCGAGGGATATATGCGGCTTTGGGGAAATGGATTGTATCCCAGCAAGCATAAATTTATTCAGATGATACGAATCATCTGCATTGCATTCTTAAGGTCTACAAAAGGCACGTCATGAGGATGGTGTGATGGGTGTTGTGTGTTGTCCGTTTTACTGAGATGATATGAATATTTGTATAGAGCATTCTTAAGGTCTACAAAAGGCACGTCATGATGACATGTATGTGCAGATGGGGTCTTTAGATTTAAATATTCGAACTTTCCATGGTTTGAATGAGACATTGAGAATCGAGGGATATATGCGGCTTTGGGGAAATGGATTGTATCCCAGCAAGCATAAATTTATTCAGATGATACGAATCATCTGCATTGCATTCTTAAGGTCTACAAAAGGCACGTCATGAGGATGGTGTGATGGGTGTTGTGTGTTGTCCGTTTTACTGAGATGATATGAATATTTGTATAGAGCATTCTTAAGGTCTACAAAAGGCACGTCATGATGACATGTATGTGCAGATGGGGTCTTTAGATTTAAATATTCGAATTTCCATGGTTTGAATGAGACATTGAGAATCGAGGGATATATGCGGCTTTGGGGAAATGGATTGTATCCCAGCAAGCATAAATTTATTCAGATGATACGAATCATCTGCATTGCATTCTTAAGGTCTACAAAAGGCACGTCATGAGGATGGTGTGATGGGTGTTGTGTGTTGTCCGTTTTACTGAGATGATATGAATATTTGTATAGAGCATTCTTAAGGTCTACAAAAGGCACGTCATGATGACATGTATGTGCAGATGGGGTCTTTAGATTTAAATATTCGAATTTCCATGGTTTGAATGAGACATTGAGAATCGAGGGATATATGCGGCTTTGGGGAAATGGATTGTATCCCAGCAAGCATAAATTTATTCAGATGATACGAATCATCTGCATTGCATTCTTAAGGTCTACAAAAGGCACGTCATGAGGATGGTGTGATGGGTGTTGTGTGTTGTCCGTTTTACTGAGATGATATGAATATTTGTATAGAGCATTCTTAAGGTCTACAAAAGGCACGTCATGATGACATGTATGTGCAGATGGGGTCTTTAGATTTAAATATTCGAATTTCCATGGTTTGAATGAGACATTGAGAATCGAGGGATATATGCGGCTTTGGGGAAATGGATTGTATCCCAGCAAGCATAAATTTATTCAGATGATACGAATCATCTGCATTGCATTCTTAAGGTCTACAAAAGGCACGTCATGAGGATGGTGTGATGGGTGTTGTGTGTTGTCCGTTTTACTGAGATGATATGAATATTTGTATAGAGCATTCTTAAGGTCTACAAAAGGCACGTCATGATGACATGTATGTGCAGATGGGGTCTTTAGATTTAAATATTCGAATTTCCATGGTTTGAATGAGACATTGAGAATCGAGGGATATATGCGGCTTTGGGGAAATGGATTGTATCCCAGCAAGCATAAATTTATTCAGATGATACGAATCATCTGCATTGCATTCTTAAGGTCTACAAAAGGCACGTCATGAGGATGGTGTGATGGGTGTTGTGTGTTGTCCGTTTTACTGAGATGATATGAATATTTGTATAGAGCATTCTTAAGGTCTACAAAAGGCACGTCATGATGACATGTATGTGCAGATGGGGTCTTTAGATTTAAATATTCGAATTTCCATGGTTTGAATGAGACATTGAGAATCGAGGGATATATGCGGCTTTGGGGAAATGGATTGTATCCCAGCAAGCATAAATTTATTCAGATGATACGAATCATCTGCATTGCATTCTTAAGGTCTACAAAAGGCACGTCATGAGGATGGTGTGATGGGTGTTGTGTGTTGTCCGTTTTACTGAGATGATATGAATATTTGTATAGAGCATTCTTAAGGTCTACAAAAGGCACGTCATGATGACATGTATGTGCAGATGGGGTCTTTAGATTTAAATATTCGAATTTCCATGGTTTGAATGAGACATTGAGAATCGAGGGATATATGCGGCTTTGGGGAAATGGATTGTATCCCAGCAAGCATAAATTTATTCAGATGATACGAATCATCTGCATTGCATTCTTAAGGTCTACAAAAGGCACGTCATGAGGATGGTGTGATGGGTGTTGTGTGTTGTCCGTTTTACTGAGATGATATGAATATTTGTATAGAGCATTCTTAAGGTCTACAAAAGGCACGTCATGATGACATGTATGTGCAGATGCGGGTCTTTAGATTTAAATATTCGAATTTCCATGGTTTGAATGAGACATTGAGAATCGAGGGATATATGCGGCTTTGGGGAAATGGATTGTATCCCAGCAAGCATAAATTTATTCAGATGATACGAATCATCTGCATTGCATTCTTAAGGTCTACAAAAGGCACGTCATGAGGATGGTGTGATGGGTGTTGTGTGTTGTCCGTTTTACTGAGATGATATGAATATTTGTATAGAGCATTCTTAAGGTCTACAAAAGGCACGTCATGATGACATGTATGTGCAGATGGGGTCTTTAGATTTAAATATTCGAATTTCCATGGTTTGAATGAGACATTGAGAATCGAGGGATATATGCGGCTTTGGGGAATGGATTGTATCCCAGCAAGCATAAATTTATTCAGATGATACGAATCATCTGCATTGCATTCTTAAGGTCTACAAAAGGCACGTCATGAGGATGGTGTGATGGGTGTTGTGTGTTGTCCGTTTTACTGAGATGATATGAATATTTGTATAGAGCATTCTTAAGGTCTACAAAAGGCACGTCATGATGACATGTATGTGCAGATGGGGTCTTTAGATTTAAATATTCGAATTTCCATGGTTTGAATGAGACATTGAGAATCGAGGGATATATGCGGCTTTGGGAAATGGATTGTATCCAGCAAGCATAAATTTATTCAGATGATACGAATCATCTGCATTGCATTCTTAAGGTCTACAAAAGGCACGTCATGAGGATGGTGTGATGGGTGTTGTGTGTTGTCCGTTTTACTGAGATGATATGAATATTTGTATAGAGCATCTTAAGGTCTACAAAAGGCACGTCATGATGACATGTATGTGCAGATGGGGTCTTTAGATTTAAATATTCGAATTTCCATGTTTGAATGAGCATTGAGATCGAGGGATATATGCGGCTTTGGGGAAATGGATTGTATCCCAGCAAGCATAAATTATTCAGATGATACGAATCATCTGCATTGCATTCTTAGGTCTACAAAAGGCACGTCATGAGGATGGTGTGATGGGTGTTGTGTGTTGTCCGTTTTACTGAGATGATATGAATATTTGTATAGAGCATTCTTAAGGTCTTCAAAAGGCACGTCATGATGATGCGATGCATGTTGAGTGTCAGCTTTACTGAGATGATATGAATATTTGCATTGCATTGCATTTTTTAAGGTCTTCAAAAGGCACGTCATGATAATGATATGGTGCGTATGGAGTGTCACAATTGTACTGAAATGGCATGAATATTTGGCATTGCATTCTTAAGGTCTTCAAAGGCACATCATGATGATATGCTGCTTGTCGTGTCTTTGTTTTACTGAGATGCATGAATATTTGCACTGGCACCGCATACATCTCCGGCTCTCAATGTCTCATTCAAACCATTGCAATTCAATAATTCCTATCCATCTATCCCGTTCACGCATACAACAAATCATGACGTGCCTTTTGAAGACCTTAAGAATGCAATGCAGCTATACAAATATTCATATCATCTCAGTAAAACGGACAACACACAAACACCCATCACACTGCAACACACTGCAAGCATCACATATTTGCATTGC
>OY986950.1:3631578-3656578 GCA_963920595.1 Eimeria praecox
AAAGCAAATGAAATCCCCCCACATCCTAAACATCTCAAAATGATGTCCTTTCAAACGATCCCCACAACCATCTAGCTTCTCTGACGCACAGGTGAAGCATCCATGGCAATGGAATCATCTGTCTTCATCCTGCTCAAGAAAGCTATAAGCTTCCTTTCTTTACACGCTACCACTACAAACAGCTTGGCCATCCTTTCTTCGACAACCACCCAAAATGGGAGAACAGCAAAACCAGGACATTACACACATCCAAAGTGAATTATCCTGTTGCCATTCACAGCTGTTGCAGAAGCAGCGCAATCTCCCCTCAACATACGCTCACATATGAATGGCGACCTTTCCCGCGTAGGCTCCTCACACGAATCTAATTCTATTTCCATCCAAACACACCAACAAAAACTTTTGCCAAAGACACATGAACGCTTTTGCGACGCAATTCACCAGTCTACCACTACCTCCCATCAGCCAAAAGCGTCTTGTAGTTTCTGCTCCTTAAAGCGAACTTTTGCATACCCTGTGAATTCTTCTCACCTCCCAAATATACTTAAGACTCACTGAAAGCTAACCAGCTCATGTATCCCTTCGTGTGCCACACAACACAAATCCCTCCCTATCCCTGTCTTCTCCAGCGAGCCAAGAAAACTCCAGAGCAGCATCTTTACCAACATATACAAGCATAATTCAAGAAGAAAAAATGGCATCAAGAAAATCCACAGAAAACTCTAGGACAGCTTGCTGAACATCCTGCATTGCTTGGTCCTCATCATGTTGAGAAAGTGGTGCAGAATCAAGGTCATCGCAAAGTCGAGACAACCTCCTTAATAACTTGCATATCGGATTGAACTAAATTACCGAGCATATACTGATTGATGCTGCAAATAAAATTCAATATGAAGGAGCCCGCCTTAATAAAACTAGAAAAAAGCACAGTAGAGACCTAACCACCTCAAGAAAAGCAAACTCCAGCGGTTGAGACGCCTGCTGCTGTAAAAGAAAGAATACAATTCACACGGACCATGTTCCTCATTGCTGCCTCAAAAACCAAAAGGAAAAGTATAAACAAACCTCATTGAAGAAATCCAATTAAAAGGAAAATGCAGCATTCGCTGAAAAATATATCTACTGCTGCCTGTTCCAGACCACCCTCTCTCACCCTCCCTGCACACGCGCGCGCGCGCCCCCACAGGCTGCGGTTGATGGCGATCGCATCCATCCTTCCACTGACGGTACGTAAATGTGGCTACAAGACTTACAGGCATGAACATGTTAACACTGCAGTAATTTGAATCTTTCTATCTGGATCATTTGTGCTTTGCGTCTACACGATAACACTTTGTTGAAGGTGTGCACCCGATGTAGCTCTAGTAAGATGAAGGCACAGTGGCAATGCACCAGGCAAATCCTGATTTGGGCTTTGGTGTACGGCTATATTACACAAATTGTATGGGAGGGATGCTCGTATATGCAGTGTACCTGGCATTTGATGCACTCTGGCAGTGTTGGCAAACCGCCAATTGCTGGGCATAAATGCAAACCAAAAGGGACGAACTGGACCCTTACAACATATTTTGTAAGGACCTATGCTCCGCATGAACCCTCATGACATTATATGAGAATGATACGAGGGTTTCCATATGTTTTTGTTGTTTCCTTTGATTTGGAGCGCTTTTCGTCGTTTGTGCAAGGCTGGCTTGAACACAGTTTCTGGTGTCTTCTTATTTTTGTTCCAGTAAAGCATTGACGGTGGTGGTTTCAGTTGGTGCGCAGGTAGGTGGAGTAGGAAACCATTAGCATAATATGTGATCAATGTACCTTGCCACTTTGTATAAAATGATGAACCTCGTGCTTCTACCGCATCTTGGAGTGGCTTGGGTTTAGTTAAGGCGTGCAGTCTACGGTTGACCGGAGCAGGCACAACATAACAAACACGCTGTGGGTAACAGCACAGTTTCAAGCTTAATAGTTGGAAGTACATTGGGACTTGGCAGGCAAGTAATGCTTGCTATCAGTTATTCAGAAGCTGTCCTTCATATGGCTTTAGGAGCATCAGTTTCATGCGGAAACATCCCTTATCATTTACCAGTTTTGTATTAAACCGACGTTTTTTCTCCTCGGAGCTCAATGCAGTTGTGTATGGATAAAGACAAAAGAGACACATGTGCAATAGCTGAATGCAGAATGCATGTCTCTACATATCATGAGGCATAGGTTGCATGAGGGTTACGGCGGGCATTATTGCTCATCGTACCGCATTGCTTTTGTGTGCTAATTATTGACGGGAAATGCATCTTGTTCCGGTTTCTATTGAGTCTACTTGAGCCTGAGTTGACCATCAAGAAGCTCAGCACATTATATTGCGCAAAGAAAGAAGAATTCAACCATCCATTGGTAGATACACGAGAGGATACTGTGACTCTTTTCTAGTTTAGGCTGCAGCTATGATTTCATTGTGAAAGCTGTTGTGTTTTCATTGCAAAGCTTTCACTTCTGCTCGACCTGTTTTGATGGGCGTGCATATTAGAATATTATTAAACTTTGTTATTAAACATTGTTATTGAACAGGATAGAATTTGGGATGCAATATTTGATGGTCAGCAAAATAGGATTGCTATATGAATTGCTTGCCAAAATTGTAGAACACCCTGCCAGGGAAAATACAACTGAAATAGACGCAAGTTTAGGGATTTGTAGTTTATAGGCAAGCCTCCCACGTAGTAACTCCCGAAGTTGGGAGCTGGGACTTTGTGTAACTGTAGCGCCTGACGAGTTGGATTTTAGAAGTCATGTCTAACTCGTGGAAAGACACTTTGTGTTGTGTTCCATCAAACTTGCTAGTAGCGCAAACGAGAGGATAACCTTGTGGCACATAAAGCGATGGGCAATCGCATCACCAGAAGCAGGCAGCCTTCCCTATCCTTATGCTTATACATGCCAAACCTGATGTCATCATTATAGTGATTTTCGCATACCATGATGATTGTTGGTGATATAACCGCGGGTTTGCCGGATCTTTTTACTGCTGGGGTAGCAGCGTGCAACGATTAGCCTAAACAACTACAGGAAGAAGGAATGCCTAGAATGAAAATAATTGCTTTCGTTCACACCATGTTGGCTTCGGTTCCGGAAGCTTCCATAAAGGGAGGGAAATATCAGGCGGAAGATAGAGCATATTGATGCATATCCGGTGCATGAGGCATGCATGCTACACTAAAAGAAAGAACAAACACAGGATCCGCTGAAACAGCTGTCGCAGAGCCACCGCCTTCATGTGCAAAATTTGGACAACGAAAGGTGGCGCTAATCCAGCCGAAGCAAATCCTGAAGCTGTTAAGGAGCAAGAAACAATGGCATCTTCAAAAACACAAATAAGTTTTTTGCTTTTATAGTCGTTTCTATCCCAACTCATGTATGACGTGTTCCTTCATTGCTGGCTGGTACTCGTCAGACACGTGCCGAGGCAGGCCATGTGCGCTGTCCTTGCTGTTTAGGTGAAGCGGAAAGGAACGGTATGTTCTATCGGTGCGCTAAGCGTTGGTGTTGTTCTTTGCACCTAGAGTTGCGCTTACGCGGTAATCCAAACTGCAGGTGCTGTTGCTTGTGCATAGCCTCCAATTAGTGCAGTAGCACGTGCGTTTAGGGCACTATGCAGCTAGTGCAATAACAGATGAGCTTCTGTTATTATCCGGTTTCATTTACGTACCATCACCACTGTCATGTGTTGCTGATAAATCTGCATTCTTCTCCCTTCGCAGCACTGTAGATAGGCCATCAGTTTACTTCATTCTGAACTGTGAACCTTGATGTTATTCAATCCTACCAATATGCCTTCATTCGGCGTAATAAAACACCTTATTATATCGAAGAGTCGCGTTCCATCAGCGACAACATTTTGTTTCTGATGGAAGCCAATTCTTCCTTACAGTATCGTGATGGTTTCAGAAGAACAGCTCATGAGTACTGCACCTTCAGCATGCTTCTCCTTAGAGTAATATCACTTTCAGCTACTCCTGCTGCAGAGCGCAACAGCTTTCGCAACTTACTTTCATGCCACAGGATGACTCATTAGCCCTTCTTGGTGCCAACACCACCTCTCTAAGTGGCACTATCGTAGAGTTGCCATCAGTCTCCCGCCCCCTACGTAGTAATGTGTTGTGAAATTACACCCTTACAGCCGATTGGTATGCTTCCATGCCTAATTTTATTCCGTTCCTACTTATACTAACAAGCGACGTTTGCCTTGCAATGACGATTCGTCTTGTTGCGCGTCTGCGTTAGTACATGGATGCCGCCTAGCCAAAAGCGATGTAACTACATACGATTCTAGAAGAAGCAGCTTCAAACAGAATGCATTATCTAACAACGTCTTCACATGATTCCCACGGTTCACCCTATTCCCAGTCAGTACTGCCATCCCTGTCTACCTACTCCGTTGGCTCATGCTGTATCAAGATGGGTATCAGCGATAAACAATGGCGCACAAAAGCATGAACGCCCTCCAGCGCTCGCCATCTGGCGTCGTCAGTGCACTCAGACTGCCGCAAGGCAGAGCTAATCTAGTAAGGCTGCTTGAATACCCCAGGGCGGCAGCGTATTTGTAGGCAAAGACAGCTCTAAGCAAGGTTTATGGAAAAAAGCGGGGGAAACAAACGTTTGTGCCGCTGTGTTGAAGCTGCGTTTTAATACCGTAAGTAAACAGGAGGTGAAGGCAGCTACAGCTGCTCTGCTGAACACTGAAGCGCTTTCTGGTCCGACAGCGCTTTGAATAGAATCATAGGCAACAACAACAATCATCAGCATGCAGTATGCATAGCGGTTCAGCAGGTGCATGGATTTCCCGAGCGGGTTTTGCCAAGTGTCATTTCCCAAACTAAAGCGAAGTTGAACTGGTCTTTGCAATCTTCTTGCTGCAACAAAGCATCATTCGGGATATAACCACCCACTGAGCATTGAATCATCTAAACCTGCATGATTTAGCATGCATCGGACCAAAGCTGGTGGGCGATGGTGTCAGTTCCAGCTCCCCTTCTCCACAAGCGGGAAACGGCTCCAAGGAATACCTGGTATTCGCAATCTTTCGAACCAGTCAAACGCATGCCACGTCAGCATGCCCTTGTCCAAAATCCTAATGCACAAATAACCTGTCCAACGGCACCTCATACAATTTAATCGCCCACCGCTCAGCTTGCCTGTTCCTGTCACGGGAAAACACAATAAAACAGCTGCCAATACCACACAGGTTCGTTTCATATTATCTACACGCACCTTCTGTCAAAGAGAACGGACTACGGCCGCGGTCTGTCATAATTGGCAGTTGCTCCGTTCTGCCCTTCCATCTAGCACATTTTGAAAGCAAAAGGAGATAGTGGAAGCTTAGCTTTAAGCATTCCGTCACTCGTCCCAACACCTGCAGCGGGAGCGAACGAACAAAGGGGGCGGCAGTAGCAGCAAAGTAATGCTGATTTCTTTGAGCGTAAAGCCCTTTTGTTTGCACGTCAGTGACAAGAGCAGGAGGCACAGTAGCTACTGCTTCACCAAGGGGGCTGCTGTTCTGTAGGGATCAGCAGCTGACCCAATATATTCCAGGATACTAGAGCTCTGGAGATTATGGAGCAAATGGTGTCAACGGGCGGCCCCTACTCGGTGTCCGCACCTGTTGTTATTCCTGCTGCACCTCGCACCGGTGGTGCTGCTGCAACCGCTACTGCAGCTGCTGTCACTGGTGGACTTGCCTTAACGATTGCACCCGTTATTTGATTGCTTGTATCCCCTGTGCACATCTCTAGATTGTACAGGCAAAACCTTTTGGCTACTTGCAGGGGGTTTAGGCTACTCTCTCAAAGATGTCAACGGAAACACCTCACGCCGTAACTGCATTGCTGCGGCGTCTCATCTACCATAGCAATAACAGTAAAACAAGACAAAACCGTAATATCGCTGGCTGCCTGCTACTTCCGCAACTCGCAACGACTGCTACTCTTGCTGCGAACTGCTACTACTGCTGAGAGTAGCAACAATAATATAGGCATGAAGAACAGCAGCAGGAAGAGCAACAGCGGCAGCAGCACCACCGGATTTTCCGTAGTGCGGGAAGGGAACTAAGATGGGGGCATCAATTCGTTCCCACGCCCCAATTTGAGCCCTTTTCAAGACTATTTCAGCGATACCTGCAACAATAGCTGCAACTTAGAGGAAACGAGCGGCAAGAGAGGAGCATCTATTTTGTGAGTCTCTTTAGACAGGCCGGAAAAGTAGCGCATATCCTGGCAGCGTTGTGAGCTCGAAAGAATGTGAATGGGCCTACTGAGGCAACCGGTGCACCAGCACAGTATCAGCGCCACCAGCAGCACGCAGTACAGAGGGGGAACGGAAACCACTCGAGCAGCAGCAGCCGCCATACCAACAGCAGCAGCGCCCACAGCGGCTGCAACAGCCACAACAGGAACACCAGCATACCGGTGGTCCTGCTGCCACACCGGCAGCACGCAAACAACAGGCGCTTTACTTCTCACATGCGCCCACACGTGTTGATTTTTTCATGCTCCGACACTCCACAGCAACGACGAAAGCAACGACAAAAGCGGAAGCAGCAAGAGTAAAGAAGAACTGAGGCGTATTACGTCGTGTGTGGCGAAAACGCCGTTAGCCGGCTGCTAGACCCGCAGCCCGCACCTGCTGCTAGACCCGCAGCCCGCACCTGCTGCTGCTCTTGCTGCAAACTGGTACTACTGCTGAGAGCAGGAACAGGAATATAATGCTGTTCTGAAACCTAAAGAACGGCAGCAGCAACAGCAGCATCGGCTGCAGCGGCCACCGAATGGGGGGGGCACTATATCGTCCCCACGCGGTAGTTGTGCTGTGAAACTCCATATATTAAGGCTATTGATACAGTTGCATGAGTAAATATAATTTGTTGCTTCTCGTGCTAACACAGGAGAGTTTGCCATATATGGCAGTGTCTCAGGGAAATTAATTAAATGAGACATATAAGCATATCAACTGGACGCGAGTTTATTAGCTCGGCTACTTCATCTAGAAGGGTTTAAAAGCAAGCAATGTTAGTAGAAGCTTAAAACTTAGCACGTCTTCACTTTTCGCAGCATCAACAACAAAAGCATATCGGTAAGGACAGCGGCAGCAACGTTAAGCAATTTGTACGTATTGGCCCCCTCCCTCACTATCCTGCCTGCTGGCGCCGGTCTTTTTGCTGTTTGTGTTTCGGCAGCAGCAGAGAAACTGGCTGTCTGTATGGGCAGTGCTTCGAAGGACCTCAGCGGAGACAATTTAGGCCGTTGCTGCGGGGGTCAGCTCTATCCTCTAGCATTATGGGCAAGCGTTGCCCCGCTTTGCCACCACCTGCTACAGCAATAAAGGCAACATTAACCATAATGGCATTACCGAGAGTAGAAGAGGAACCAACAGCAACAGCCACAGCAGAAAAATCTACAATAGCGGCATTAGCAACCACAGCAATGGCAGCAGCAGCTCTAGCAGCAGGAGAAGCTTCCATGGAGAAGCTGGTCATGCGTTGTGTGTATGCATGCCAGTTGATGAGTGTCGGGATGGCATTCGTAAGGTCGTTAAAAAACTTTAGCTATTCGCCTCCCGAGTTTATGTTATGTGCGCTCATGAGTTTGGGCATGGCATTCTATTAAGGTCGTCAAACGACTGGTCATGATGGTGTGGCTTTGTGGGATGGTGTGATGGGCATTGTGTGTTGCCCGTTTTACTGAGATGATATGAATATTTGTATAGAGCATTCTCAAGGTCTACAAAAGGCACGTCATGAGGATGGTGTGATGGGTGTTGTGTGTTGTCCGTTTTACTGAGATGATATAAATATTTGTATAGAGCATTCTTAAGGTCTACAAAAGGCACGTCATGAGGATGGTGTGATGGGTGTTGTGTGTTGTCCGTTTTACTGAGATGATATGAATATTTGTATAGAGCATTCTTAAGGTCTACAAAAGGCACGTCATGATGACATGTATGTGCAGATGGGGTCTTTAGATTTAAATATTCGAATTTCCATGGTTTGAATGAGACATTGAGAATCGAGGGATATATGCGGCTTTGGGGAAATGGATTGTATCCCAGCAAGCATAAATTTATTCAGATGATACGAATCATCTGCATTGCATTCTTAAGGTCTACAAAAGGCACGTCATGAGGATGGTGTGATGGGTGTTGTGTGTTGTCCGTTTTACTGAGATGATATGAATATTTGTATAGAGCATTTTAAGGTCTACAAAAGGCACGTCATGATGACATGTATGTGCAGATGGGGTCTTTAGATTTAAATATTCGAATTTCCATGGTTTGAATGAGACATTGAGAATCGAGGGATATATGCGGCTTTGGGGAAATGGATTGTATCCCAGCAAGCATAAATTTATTCAGATGATACGAATCATCTGCATTGCATTCTTAAGGTCTACAAAAGGCACGTCATGAGGATGGTGTGATGGGTGTTGTGTGTTGTCCGTTTTACTGAGATGATATGAATATTTGTATAGAGCATTCTTAAGGTCTACAAAAGGCACGTCATGATGACATGTATGTGCAGATGGGGTCTTTAGATTTAAATATTCGAATTTCCATGGTTTGAATGAGACATTGAGAATCGAGGGATATATGCGGCTTTGGGGAAATGGATTGTATCCCAGCAAGCATAAATTTATTCAGATGATACGAATCATCTGCATTGCATTCTTAAGGTCTACAAAAGGCACGTCATGAGGATGGTGTGATGGGTGTTGTGTGTTGTCCGTTTTACTGAGATGATATGAATATTTGTATAGAGCATTCTTAAGGTCTACAAAAGGCACGTCATGATGACATGTATGTGCAGATGGGGTCTTTAGATTTAAATATTCGAATTTCCATGGTTTGAATGAGACATTGAGAATCGAGGGATATATGCGGCTTTGGGGAAATGGATTGTATCCCAGCAAGCATAAATTTATTCAGATGATACGAATCATCTGCATTGCATTCTTAAGGTCTACAAAAGGCACGTCATGAGGATGGTGTGATGGGTGTTGTGTGTTGTCCGTTTTACTGAGATGATATGAATATTTGTATAGAGCATTCTTAAGGTCTACAAAAGGCACGTCATGATGACATGTATGTGCAGATGGGGTCTTTAGATTTAAATATTCGAATTTCCATGGTTTGAATGAGACATTGAGAATCGGGGGATATATGCGGCTTTGGGGAAATGGATTGTATCCCAGCAAGCATAAATTTATTCAGATGATACGAATCATCTGCATTGCATTCTTAAGGTCTACAAAAGGCACGTCATGAGGATGGTGTGATGGGTGTTGTGTGTTGTCCGTTTTACTGAGATGATATGAATATTTGTATAGAGCATTCTTAAGGTCTACAAAAGGCACGTCATGATGACATGTATGTGCAGATGGGGTCTTTAGATTTAAATATTCGAATTTCCATGGTTTGAATGAGACATTGAGAATCGAGGGATATATGCGGCTTTGGGGAAATGGATTGTATCCCAGCAAGCATAAATTTATTCAGATGATACGAATCATCTGCATTGCATTCTTAAGGTCTACAAAAGGCACGTCATGAGGATGGTGTGATGGGTGTTGTGTGTTGTCCGTTTTACTGAGATGATATGAATATTTGTATAGAGCATTCTTAAGGTCTACAAAAGGCACGTCATGATGACATGTATGTGCAGATGGGGTCTTTAGATTTAAATATTCGAATTTCCATGGTTTGAATGAGACATTGAGAATCGAGGGATATATGCGGCTTTGGGGAAATGGATTGTATCCCAGCAAGCATAAATTTATTCAGATGATACGAATCATCTGCATTGCATTCTTAAGGTCTACAAAAGGCACGTCATGAGGATGGTGTGATGGGTGTTGTGTGTTGTCCGTTTTACTGAGATGATATGAATATTTGTATAGAGCATTCTTAAGGTCTACAAAAGGCACGTCATGATGACATGTATGTGCAGATGGGGTCTTTAGATTTAAATATTCGAATTTCCATGGTTTGAATGAGACATTGAGAATCGAGGGATATATGCGGCTTTGGGGAAATGGATTGTATCCCAGCAAGCATAAATTTATTCAGATGATACGAATCATCTGCATTGCATTCTTAAGGTCTACAAAAGGCACGTCATGAGGATGGTGTGATGGGTGTTGTGTGTTGTCCGTTTTACTGAGATGATATGAATATTTGTATAGAGCATTCTTAAGGTCTACAAAAGGCACGTCATGATGACATGTATGTGCAGATGGGGTCTTTAGATTTAAATATTCGAATTTCCATGGTTTGAATGAGACATTGAGAATCGAGGGATATATGCGGCTTTGGGGAAATGGATTGTATCCCAGCAAGCATAAATTTATTCAGATGATACGAATCATCTGCATTGCATTCTTAAGGTCTACAAAAGGCACGTCATGAGGATGGTGTGATGGGTGTTGTGTGTTGTCCGTTTTACTGAGATGATATGAATATTTGTATAGAGCATTCTTAAGGTCTACAAAAGGCACGTCATGATGACATGTATGTGCAGATGGGGTCTTTAGATTTAAATATTCGAATTTCCATGGTTTGAATGAGACATTGAGAATCGAGGGATATATGCGGCTTTGGGGAAATGGATTGTATCCCAGCAAGCATAAATTTATTCAGATGATACGAATCATCTGCATTGCATTCTTAAGGTCTACAAAAGGCACGTCATGAGGATGGTGTGATGGGTGTTGTGTGTTGTCCGTTTTACTGAGATGATATGAATATTTGTATAGAGCATTCTTAAGGTCTACAAAAGGCACGTCATGATGACATGTATGTGCAGATGGGGTCTTTAGATTTAAATATTCGAATTTCCATGGTTTGAATGAGACATTGAGAATCGAGGGATATATGCGGCTTTGGGGAAATGGATTGTATCCCAGCAAGCATAAATTTATTCAGATGATACGAATCATCTGCATTGCATTCTTAAGGTCTACAAAAGGCACGTCATGAGGATGGTGTGATGGGTGTTGTGTGTTGTCCGTTTTACTGAGATGATATGAATATTTGTATAGAGCATTCTTAAGGTCTACAAAAGGCACGTCATGATGACATGTATGTGCAGATGGGGTCTTTAGATTTAAATATTCGAATTTCCATGGTTTGAATGAGACATTGAGAATCGAGGGATATATGCGGCTTTGGGGAAATGGATTGTATCCCAGCAAGCATAAATTTATTCAGATGATACGAATCATCTGCATTGCATTCTTAAGGTCTACAAAAGGCACGTCATGAGGATGGTGTGATGGGTGTTGTGTGTTGTCCGTTTTACTGAGATGATATGAATATTTGTATAGAGCATTCTTAAGGTCTACAAAAGGCACGTCATGATGACATGTATGTGCAGATGGGGTCTTTAGATTTAAATATTCGAATTTCCATGGTTTGAATGAGACATTGAGAATCGAGGGATATATGCGGCTTTGGGGAAATGGATTGTATCCCAGCAAGCATAAATTTATTCAGATGATACGAATCATCTGCATTGCATTCTTAAGGTCTACAAAAGGCACGTCATGAGGATGGTGTGATGGGTGTTGTGTGTTGTCCGTTTTACTGAGATGATATGAATATTTGTATAGAGCATTCTTAAGGTCTACAAAATGCACGTCATGATGACATGTATGTGCAGATGGGGTCTTTAGATTTAAATATTCGAATTTCCATGGTTTGAATGAGACATTGAGAATCGAGGGATATATGCGGCTTTGGGGAAATGGATTGTATCCCAGCAAGCATAAATTTATTCAGATGATACGAATCATCTGCATTGCATTCTTAAGGTCTACAAAAGGCACGTCATGAGGATGGTGTGATGGGTGTTGTGTGTTGTCCGTTTTACTGAGATGATATGAATATTTGTATAGAGCATTCTTAAGGTCTACAAAATGCACGTCATGATGACATGTATGTGCAGATGGGGTCTTTAGATTTAAATATTCGAATTTCCATGGTTTGAATGAGACATTGAGAATCGAGGGATATATGCGGCTTTGGGGAAATGGATTGTATCCCAGCAAGCATAAATTTATTCAGATGATACGAATCATCTGCATTGCATTCTTAAGGTCTACAAAAGGCACGTCATGAGGATGGTGTGATGGGTGTTGTGTGTTGTCCGTTTTACTGAGATGATATGAATATTTGTATAGAGCATTCTTAAGGTCTACAAAAGGCACGTCATGATGACATGTATGTGCAGATGGGGTCTTTAGATTTAAATATTCGAATTTCCATGGTTTGAATGAGACATTGAGAATCGAGGGATATATGCGGCTTTGGGGAAATGGATTGTATCCCAGCAAGCATAAATTTATTCAGATGATACGAATCATCTGCATTGCATTCTTAAGGTCTACAAAAGGCACGTCATGAGGATGGTGTGATGGGTGTTGTGTGTTGTCCGTTTTACTGAGATGATATGAATATTTGTATAGAGCATTCTTAAGGTCTACAAAAGGCACGTCATGATGACATGTATGTGCAGATGGGGTCTTTAGATTTAAATATTCGAATTTCCATGGTTTGAATGAGACATTGAGAATCGAGGGATATATGCGGCTTTGGGGAAATGGATTGTATCCCAGCAAGCATAAATTTATTCAGATGATACGAATCATCTGCATTGCATTCTTAAGGTCTACAAAAGGCACGTCATGAGGATGGTGTGATGGTGTTGTGTGTTGTCCGTTTTACTGAGATGATATGAATATTTGTATAGAGCATTCTTAAGGTCTACAAAAGGCACGTCATGATGACATGTATGTGCAGATGGGGTCTTTAGATTTAAATATTCGAATTTCCATGGTTTGAATGAGACATTGAGAATCGAGGGATATATGCGGCTTTGGGGAAATGGATTGTATCCCAGCAAGCATAAATTTATTCAGATGATACGAATCATCTGCATTGCATTCTTAAGGTCTACAAAAGGCACGTCATGAGGATGGTGTGATGGGTGTTGTGTGTTGTCCGTTTTACTGAGATGATATGAATATTTGTATAGAGCATTCTTAAGGTCTACAAAAGGCACGTCATGATGACATGTATGTGCAGATGGGGTCTTTAGATTTAAATATTCGAATTTCCATGGTTTGAATGAGACATTGAGAATCGAGGGATATATGCGGCTTTGGGGAAATGGATTGTATCCCAGCAAGCATAAATTTATTCAGATGATACGAATCATCTGCATTGCATTCTTAAGGTCTACAAAAGGCACGTCATGAGGATGGTGTGATGGGTGTTGTGTGTTGTCCGTTTTACTGAGATGATATGAATATTTGTATAGAGCATTCTTAAGGTCTACAAAAGGCACGTCATGATGACATGTATGTGCAGATGGGGTCTTTAGATTTAAATATTCGAATTTCCATGGTTTGAATGAGACATTGAGAATCGAGGGATATATGCGGCTTTGGGGAAATGGATTGTATCCCAGCAAGCATAAATTTATTCAGATGATACGAATCATCTGCATTGCATTCTTAAGGTCTACAAAAGGCACGTCATGAGGATGGTGTGATGGGTGTTGTGTGTTGTCCGTTTTACTGAGATGATATGAATATTTGTATAGAGCATTCTTAAGGTCTACAAAAGGCACGTCATGATGACATGTATGTGCAGATGGGGTCTTTAGATTTAAATATTCGAATTTCCATGGTTTGAATGAGACATTGAGAATCGAGGGATATATGCGGCTTTGGGGAAATGGATTGTATCCCAGCAAGCATAAATTTATTCAGATGATACGAATCATCTGCATTGCATTCTTAAGGTCTACAAAAGGCACGTCATGAGGATGGTGTGATGGGTGTTGTGTGTTGTCCGTTTTACTGAGATGATATGAATATTTGTATAGAGCATTCTTAAGGTCTACAAAAGGCACGTCATGATGACATGTATGTGCAGATGGGGTCTTTAGATTTAAATATTCGAATTTCCATGGTTTGAATGAGACATTGAGAATCGAGGGATATATGCGGCTTTGGGGAAATGGATTGTATCCCAGCAAGCATAAATTTATTCAGATGATACGAATCATCTGCATTGCATTCTTAAGGTCTACAAAAGGCACGTCATGAGGATGGTGTGATGGGTGTTGTGTGTTGTCCGTTTTACTGAGATGATATGAATATTTGTATAGAGCATTCTTAAGGTCTACAAAAGGCACGTCATGATGACATGTATGTGCAGATGGGGTCTTTAGATTTAAATATTCGAATTTCCATGGTTTGAATGAGACATTGAGAATCGAGGGATATATGCGGCTTTGGGGAAATGGATTGTATCCCAGCAAGCATAAATTTATTCAGATGATACGAATCATCTGCATTGCATTCTTAAGGTCTACAAAAGGCACGTCATGAGGATGGTGTGATGGGTGTTGTGTGTTGTCCGTTTTACTGAGATGATATGAATATTTGTATAGAGCATTCTTAAGGTCTACAAAAGGCACGTCATGATGACATGTATGTGCAGATGGGGTCTTTAGATTTAAATATTCGAATTTCCATGGTTTGAATGAGACATTGAGAATCGAGGGATATATGCGGCTTTGGGGAAATGGATTGTATCCCAGCAAGCATAAATTTATTCAGATGATACGAATCATCTGCATTGCATTCTTAAGGTCTACAAAAGGCACGTCATGAGGATGGTGTGATGGGTGTTGTGTGTTGTCCGTTTTACTGAGATGATATGAATATTTGTATAGAGCATTCTTAAGGTCTACAAAAGGCACGTCATGATGACATGTATGTGCAGATGGGGTCTTTAGATTTAAATATTCGAATTTCCATGGTTTGAATGAGACATTGAGAATCGAGGGATATATGCGGCTTTGGGGAAATGGATTGTATCCCAGCAAGCATAAATTTATTCAGATGATACGAATCATCTGCATTGCATTCTTAAGGTCTACAAAAGGCACGTCATGAGGATGGTGTGATGGGTGTTGTGTGTTGTCCGTTTTACTGAGATGATATGAATATTTGTATAGAGCATTCTTAAGGTCTACAAAAGGCACGTCATGATGACATGTATGTGCAGATGGGGTCTTTAGATTTAAATATTCGAATTTCCATGGTTTGAATGAGACATTGAGAATCGAGGGATATATGCGGCTTTGGGGAAATGGATTGTATCCCAGCAAGCATAAATTTATTCAGATGATACGAATCATCTGCATTGCATTCTTAAGGTCTACAAAAGGCACGTCATGAGGATGGTGTGATGGGTGTTGTGTGTTGTCCGTTTTACTGAGATGATATGAATATTTGTATAGAGCATTCTTAAGGTCTACAAAAGGCACGTCATGATGACATGTATGTGCAGATGGGGTCTTTAGATTTAAATATTCGAATTTCCATGGTTTGAATGAGACATTGAGAATCGAGGGATATATGCGGCTTTGGGGAAATGGATTGTATCCCAGCAAGCATAAATTTATTCAGATGATACGAATCATCTGCATTGCATTCTTAAGGTCTACAAAAGGCACGTCATGAGGATGGTGTGATGGGTGTTGTGTGTTGTCCGTTTTACTGAGATGATATGAATATTTGTATAGAGCATTCTTAAGGTCTACAAAAGGCACGTCATGATGACATGTATGTGCAGATGGGGTCTTTAGATTTAAATATTCGAATTTCCATGGTTTGAATGAGACATTGAGAATCGAGGGATATATGCGGCTTTGGGAAATGGATTGTATCCCAGCAAGCATAAATTTATTCAGATGATACGAATCATCTGCATTGCATTCTTAAGGTCTACAAAAGGCACGTCATGAGGATGGTGTGATGGGTGTTGTGTGTTGTCCGTTTTACTGAGATGATATGAATATTTGTATAGAGCATTCTTAAGGTCTACAAAATGCACGTCATGATGACATGTATGTGCAGATGGGGTCTTTAGATTTAAATATTCGAATTTCCATGGTTTGAATGAGACATTGAGAATCGAGGGATATATGCGGCTTTGGGGAAATGGATTGTATCCCAGCAAGCATAAATTTATTCAGATGATACGAATCATCTGCATTGCATTCTTAAGGTCTACAAAAGGCACGTCATGAGGATGGTGTGATGGGTGTTGTGTGTTGTCCGTTTTACTGAGATGATATGAATATTTGTATAGAGCATTCTTAAGGTCTACAAAAGGCACGTCATGATGACATGTATGTGCAGATGGGGTCTTTAGATTTAAATATTCGAATTTCCATGGTTTGAATGAGACATTGAGAATCGAGGGATATATGCGGCTTTGGGGAAATGGATTGTATCCCAGCAAGCATAAATTTATTCAGATGATACGAATCATCTGCATTGCATTCTTAAGGTCTACAAAAGGCACGTCATGAGGATGGTGTGATGGGTGTTGTGTGTTGTCCGTTTTACTGAGATGATATGAATATTTGTATAGAGCATTCTTAAGGTCTACAAAATGCACGTCATGATGACATGTATGTGCAGATGGGGTCTTTAGATTTAAATATTCGAATTTCCATGGTTTGAATGAGACATTGAGAATCGAGGGATATATGCGGCTTTGGGGAAATGGATTGTATCCCAGCAAGCATAAATTTATTCAGATGATACGAATCATCTGCATTGCATTCTTAAGGTCTACAAAAGGCACGTCATGAGGATGGTGTGATGGGTGTTGTGTGTTGTCCGTTTTACTGAGATGATATGAATATTTGTATAGAGCATTCTTAAGGTCTACAAAAGGCACGTCATGATGACATGTATGTGCAGATGGGGTCTTTAGATTTAAATATTCGAATTTCCATGGTTTGAATGAGACATTGAGAATCGAGGGATATATGCGGCTTTGGGGAAATGGATTGTATCCCAGCAAGCATAAATTTATTCAGATGATACGAATCATCTGCATTGCATTCTTAAGGTCTACAAAAGGCACGTCATGAGGATGGTGTGATGGGTGTTGTGTGTTGTCCGTTTTACTGAGATGATATGAATATTTGTATAGAGCATTCTTAAGGTCTACAAAAGGCACGTCATGATGACATGTATGTGCAGATGGGGTCTTTAGATTTAAATATTCGAATTTCCATGGTTTGAATGAGACATTGAGAATCGAGGGATATATGCGGCTTTGGGGAAATGGATTGTATCCCAGCAAGCATAAATTTATTCAGATGATACGAATCATCTGCATTGCATTCTTAAGGTCTACAAAAGGCACGTCATGAGGATGGTGTGATGGGTGTTGTGTGTTGTCCGTTTTACTGAGATGATATGAATATTTGTATAGAGCATTCTTAAGGTCTACAAAAGGCACGTCATGATGACATGTATGTGCAGATGGGGTCTTTAGATTTAAATATTCGAATTTCCATGGTTTGAATGAGACATTGAGAATCGAGGGATATATGCGGCTTTGGGGAAATGGATTGTATCCCAGCAAGCATAAATTTATTCAGATGATACGAATCATCTGCATTGCATTCTTAAGGTCTACAAAAGGCACGTCATGAGGATGGTGTGATGGGTGTTGTGTGTTGTCCGTTTTACTGAGATGATATGAATATTTGTATAGAGCATTCTTAAGGTCTACAAAAGGCACGTCATGATGACATGTATGTGCAGATGGGGTCTTTAGATTTAAATATTCGAATTTCCATGGTTTGAATGAGACATTGAGAATCGAGGGATATATGCGGCTTTGGGGAAATGGATTGTATCCCAGCAAGCATAAATTTATTCAGATGATACGAATCATCTGCATTGCATTCTTAAGGTCTACAAAAGGCACGTCATGAGGATGGTGTGATGGGTGTTGTGTGTTGTCCGTTTTACTGAGATGATATGAATATTTGTATAGAGCATTTTAAGGTCTACAAAAGGCACGTCATGATGACATGTATGTGCAGATGGGGTCTTTAGATTTAAATATTCGAATTTCCATGGTTTGAATGAGACATTGAGAATCGAGGGATATATGCGGCTTTGGGGAAATGGATTGTATCCCAGCAAGCATAAATTTATTCAGATGATACGAATCATCTGCATTGCATTCTTAAGGTCTACAAAAGGCACGTCATGAGGATGGTGTGATGGGTGTTGTGTGTTGTCCGTTTTACTGAGATGATATGAATATTTGTATAGAGCATTCTTAAGGTCTACAAAAGGCACGTCATGATGACATGTATGTGCAGATGG
Source organism: Eimeria praecox (assembly GCA_963920595.1). NCBI lineage: Eukaryota > Apicomplexa > Conoidasida > Eucoccidiorida > Eimeriidae > Eimeria > Eimeria praecox. The sequence continues at coordinate 3,649,833 of OY986950.1, forward strand.
GGTCTTTAGATTTAAATATTCGAATTTCCATGGTTTGAATGAGACATTGAGAATCGAGGGATATATGCGGCTTTGGGGAAATGGATTGTATCCCAGCAAGCATAAATTTATTCAGATGATACGAATCATCTGCATTGCATTCTTAAGGTCTACAAAAGGCACGTCATGAGGATGGTGTGATGGGTGTTGTGTGTTGTCCGTTTTACTGAGATGATATGAATATTTGTATAGAGCATTCTTAAGGTCTACAAAAGGCACGTCATGATGACATGTATGTGCAGATGGGGTCTTTAGATTTAAATATTCGAATTTCCATGGTTTGAATGAGACATTGAGAATCGAGGGATATATGCGGCTTTGGGGAAATGGATTGTATCCCAGCAAGCATAAATTTATTCAGATGATACGAATCATCTGCATTGCATTCTTAAGGTCTACAAAAGGCACGTCATGAGGATGGTGTGATGGGTGTTGTGTGTTGTCCGTTTTACTGAGATGATATGAATATTTGTATAGAGCATTCTTAAGGTCTACAAAATGCACGTCATGATGACATGTATGTGCAGATGGGGTCTTTAGATTTAAATATTCGAATTTCCATGGTTTGAATGAGACATTGAGAATCGAGGGATATATGCGGCTTTGGGGAAATGGATTGTATCCCAGCAAGCATAAATTTATTCAGATGATACGAATCATCTGCATTGCATTCTTAAGGTCTACAAAAGGCACGTCATGAGGATGGTGTGATGGGTGTTGTGTGTTGTCCGTTTTACTGAGATGATATGAATATTTGTATAGAGCATTCTTAAGGTCTACAAAAGGCACGTCATGATGACATGTATGTGCAGATGGGGTCTTTAGATTTAAATATTCGAATTTCCATGGTTTGAATGAGACATTGAGAATCGAGGGATATATGCGGCTTTGGGGAAATGGATTGTATCCCAGCAAGCATAAATTTATTCAGATGATACGAATCATCTGCATTGCATTCTTAAGGTCTACAAAAGGCACGTCATGAGGATGGTGTGATGGGTGTTGTGTGTTGTCCGTTTTACTGAGATGATATGAATATTTGTATAGAGCATTCTTAAGGTCTACAAAAGGCACGTCATGATGACATGTATGTGCAGATGGGGTCTTTAGATTTAAATATTCGAATTTCCATGGTTTGAATGAGACATTGAGAATCGAGGGATATATGCGGCTTTGGGGAAATGGATTGTATCCCAGCAAGCATAAATTTATTCAGATGATACGAATCATCTGCATTGCATTCTTAAGGTCTACAAAAGGCACGTCATGAGGATGGTGTGATGGGTGTTGTGTGTTGTCCGTTTTACTGAGATGATATGAATATTTGTATAGAGCATTCTTAAGGTCTACAAAATGCACGTCATGATGACATGTATGTGCAGATGGGGTCTTTAGATTTAAATATTCGAATTTCCATGGTTTGAATGAGACATTGAGAATCGAGGGATATATGCGGCTTTGGGGAAATGGATTGTATCCCAGCAAGCATAAATTTATTCAGATGATACGAATCATCTGCATTGCATTCTTAAGGTCTACAAAAGGCACGTCATGAGGATGGTGTGATGGGTGTTGTGTGTTGTCCGTTTTACTGAGATGATATGAATATTTGTATAGAGCATTCTTAAGGTCTACAAAATGCACGTCATGATGACATGTATGTGCAGATGGGGTCTTTAGATTTAAATATTCGAATTTCCATGGTTTGAATGAGACATTGAGAATCGAGGGATATATGCGGCTTTGGGGAAATGGATTGTATCCCAGCAAGCATAAATTTATTCAGATGATACGAATCATCTGCATTGCATTCTTAAGGTCTACAAAAGGCACGTCATGAGGATGGTGTGATGGGTGTTGTGTGTTGTCCGTTTTACTGAGATGATATGAATATTTGTATAGAGCATTCTTAAGGTCTACAAAAGGCACGTCATGATGACATGTATGTGCAGATGGGGTCTTTAGATTTAAATATTCGAATTTCCATGGTTTGAATGAGACATTGAGAATCGAGGGATATATGCGGCTTTGGGGAAATGGATTGTATCCCAGCAAGCATAAATTTATTCAGATGATACGAATCATCTGCATTGCATTCTTAAGGTCTACAAAAGGCACGTCATGAGGATGGTGTGATGGGTGTTGTGTGTTGTCCGTTTTACTGAGATGATATGAATATTTGTATAGAGCATTCTTAAGGTCTACAAAATGCACGTCATGATGACATGTATGTGCAGATGGGGTCTTTAGATTTAAATATTCGAATTTCCATGGTTTGAATGAGACATTGAGAATCGAGGGATATATGCGGCTTTGGGGAAATGGATTGTATCCCAGCAAGCATAAATTTATTCAGATGATACGAATCATCTGCATTGCATTCTTAAGGTCTACAAAAGGCACGTCATGAGGATGGTGTGATGGGTGTTGTGTGTTGTCCGTTTTACTGAGATGATATGAATATTTGTATAGAGCATTCTTAAGGTCTACAAAAGGCACGTCATGATGACATGTATGTGCAGATGGGGTCTTTAGATTTAAATATTCGAATTTCCATGGTTTGAATGAGACATTGAGAATCGAGGGATATATGCGGCTTTGGGGAAATGGATTGTATCCCAGCAAGCATAAATTTATTCAGATGATACGAATCATCTGCATTGCATTCTTAAGGTCTACAAAAGGCACGTCATGAGGATGGTGTGATGGGTGTTGTGTGTTGTCCGTTTTACTGAGATGATATGAATATTTGTATAGAGCATTTTAAGGTCTACAAAAGGCACGTCATGATGACATGTATGTGCAGATGGGGTCTTTAGATTTAAATATTCGAATTTCCATGGTTTGAATGAGACATTGAGAATCGAGGGATATATGCGGCTTTGGGGAAATGGATTGTATCCCAGCAAGCATAAATTTATTCAGATGATACGAATCATCTGCATTGCATTCTTAAGGTCTACAAAAGGCACGTCATGAGGATGGTGTGATGGGTGTTGTGTGTTGTCCGTTTTACTGAGATGATATGAATATTTGTATAGAGCATTCTTAAGGTCTACAAAAGGCACGTCATGATGACATGTATGTGCAGATGGGGTCTTTAGATTTAAATATTCGAATTTCCATGGTTTGAATGAGACATTGAGAATCGAGGGATATATGCGGCTTTGGGGAAATGGATTGTATCCCAGCAAGCATAAATTTATTCAGATGATACGAATCATCTGCATTGCATTCTTAAGGTCTACAAAAGGCACGTCATGAGGATGGTGTGATGGGTGTTGTGTGTTGTCCGTTTTACTGAGATGATATGAATATTTGTATAGAGCATTCTTAAGGTCTACAAAAGGCACGTCATGATGACATGTATGTGCAGATGGGGTCTTTAGATTTAAATATTCGAATTTCCATGGTTTGAATGAGACATTGAGAATCGAGGGATATATGCGGCTTTGGGGAAATGGATTGTATCCCAGCAAGCATAAATTTATTCAGATGATACGAATCATCTGCATTGCATTCTTAAGGTCTACAAAAGGCACGTCATGAGGATGGTGTGATGGGTGTTGTGTGTTGTCCGTTTTACTGAGATGATATGAATATTTGTATAGAGCATTCTTAAGGTCTACAAAATGCACGTCATGATGACATGTATGTGCAGATGGGGTCTTTAGATTTAAATATTCGAATTTCCATGGTTTGAATGAGACATTGAGAATCGAGGGATATATGCGGCTTTGGGGAAATGGATTGTATCCCAGCAAGCATAAATTTATTCAGATGATACGAATCATCTGCATTGCATTCTTAAGGTCTACAAAAGGCACGTCATGAGGATGGTGTGATGGGTGTTGTGTGTTGTCCGTTTTACTGAGATGATATGAATATTTGTATAGAGCATTCTTAAGGTCTACAAAAGGCACGTCATGATGACATGTATGTGCAGATGGGGTCTTTAGATTTAAATATTCGAATTTCCATGGTTTGAATGAGACATTGAGAATCGAGGGATATATGCGGCTTTGGGGAAATGGATTGTATCCCAGCAAGCATAAATTTATTCAGATGATACGAATCATCTGCATTGCATTCTTAAGGTCTACAAAAGGCACGTCATGAGGATGGTGTGATGGGTGTTGTGTGTTGTCCGTTTTACTGAGATGATATGAATATTTGTATAGAGCATTCTTAAGGTCTACAAAAGGCACGTCATGATGACATGTATGTGCAGATGGGGTCTTTAGATTTAAATATTCGAATTTCCATGGTTTGAATGAGACATTGAGAATCGAGGGATATATGCGGCTTTGGGGAAATGGATTGTATCCCAGCAAGCATAAATTTATTCAGATGATACGAATCATCTGCATTGCATTCTTAAGGTCTACAAAAGGCACGTCATGAGGATGGTGTGATGGGTGTTGTGTGTTGTCCGTTTTACTGAGATGATATGAATATTTGTATAGAGCATTCTTAAGGTCTACAAAATGCACGTCATGATGACATGTATGTGCAGATGGGGTCTTTAGATTTAAATATTCGAATTTCCATGGTTTGAATGAGACATTGAGAATCGAGGGATATATGCGGCTTTGGGGAAATGGATTGTATCCCAGCAAGCATAAATTTATTCAGATGATACGAATCATCTGCATTGCATTCTTAAGGTCTACAAAAGGCACGTCATGAGGATGGTGTGATGGGTGTTGTGTGTTGTCCGTTTTACTGAGATGATATGAATATTTGTATAGAGCATTCTTAAGGTCTACAAAATGCACGTCATGATGACATGTATGTGCAGATGGGGTCTTTAGATTTAAATATTCGAATTTCCATGGTTTGAATGAGACATTGAGAATCGAGGGATATATGCGGCTTTGGGGAAATGGATTGTATCCCAGCAAGCATAAATTTATTCAGATGATACGAATCATCTGCATTGCATTCTTAAGGTCTACAAAAGGCACGTCATGAGGATGGTGTGATGGGTGTTGTGTGTTGTCCGTTTTACTGAGATGATATGAATATTTGTATAGAGCATTCTTAAGGTCTACAAAAGGCACGTCATGATGACATGTATGTGCAGATGGGGTCTTTAGATTTAAATATTCGAATTTCCATGGTTTGAATGAGACATTGAGAATCGAGGGATATATGCGGCTTTGGGGAAATGGATTGTATCCCAGCAAGCATAAATTTATTCAGATGATACGAATCATCTGCATTGCATTCTTAAGGTCTACAAAAGGCACGTCATGAGGATGGTGTGATGGGTGTTGTGTGTTGTCCGTTTTACTGAGATGATATGAATATTTGTATAGAGCATTCTTAAGGTCTACAAAATGCACGTCATGATGACATGTATGTGCAGATGGGGTCTTTAGATTTAAATATTCGAATTTCCATGGTTTGAATGAGACATTGAGAATCGAGGGATATATGCGGCTTTGGGGAAATGGATTGTATCCCAGCAAGCATAAATTTATTCAGATGATACGAATCATCTGCATTGCATTCTTAAGGTCTACAAAAGGCACGTCATGAGGATGGTGTGATGGGTGTTGTGTGTTGTCCGTTTTACTGAGATGATATGAATATTTGTATAGAGCATTCTTAAGGTCTACAAAATGCACGTCATGATGACATGTATGTGCAGATGGGGTCTTTAGATTTAAATATTCGAATTTCCATGGTTTGAATGAGACATTGAGAATCGAGGGATATATGCGGCTTTGGGGAAATGGATTGTATCCCAGCAAGCATAAATTTATTCAGATGATACGAATCATCTGCATTGCATTCTTAAGGTCTACAAAAGGCACGTCATGAGGATGGTGTGATGGGTGTTGTGTGTTGTCCGTTTTACTGAGATGATATGAATATTTGTATAGAGCATTCTTAAGGTCTACAAAAGGCACGTCATGATGACATGTATGTGCAGATGGGGTCTTTAGATTTAAATATTCGAATTTCCATGGTTTGAATGAGACATTGAGAATCGAGGGATATATGCGGCTTTGGGGAAATGGATTGTATCCCAGCAAGCATAAATTTATTCAGATGATACGAATCATCTGCATTGCATTCTTAAGGTCTACAAAAGGCACGTCATGAGGATGGTGTGATGAGTGTTGTGTGTTGTCCGTTTTACTGAGATGATATGAATATTTGTATAGAGCATTCTTAAGGTCTTCAAAAGGCACGTCATTATGATGCGATGCATGTTGAGTGTCAGCTTTACTGAGATGATATGAATATTTGCATTGCATTGCATTTTTTTAAGGTCTTCAAAAGGCACGTCATGATAATGATATGGTGCGTATGGAGTGTCACAATTGTACTGAAATGGCATGAATATTTGCATTGCATTCTTAAGGTCTTCAAAAGGCACATCATGATGATATGCTGCTTGTCGTGTCTTTGTTTTACTGAGATGGCATGAATATTTGCACTGCACCGCATACATCTCCGGCTCTCATTGTCTCATTCAAACCATTGCAATTCAATAATTCCTATCCATCTATCCCGTTCACGCATACAACAAATCATGACGTGCCTTTTGAAGACCTTAAGAATGCAATGCAGCTATACAAATATTCATATCATCTCAGTAAAACGGACAACACACAACACCCATCACACTGCAACACACTGCAAGCATCACATATTTGCATTGCATTCTTAAGGTCTTCAAAAGGCACGTCATG
>OY986950.1:3659078-3669078 GCA_963920595.1 Eimeria praecox
AGGCACGTGGCCACTTGGCTATTGCGGTATAGGAATATATCAAGAGGTTTTAATCTTCTCCTTTGCTGCTACACTGCAATACCAATATCCGTAATAGCATACATCCACAAACGTATAGAGAACGCACCTATATCTATATCTATCTATATCTATATATATGTATATATCTATCTATATCTTCATCTATATCTATCTATCTACATCTATATGTCTATATATCTATCTATATCTATATATCTATCTATCTCTGTATATCTATATCTATATATACCTATCTATACCAATGTATACTTATGTATACCTATGCATACATATATCTATCTATGTATCTATGTATCTATCTATCTATCTAATCAATCTATCTAGTCTATCTAATCTATCTAATCTATCTAGTCTATCTAACCTATGTAATCTATCTAACCTATCTACCCTATCTAATCGATCTAATCTATCTAATCTATCTAGTCTATCTAGTCTATCTAGTCTATCTAATCTATCTAACCTATCTAATCTATCTAATCTATCTAATCTGTCTATCTATCTCTCTATCTATCTATCTATCTATCTATCTATCTATCTATCTATCTATCTATCTATCTATCTATCTATCTATCTATCTATCTATCTATCTATCTATCCATCTATCCATCTATCTATCTATCTATATCTATCTATCTATCTATATCTATCTATCTATCTATCTATCTATCTATCTATCTATCTATCTATCTATCTATCTATCTATCTATACATACATACATACATACATATATGTATATATATATGTATATATATATATATATATGTATAGATCTAGATCTAGATCTAGATTTAGATCTAGATCTAGGTCTAGATTTAGATATGTGTCTGTGTGGATGTAATATAAATTGCATATTCTTACCTCTTTGTCTAGGGTTAAATCTGTATCGCATGTCTAAGAGAAAGTGCGTTCCGTTTATCCCATGTTTGTTGATGTGTTCGATGGCGTCTGTTAAATCGACAAGAAAAAATGGGACCAAGTCTATTTTTTTTCTCCTTTTAAACACTTTAGAACGCTTCTTTCGCCTGTAAACCCCACGAACAATGGCAGAAACCCCACATGCACCGCAAGCAAACAATAAACGCAGGAACACATGCGATTTAAGCTAGGTTGATGCAGCGGCTTGTGCCTTGTCTGCACGTGCTGCCGCATGAGATTTTATTTGCATTTCATCCATAACATTTGCTAACCAGCCATCACCAATATAATATGATACACAATCTTTAGCAGCGGCAGGTACTGCTTTCAGTACACAATTTAATAACCCGCGTTGGCATATGAGCACACTGCTCCACTGCCCGTGCTGCTGCAATTAGGAAATCCTTATAACTACTACGCAGTGTTAAATATAAAATAAAATACATAGAAAGGCAAATACATCCATTTTCCTCCGTCTCAATAGCTTACTCTGCTGCTTCAATGGCTTCTGTTAGCCGCGCAGATACCCCACTGGCAAACTGCCACATAGCAGAAGATGAAGTATCTGTACACATGAAGGCTCCTGAGCAACCGAACCAAGCAAACAAAGAAAACATACGTATGCAGCTAATAGCTGCTTAGTACAAACGCTACAAGAAAAATAAGATACATACATGTTTGTATATATAAATATATATATATATATATATATATATATATATATATAAATATATATATATATATATATATATATATATATATATATATATATATATATATATGTATATATATATATATATATATGAACATGTATATTGACATTTTACATATGCTGTAAACGCATATGCATTATCAATTCATATAGATAAGTAATAAATACATATAAAGCGCATCTGTGCTTGCTATGAGCAAACGAACTTCTGAGCTGAGCTGAAGCTAGAGCCCTCTCTGTACAGTGTATGAGGTGATAGTTACTTGGCCTGTGGCCCGCAAAGGATCTTTCGAGAGCATATAACAAGTAGGCACGATTGGGCAAATAAATGAAAGACTATATTGGCATAGGCCTGAATATAATATTGCGTCATTATACCCTGTTTCCTGTGCAATTTATTCGATATATCGCACATACTCTATTAGCGCTTACGTGCGTACATCTGCCCGCTGTTCAAGGCCACAAGGACGCGGTGTGTGTGTTTGTTTAAGCTGTTGTGCATTTGTTTAAAGGTTTGGTGAAGCCCTTTAAATGCCTCTGGCCCGTAAGGTGGCTGTGGGGCGTCTGATGTGTATGCTGCTGCTGCAATTTCAGCTGAAAACGCAGCCCGCTTGTTAACAAATTGTCGTAAACGAAGGACAATATTCGTCCTGCTGCGGGTTTCTTGTTGTGCTTCTTCTAGAGCCTGGTGTATGTCTGCCAGAGACTGCTCAAATAAGACCATTAAAGTTTCGTCTCTTTCTTCCTTAGCAGAGTAATAAAAGAATCGAGCTGCAAGCAATAACACCCTGTATATACAGGAACATAAATGTACACGCAACTAGCCATCTTTCGTTTTTCTAGGTGCATGCTTAAATCTAAATATATGTATTTGGTTCTTTGCGCTCTCGACGTTTAAGAGCACAGAACACTCACCAAGTGCCACAGCCAGCGGGTCGATGCTCGATATGCCTGATAACCCAAATGCATTTATGTGCAATATATATATATATATAGATAGATAGATATGCCTGTTACTTATACTGGGGGAAATAACTGAGGGCAGTTTAGAAAGATTTAGTGGGCTGGCCTGATTAATGGAAAATGAAAACTACAAATACAAATTTGGATAATTATTTCTGTTACTCCTTGTTGCATTTGTTTTTATTTTACTTCTTGGTGTTCTATTTATTGTTGCTTTACTTGCTTTATTGCTGTGCTATCCGAAGGTGTTTTGTGTATTGCTGCCTTATGAACACAGCTTTACTTTTGTTTTATTGTTTTATTGCTTTATTGTATTTAGTTTTAGGTGTTATTACATTTTTTGGCGCCTATTCTTCTTCTCATATGTGCCATTCTACCACTGCTTTATCGACTGCTTTGGAGTCGCCACTTTATTTAATGTTACCCTAGTATTGTTTGTTTTTCTGTGTAATGCTTTATTATTGCTGCTCTAGTCTTTTTATTCGGCGTTTTATAGAACACTATATACATTCCTATTGTATTTATTATTATTTCATTTCTTGCTATTTTATTTATTATCACCTTCAGAGAAGACGCGGAGATCGTTGGCGTAGTCTGGGGTTTCGGTTGCCTCGGTGGCGGCTGTGCAAGACAAATAAAAATGAGGCAATTATCTCTACCCTGTGACAATTAGAAAATTAATTAAATCACTTAACAATAGATATATACATGTATAGTGCTGAATATACGTAAAATAAGTATAAGGAGTGCTGCCTTAATGTGCATAAACTTCGGGGTCAGGACCGGTTTTGTTTCGTGGGACAAAGGTGAAGACGAATAAAAGCATATTTTGTTTAATGTATTGATTTAGTTGTGTTGCCATCGACAAAAGTGTAAACGTTCGAATTCTTTTTTTTTCATCATACCGGACACATTTGTCTCGATGTGCTCCATGATAGATGTGGCGAATGTGCGCGCAAAAAGCCTCATTAAGTACTTTTCCTCTTCTTGTTCGTATAAATCTGCAAGTGCGCTTCTAATCAACTCCGACAAATACCTGACAGCACACCGTTTGCAAACTGCGCACCAAACGGGAAAAAGCAAACAAGAAGACGAATATTCATAAGAATAAAAGCAGTCTTTGTCTTTGTTGTCGGAAACCCTTGGGGCTGTTCGGCTTCCTCTCCATTATGCATTTATATATTTATTTACGTATGCTCTTGTTTGTTCTATTATTAAGGGGGCTTATTCTGTACATGCTCTCGTCTCTTCCAGTTCTAAATATGTTTGTTCCAATATAGAGGGAATACGCGAATTGAAACCGGTTGAAACCCCAAAGTGTTTTCGGATGGTAGATTCCATCATGGATTTGAAGATGGCTCGCTGTTCTGTAGACAGAAGACATATAGGAAGAGAAAGGATGGACTAGGCAGAAATCTGGAAGCAACGATAAACACAGTCCCTGTCAAACAGCTAGGTAACAGGATTTACACCTTTACGTAGAACGCAAAGAAGTACAAGCAAAACCATGAAGGCAGCCGAAAGCACACATTTATGTTATTCCCTTCATATGCCTACCAATTGTCATAGCAGCTGCTTGTAGTAAACGCAGCGCCCTGAAGGAGTTCATTTCCGTGGCTCTACCAGAGGAGGCCAACATTCTGGCAGCATCAACAATAACGTAATATTTATCACCTAATTCCTCTACTGCATGTTTTACCGCAGCCCCAATTTGATCCTCAGGGACCCACGAAGCTAATATTTGCTGGACCGCGATGTCTACTGCTTCGTAGGCTGAGAAAAACAGAGGAGAACAACGCAGCTGCATCTACACACCCTTGCAGCCCTCTCGACATACCACGAGGACACAGATGCAAAAACACATGAACATATAAGAGAACGAAAGGCGAAGAAACCTGTGTACAGTAAACCTTAAGATTCACTACTGTTGCAGCAGCGACAGTAGTGGGCGCCCCTACTGCCTGCAAACATCTGCAGCAGGTACCGGTGTTTTCCAGTTTCATGTACGCTCACGCCTCCCCACTTAAAAGCAAATATACAATATAGTATCTCAGCCCACCTTCGGTTGCATAGGGCGCGCATTGGTCTGCTGAAACTTCAAAGATTTCTTCGCGAATGAACTGGCGGACGTTGGGATCTGCCTGAGCCTTTAGAAAGCTCGCGGCTACCACCTTGCTGCACTGGCCAGTCCCGAACTGCACGAGGGCAACTTCTTTATCTGGCAGCAGGGCAATGGTTGGACGTATCGGCGCGCAGAGATCTTGGGAGATTACAATCTGTCCCAGCTGCGCGTTCATAGAAGCCAACCGTTGTTCTTCTGGCGTCATAGAAATCGTAAACAGACGCTGCAACGACTCGTACAAATGATAAAGACTCAAAGAAGAACCAAACGGCAACAAGTTTATGTGCAACGCAGACGTATCGACTACGCTGCCCCCTCCCGCCGGCACCTCTACTGCATACACACACGCAGATATAATCAGGAAAATAATTTATTTCTTTCTTCAATGAGAAATGTTAAAGGTTCTGTGAAAGAATCACATGCCAATAACCAAACGAACTTAAGGGATAGGAGGAATACGGGCAAATGTTTCCTTTGGTGTGTTTGTGCAGCTTTGTTTGCCGGGCAGTAAGGCTTCACACATAGACATAGATAGATAGATAAATAGATAGATTCATAAATATAGATACAGACATAGATATAGATATATAGATATACAGATATGGATAGATATAGATAGGTATAGGTAGATAGAAATAGATAGATATAGATACATATAGACACATATGATATAGATATCATATAGATATGATATAGATAGATATATAGATATATAGATAGATAGATAGATAGATAGATAGATAGATAGATAGATAGATAGATAGATAGATAGATAGATAGATAGATAGATAGATAGATAGATAGGTAGATAGGTAGATAGGTAGATAGGTAGATAGGTAGATAGGTAGATTTGTAGATAGGTAGATAGGTAGATAGGTAGATAGGTAGATAGGTAGATAGGTAGATAGGTAGATAGATATAGATATAGATATAGATATAGATATAGATATAGATATAGATATAGATATAGATATAGATATAGATATAGATATAGATATAGATATAGATATAGATATAGATATAGATATAGATATAGATATAGATATAGATATAGATATAGATATAGATATAGATATAGATATAGATATAGATATAGATATAGATATAGATATAGATATAGATATAGATAGATATAGATAGACAGATAGATATAGATATAGATAGATATAGATAGATATAGATATAGATAGATATAGATAGATATAGATATAGATAGATAGATAGATAGATAGATAGATAGATAGATAGATAGATAGATAGATAGATAGATAGATAGATAGATAGATAGATAGATATAGAGAGGTAGGTAGATAGATAGATATGCTTGCAGCTTGTTGTGGGGTCTTACGTGTTACTTCCTTTCCAAGAACGTCAATAACAATGTCATAGACAATCCCCACAAGCTTGCCCACAGCGGTGTGTGGTAGAAAAGAAAAATATTTGCCCAAGAGCGCGTGACGGACTTCAAAATGGAGGCGGCTGGGGTTGGAGACAAGCATTGCTGCGAAGAGTAAAAGCGGAAAACAGCAATAGAACAGAACACGTAATACAAACAAGCAAGCAAATTGCGCAATCAAGGCTACATTACAAAGGCAACAAGAAGACGAACGGGGTCTTGGGACTACTAGAGGTGATGGATAGATTGCCCTATTGTTAAATAAATAAAGTTATTGTTCTACAACCGGCGTTTTGTGCTCAGGGTTGTATATGGGGTTGAACTGACTGGAGTACGTGAGAGTGTGCGTAATTCTATCGGCAAAAGAGCGGCTAACAGACTTCGCCTTTTTCTTTGTCAGCCCCGCCTTCACGGAGAATTTCAAAGTGCTTGAATATATCCTTCGTCGGAGTTCCTTGTGGGAAGCTGGAAAAAAAACACGGAAATACAACAAGCTTCATTGGCTGGATGTGCATGGGGGTGCATACAGTGCTGTTATTAAACCCGCTCTCCTGCACTATTTAAGGCCATAGACACTGTCTGCTCTGATTCACAGTTTTTAATGGAAGCGGAATACTCTAATGCTTCCAAGCCATCAGGAAAGGGAACAAACCTAGTAACACGCAGTGCTGCACATGGTTGAGAAGAGAGTCGCGTGCTGCTGTTGCTGCTGCCTCAGCATCCCATTCCTTAAGAGCAACAAACACATTTTGGAACTTTGCTCTTTCCACCGGATTCATTTTTTGCAACAGGAAATCTAAACGACCAATGCGCTCGTATAGAGTGTAGGCCTGAAGGGGGTTCAATCCTCGCAGTTGTTGAGCTCCCAGGCTGTGGGCTTTGTACTGCTCGAGGTACGCCATCAGCTGTAGCACGAGGACAAAAATAACGAAAGGAAAAAACAAAACAGTTTGGTTGAATTTTCCCGGTGCCTACAAGAAAAGCTGATTTTGTAGCAACTGAACTGGGGGGTTTTCGTCTTTTCGTCAACGAAAAAGGGCATAGTTTTAACCTATTTCTTGTCGTACAAACATAATTTCTTGCAATTCGGGTCCTGGTGCCTCAAATGCTTTCACTTGTCTGCAGCAACAGCAGTACACACAGAACCTCGTTCATGACTCTCCTACCGAGCAGCAAAGTGTATCTCGTGTAGGTGGCAGCACCACCTAAGAAAAGGCGTGTATGTACATATATTCCTTGTCTGTTCTGCATTATATGCTGCATATGGTGAGCATATCCAGCAAATCGATGAGAAATGCATTGGCTCACCCCACTTGCGACTCCATCGCCGCACTGCCCATGAGGAAGTTCGTGAGGGCTTTCCGGTTGTATCTGAATTCCTGCATTGCCTCTGTTCTCGATTTGTCTTCCAGCATGCCTTGGTATGCAAAGTATAATCCATAAACGGGCTTAGTGATGGCGTTAAGAAGCAAAGCGAAGAAGAGAGTAGAATCCAACGTCGAGACGGAAAACTGAATTGTGCCCTTCACTAATGCAGATATCTTGTCGGCATTTTGCACTAAAAATGAAGCAGAGCCCCTAAATGTGTCAAAGACCGCTATATAAAATTTCCCTTCGCCCGCAAACCATCTTACAAACGTCGCCACCCTCTCAAACCAAGCAGCAATCACCCCAAAGAGCTTCAACATGCGGAAGCGGCGGATTATCTTCTTTAGGCCAACATCCTGATAAAATGCCAAACCAAAATGAAATGAGACAAAGCAAAATATAGTTGCATCTGCCTGCAAACCATCACGATGTGTGAAGAGGCCAAACTGTCTTCAGAAGTGCCTCGTAGCAGATCTTAGACGGATGAAGCACAACGAAGAGAGCATACACAGATATTCATATTCATATAAGTAAAACTAAAATGCAAGCAAGCATTTAATACTTCGTCTCACCACTGCCCAGTGCCAGGCGCCGCCAAATCTTGCTAGGACTTTGTTGAGCCCATAGTTGAGAGATTCAGCAATAAGACGGACACTGGTTTTGGCTACATTCCATGCCTTTTTTGTTCGTTTTATTTTCTCTGTTCTCGCTTTTTTAAACTGTTCTTTTGCGTTGATGAAGTTCAGCTTCGCGCGATCTTGTGCAATGCGTGACAGCATGATACGCCGGACGTCTTCCATCATTTCTTCAGAAATGCCTGTTTTCCCTTCCTCTTCATCTTTAGTAATCTCTTCATAATCAGAGAGAAGAAAGGGGTTTTCTTCCGCACTGGCTACCTCTGCAAGTTTTTCTTTCGCTCTGCCCTCGCGAGGAGAAGTTGTAGATTGGGCGGGCTGTCTACTCTTCTCTTCATCTGTTGTCTCTCCCACATCGGTGTCTGAGAAAGCGGCGTTTGATTCTTTTTCTTCCTTCTTGCCACTTTTTGTTGATTGTCGTTTTTTCTGTGATGGTAGTTCTTCGTCCAACATACGATGCTTGATGTCCGCTCCGCCTAGAGCTTCTTCCGCACTTAACTCTCCCCACTTGAGGCCAAAGAGCTCCATATCCCTAGCTTCTGACCCTTCTTCAAGAGACCTTCGAATGGCTTGCCTCATGTGCATGCGCATCGCAGTGTTGAATATGAACGAAAGCGCTGTGAAAGTTGTGGATATCATTGCAATTAAACTCAGAGGGTTCGGGGCAGCAGCAAATGACACAACGGAAATTGAGAGAAAGGTCATATTGGCAATAAATAATATAAGTGGCAGAAATCGAATGACAGTAGTCAATATGCTTTTCAAAATAACCCGCATCCGCGCCCACGCTTTGCTAGCTATCTTCTTGATCCACTGTATTGCTTTGCTTTCTGGGCCTCCTTTCTTTTCCTTTCCTGTAAATAGTTTATGCAATTTTGCTGCGATGATTCTGCCTGCTGCTTTCAGCCTTCTGAAAGCAGTGCCAAGACGTGCCATAACAGAAGAGAAGAAAGCTGAACTCGGCGACGGTTGTTGTACAACCCGAACAAGCACTTTGCTGCACATCTTTCCACTGACTCCCTCTGTTACGCCTATAAACCCAGCAGATCCTCTTGGTCTGCTGTATGCTCTACTTTCCCCGTGCAACGCTAACTTTTCTTGAAGATCGAGTGCAAACGATTTAAATACGTCTTTCGACTTCAACCTATCTGGCGATTTCGCTGGCGATGAAATCGAAAGGTCCCATTCAAATTCCTCAGACGGAGGAGAAGCAAGGGGTGTGGCATAGCCTTCTGGTGTATTTGGTTTTTCAATGGCTTCAGCTACATTTTCTTCTGATGGGCTATTTGTGCTAGACGGTGCCGGTCCTTCAACTACTGTTCGTTCATCCTGTCTTGGTTCAATAAAGGCAGTCTCAAAATCTTGTTTATATATTTGAGGAATACGATGTTGGGTAGCCTCTTCTGTATTGCCATGATCATAGTCATGGTGTTGTAAGGCGAAGAAATGATTGTTGACACGTTTCGTTGGAGGATTCACAGACAAATGGCTTAGCTGATTCCATTGTTCTACAGGAGTATGAAGGCGAATGATACGAAAACCTCTAGATGCCGGTAATGCCTTTCTGAAGGATTTAAAACCAGATATCTGAGAAACTCGTGCAGAAATATATCGAACCTCAGCATCAGAAGGCTGAGGTAGGTTGAATTGAGCGATAATACCAGCATAGAAGATAGCAAATTTTAAAAATATGGACTTCATCTTGTAAAATAATTCAAGACAATATACAATTTTTCATGAAGTTCTAACCCGTGGTGGGAGTTTGGCGAAGGCGAAACCCGGTTTAAAACCATGGGCTGAGATGAAAAGAAGCAAGAAGACAGGCTGCATGAAACCATTTAGAAAT
>OY986950.1:3684078-3696578 GCA_963920595.1 Eimeria praecox
AGCAACAACAACAGCAGCAGCAACAACAACAACAACAGCAGCAGCAGCAGCAGCAACAGCAGCAGCAGCAGCAGCAGCAAGACAAGGAGGGTTTGGTTTGGCTGCTGATAGCCTACCAGCGAATTTGCTTCTATGGAGGGTAGAGCAGCGGCTGCAGCAGTTAAGTGCAGCAGAAGTAGTGCGTGCTGCTGCTGCGCTGCAGCAGCTAGGACTCAGGATATGTCCTACAATCCCTAGACACAGCAGCAGCAGCAGCAGCAGCAGCAGCAGCAACAGCAGCAGCAGCAGCAGCAGCGAGAGTGATGTGGCTGTGCTGCTGCTGCAGCAACTGTACAGACACCTCAAGAAGGCGCCGCGCTGTTTGTCTCTCCTTCAGATTGCTGCAGCAGCAAAAACATTCTCTGCATGGAATATCACGCCAACAGCAGCAGCAGCAACAGCAGCAACAGCAACAGCAGCAGCAGCAGCAGCAGGAGAGCAGCAGCAGCAGCAGCAGCAGCAGCAGCAAACAGATGCAGGCGCTTTACGGGTGTCGGTGTTCGAGTTGCTGGTTGCTTCAGCAACAGCACAGCTGAAGTCGCTAACACGGCGGCAGCAGCAGCAGCAGCAACAGCAGCAGCAGCAGCAACAGCAGCAACAGCAGCAGCAGCAGCAGCAGCAGCAGAAGAGTAGAGGATATCTGAATTTGGTTCTGCCGTTGCTGCTTGCATGTGCTCGACTGCAGCTTACTGAGCTGCGGTGTATGTACAGCAGGTTGCTGCTGCTGCTGCAGCACGAGGTAAAGACAACACGTTCTCTGCTGCAGCTAGCATCGCTGCTATATTGCAGCACGACATTGCTGCTGCTTGATTCTCTGGTGTATAGACAGCTGCTGCTGCGGCTGTCGAATAGAGAAGGATTCATGTTGCTGCTGCAGCAGGAGCAGCAAACTGCTGCAGCTCAAGTTGCTTTAGGAATGCTGGCGCTCTGCTGTGCTGCATTCGCCCCGTGGCAGATTAAAACCCTAGACACACAACAACAACAGCAGCAGCAGCAGCAGCAGAAGCAGCAGCAGCAGAAGCAGGAAGGGGTTGATGAGGGGGAATGCAGCTGCAGCAGCAACAGCAACAGCAGCAACAGCAGCAGCAGCAACAGCAGCAGCAGTTTGTGTGAGCTGCAGGATCAGGTTTTAATAAATGTATTCGAAGTAGCTTCAGAGTGCATACAGTGGAATATACAAGCAGCAGCAGAAGCAGCAGCAGCAGCAGCAGAAGCAGCAGCAGCAACTGCAGCAGCAGATTCAGAAGTAGCAGCAGCAGAAACAACAACAGCACAAGCAGCAGCTACAGCAGAACCTCTAGCAGCAGCAATAAGAGAAGTAGCTGCTGCTGCTGCTGCAGCAGCAGCAGCAGCGACAAAAACAACAACAGCAACAACAGCAGCAGCAGCAGCAGCAGCAGCAGCAGATATACTTGAGAGAAGCAGCAGAAGCAGAGGACGCAGCTTAGGGCGTCCTTCGGTGTATCTACAGCAGCAGCTGCAGACAGCAGCATTAGCTGTGTCTTTAGAGAGAAAAAATATAATTAAACAAATAATTGGAGGGAGAGAAACATCAAATGTAAATAATAATAACAAACAAACACATACACCTCAGTTGCTGCTGCTGCTGCTGCTGCAGCAGCTGCTGCAGGATATACATACAGAGCAGCAGCAAGCCCTGGGCGTCTTACCTTCAACCACCATCAGCAGCAGCAGCAGCAGCAACAACAGCAGCAGCAGCAGCAGCAGCAACAGCAGCAGCGAGCAGCACGAGGAGGTTGCTGCTGCTCTGCATGCGCTAGGATTGAAGATACACAAAGAAAGGAACTTAGGTTTATACAAAGCAGATCTGCTGCTGCCGACACTCCGCTGTATAATCGAAATCGACGGACCCACACATTTTATTGCGCCTCCCAAATGCTGCTGCTGCTGCAGCTGCAGCAGCAGCAGGAAATGCTGCAGCAGCAGCAGCAGCAGCAGGAGGGGTAGGAGCAGCAGCAGCTGCGGCAGCAGCAGGAGTGGCAGCAGCAACAGCAGCAGCAAAACGTCTACAGACACAGACAACAGCTCTGTCAGGGATTCGTGTTTAGGGTGTATAAACAGCAACACTCTGTGGGGTGCTGCAGCAGCAGCAACAGCAGCAACAGCAACATCAGCAGCAGCAACATCAGCAGCAGCAACAGCAGCAGAAGGTAGTAGTATATATTCCTTATATGATAAGAAGATATATTCTGTGAAGAGCTCCTTAAGACATCGTCTGCTGGCGGGATGTGGGTTTTATCTTCTCCATATAAATACAGAAGATAGAATAGAAAATAAAAATAAACAAATACAAGCCCTTGCACATCTCCTTAAAACAATTAAGAGACAGCAGCAGCAGCAACAGCAGCAACAGGAGCAGCAGCAGCAGCAACAGCAGCAGCAGCAACAGCAGCAGCGAGCGTGGGGGGTGAGTTGGGCTGGCGGTTTGTTGCTATATCAACCTTATCTTTCAAAAATTTGTTTGTAAAACAAATAAAAAGAAAACAAAACAAATAACTTATCTAGACGACGGCGCATGCAGCAGCAGCAGCAATAGCAGCAGCAGCAATAGCAGCAGCAGCAACAGCAACAATAGCAGCAGCAGCAATAGCAGCAGCAATAGCCGCAGCACCAGCAATAGCAGCAGCAGCAGCAATAGCAGCAGCAATAGCAGCAGCAGCAGCCAATTCCCTCTCCTCTTTGGCGTTATTTGACTCATTTGATTTTGTTTCTCTCTCCGTTTTTTGTTTTTTTTTTGTTTTTGTTTTCTCTGTCGTCTAAACTCGAATGTAATATTTTAAAGACTTAAACAAATTAATATACTTATTTTTGTGTATTTATTAATATATATAAATATAAATATAAATACAAATATAAATATAAATTAAGAATCAATTATCTACCAAGGAAGTCCAAATATATGCATAGACACACCAAAGAGGTGCAAAGACACCCCAAGGAGCTGCACATACACCCCAATACCAGGTATATACCTATATATATATATATATATATATATATATATATATATATATATATATATATATATATATATATATATATATATATAATAATATCCCAGCAAGTTGTGCATACACCCTAACACTCTATTCATCCAGCTCAATAAGGTGTGCATACACCCCACAGAGCTGCCTATACACCCGAATAGGGTGCCTGCACACCCCAAACAGCTGCCTATACACCTCAATAAGGTGCCTATACACCTCAATAAGGTGCCTATATACACCTCAATAAGGTGCCTATACACCTCAATAAGGTGCCTATACACCTCAATGAGCTGCCTATACACCCGAATAACCATAAGAGACGGCGATGCCTTCAGCGCACTCCACCATCGAGAATAACAACAGAAAACATGAATAATAATAATAATAATTTAGTGTTTTGTTTGTTCCTACAGAATACATCAATTATATATTATAATACATAAATTATATTAATATATTAATATTAATGTATAATATTAATATATTAAAGATATATTAATCAAACAAAGATAAATAAAAACAAACGTATATATATATATATATATATATATATATATATATATATATATATATGAGAGAGAGAGAGAGAACAAGAATAAGGAAGACAGCAAAAGAAGATATGTTCGCTACATAAATACAAAACAGCACAAGAGTTAGTAGTAAATAAACATACAACACAGAGAGAAACACAACATAGGTATATATATATATATATATATATATATATATATATATATATATATATATATAGATATATAGATATATAGATATATATAGATATTGATAGACAGATAGGTAGATAGATAGCTAGAGAGCAAGACAAGCCCTCATAAGCATAATATATATATATATATACAGAGAGAGAGAGAGAGAAGTACCATAATTATACTAAGAGCAAACACATCCTAAGCAATCTCTCGAACAGAAAACAAACAAGCAACTAAACAACCAACCAACCAACCAAACCAACAAATAAACAAATAAATAAATAAATAAATAAATAAATAAACACAACAACAAATAAAAAATAAAATAAATAAATAAATAAACACTCATTCACTCCATTTACTCTCGTGTGTTAACTGCTCAGGGTTATCTTTTCTATGAAAGCCGTGAGAGCCGAAGAAATCGCGTTGTGCTTGGATTAGATTAGTAGGAAGAGAAGAAGATAAAAAAGAACAAATATAATTATATGCTGCAGACATAGAAGGCAGAGATAATAATAATATATTATTGTCGTTTGTATCTTCTACAGATATTATACTTGTGCTGCTATATAAACTATAAAATAAAACACGACGTAAACTTGGGAGGTACTCTTCTACTTCTCTCCTTATGCTGCACACAAACAAAACAAACAGCAGCAGCAGCAGCAGCAGCAACAGCAGCAACAGCAGCAGTAGCAACAGCAGCAGTAGCAGCAGCAGTAGCAGCAGCAGCAACAAAAACAACAATTGTATGTCTCTCTCTCTCTGTATCTGTTTCTTTGTTGTTTGTCTCTAAATCTGCAACTCATCCAATCACAGCAGCAGCAGCAGCAACAGCAGCAACACCAGCAGCAGCAGCAACACCAGCAGCAGCAGCAACACCAGCAGCAGCACCAACACCAGCAGCAGCAGCAACACCAACAGCAGCAGCATCAACACCAGCAGCAACAGAAGCAATACCAGCAGCAGCAGCAGCAACACCAGCAGCAGCAATACCAGCAGCAATACCAGCAGCAGCAGCAGCAGCAACACCAGCAGCAGCAACACCAGCAGCAGCAGCAGCAGGAGGATATACCTGTCAACTAATAGGAGGTTTTCGATTTGTGGGTTTTCTTTGAATGCCTTCTCCATAACAGTTAAAAACTTAGCGCGAATGATACAACCTCCTGTACACATATAAATATTGTTTATTTATTTATTTATTTATTTATTTATTTTATTTATTTATTATTGTAGTTGTTATTATTAATAGTAATAGTAATATTAATCTTAGGTTTAAGTATGAAGACAAAGACAAATAAAAATAAATATTAAAAAAAAGCAAAAACAAAAATAAATAGAAAGAAGAAACAAAATTCGTAAAAATAAATAAAAATAAATAAAAATAAATAAAAATAAATAAAAATAAATAAAAATAAATAAAAATAAAAATAAATCAAAATAGACAAAAATAAATAAAAATAAATAAAAATAAATAAACAAAATAAAAAAATAAGATAAAGATATAAAGAAACAAAAATAATAAAGACACAGAGAAGGAGAAAAATAAATAAGAAAAGACAAAGACACGCTTTGATGCAGACAGAAGTGCATATACACCTCAGTACACTATCAAACATATTAAATATCTTTATTTGTTTTTATTTGTTTGTCTTTAGTTTTTTTATTTATTTCTAGCAAAGACAAACAAACAATTAAACAAATTAAAATAAATTAAAATAAATTAAAACAAATAAACAAAGACAAATAAACAAAGACAGATAAATAGAGAAAGATGAAGATAAATAAACAAAGACAAATAAATATAAATAAATACAGATTAAAAGATAGAGACAAATCAAGATAAAAATAAAATAAAACAAATACAAATAAAAACAAAGACAAACAAAACAAAACAAATAAAAAACAAACAAACAAATATAAAAGACAGAAGAAAAATAAAACAAACATAAACAAAAACAAAATATAATAGCAAATCAGAGACAAAGACAAGAGACAAAGACACGAGCTAAATAAATAAAATATGTATTTAATAAATAAATAAATAAACACACGATGAATAAAGTCATAGAAAGAAATATAAATATAAATAAAAATAAAAAATAAAAGAGAAGAGAACAAATATAATAAAATAAATAATTAAATGATATTATTAATATTTTTATATAAACAAAAAAAACGAAAGACAAAAGAACAAATATAGTAAAATAAATAATTAAATAATATTATTTATTATCTTTACAGATCCTCCATACTTCAAATAACAAATAAATAAAAAATAAAAATAAATTTTATAATAAATTTTATAAATAAAATAAATTAAATAAAATTAAATAAAATTAAATAAAATTAATAATAAAACAAATGTCACCCTACCATATTCTCGATACCTCATCTAACAAGATAAAGTAAAACAAAATAAAACAAAATAAAACAAAATAAAATAAAGACAAGACACCCCAACGTACCCTTCCACATTCTAGATACCTCATCTAACAAGATAAAACAAAATAAAACAAAATAAAACAAAATAAAATAAAATAAAATAAAGACAAGACACCCCAACGTACCCTTCCATATTCTCGACACCTCATCTAACCTCAGATTCCATTTTTTTTCTCTTCCTACTTTTTCTATCAACGCCATTCCTTGCGCGTAGCAACAAATCTTAGCTATGTACATAGCCCGTCGTATATCTTCTGAGGTATATAAATAAATAAATAAATAAATAAATAAATAAACAAATAAATAAATAAATAAATTAATTAATTAAAGTAATTAAAGTAAGTAATTAAGGGTGAGAAGATAATAAACTAATACATTTATAAATAAATTTAGTTAATTAATTAATTAGTTTATTTATTTTAGTTTGAAGATAAACTCAAAAAAATATACAAATCGTACATCAACAGACATAAGCAGCAACAGCAGCAACAACACCAGCAGCAACAACTGCAGCAGCAACAACACCAGCAGCAACAAGAGCAGCAGCAGCAAGAAGAGCAGCAGCAACAACAGCAGCACCAACAGCATCACCCAGCGCAGTAGCAGCAGCAGCGGCACCAACAGCAGCAGCAGCAACAGCAGCAGCAGCAACAGCAGCAACAGCAGCAGCAACACAGTGAACGGACCAAGAGAAGGTTTTTTAATATTTGAATCTTCTGCTTCTTTTTTGCTTAGCGCCTCAGAATATAAACTGTTTAGTCTTTCTCTTAATCCTCGATGAGCGCTGATATATCTGAGGTGTACAGACACCGCAAAACATATAACACACATAAGACACTGCTGCTGCTGCTGATGCTGCTCGTGTTGCTGCTGCGGCTCGTGTTGTTGCAGCAGCTGCTGCTGCTGCTGGTGTTGCTGCTGCTGCTGATGCTGCTCGTGTTGTTGCTGCTGCTGCTGCTGCTCGTGTTGCTGCTGCTGCTGCTGCTGCTCGTGTTGCCGCTGCTGCTGCTGCTCGTGTTGCTGCTGCTGCTGATGCTGCTCGTGTTGTTGCTGCTGCTGCTCGTGTTGCTGCTGCTGCTGCTGCTCGTGTTGCTGCTGCTGCTGCTGCTCGTGTTGCTGCTGTAAGGGCGTGGTTGTAATGTAAAGGGAAGCGAAGAAATACAAAAGAAGGAGAAAGACAAAACAAAGAAAAAGATAAACAAATAAATAAATAAACAAATAGAAATAGAATAGATATAGAAGATCAAACAACAAAACAAATAAACAAATAAATAAATAAACAAATAGAAATAGAATAGATATAGAAGATCAAACAACAAAACAAAAACAGAAAAAGAGAAAACAAAACGAGAGAGGGACAGAGAGAGACAAAGAGAGACAGAGAGAGACAGAGAGGGAGACAGAGAGACAGAGACAGACAGAGACAGAGACAGACAGAGACAGACAGAGACAGACAGAGACAGAAAGAGACAGATCAAGACAAGACAAGACATCGAGAGGCCTACATATCCAGCACCTCCACTCTAAATCGATATAAATATATAAATAAAACCTCTTAATAAATATAATATCAAACAACTAACCTCATATCTAAAGCAGCAGCAAGACAAGGAACAGCGACGCCCCACTCTGCTGCTTGCTGCACAGTCCATCTCCCTGTTCCTTTGTTTCCCGCAGTATCCAAGATCATATCTAATAAATATTCTATCATTTTATTATTATACATTAAACAAACACACAAAAAATCAAAAAATAGAGAGACATACACGCAGATACTGTAGCAGCTGCAACAGCAGCAGCAGCAGCAGTAGAGAGAGAGAGAGAGAGATGCAGCAGCCGCAGCAGCAGCAGAGAGAGATGCAGCAGCAGCAGCAGATAGAGATACAGCAACAGCACAAGATAGAGATACAGCAGCAGCAGCAGTAGATACACATGCAGCACCAGCAGCACTAGATGCAACAGCAACAGCAGCAACAGCGAAGACAGTACGAATAAAGAAAGAAGAAGCAGAACACCAGCAGCAGCAGCAGCAACAGCAGCAGCAGCAACAACAGCATCAGCACTACCATCATCATCACCATCATAACCAGCATCATCATCATCATCATCATCATCATCATCATCAGCAGCAGCAGCAGCAGCAGCAGCAGCAGCAGCAGCAAGAACCCCTGTCGTTTATCTTACTATCTCCTTCTTTTTTCTTGAGTATCTTGGCAGTGATTTCTATGAGATAAGAATTTAACTCTGTCTTATCCCAATCTTCAAATAATGAAGACAACTCAGAATTAGACAGCTTATAACTGTGACGTAATAAACTGTATGCCTGAGAGAACAATACATATATATACATATATATATATATATATATATATATATATATATATATATATATATATCGTTTAAATTATTTTGTAAGCGCGTTCTTTGTATTCTATTATTACTTTGTCAGTACACACACACTCTCTATCTATCTATCTATCTATATATCTATATCTATCTATCTATCTATCTATCTATCTATCTATCTATCTATATATATATATATATATATATAATAACCTACGGCACATTCTCCTAAATAATTCAGCTCTATGCTAGAATATCTCTACCGTATTTAAACCAAAAAAGTTTAATTAATTATATAAATTTACCTCCGCAATAATTTGCATATCGCCATACTCAATTCCATTATGAACCATCTTAACAAAATTACCACATCCTCCATCCCCAAGATACGCAACACAAGCATTATTAATTTGTTCTTGTGTGAAGTCTGTTATTTGATGATGTTTAAGAGTTTTCTGTATTTCTTTATTAATTGGAGCTGCGATATTTAATAATATCGGAGACATACAAACAAATCCTTCTTTATTTCCTCCTACCATCAAGGAGGGGCCATGACGTGCACCTTCTTCTCCTCCACTTACACCCATACCTAAATACCTAAGAAGAAAAAGGAGAGAAAGAGAAAGAAATAGATTAATATACTTTCATAGAAATTCGATCTTATACATATTCAAAAAGATATAGCAATATAAACTTGTACTTAAAAAAAACAAAAAAAATAAAAAAATATAAAAAAATATTAAAAAAATATAAAATTCTACGCGGAGGAAGAATGAGATAAGTGAATGCTCTATCGAAAATAAAACAAAAAGAAAATTAAGAAAACAAATAGAAAAAATATAATAACAATAATAATAATAATTATTATTATTATTGTTATTATTACTATTAGTATACAAATAATATACATGAGAAAGACAGAGAGACTAAGTGTGATATTAAGAAGAAGAAAAAGAAGAATAAGAATAATACACATTTTACAAATGACAAAGAAAGAAAGACATGGAAGAAGAGAAAGACAGAGAGAGACAGAGACAGAGACAGGGAGACAGAGACTATATATATATATATATATATATATATATACATATATATATATATATATATATATATATATATATATATATATATATTTATATATTCTGTCTGACAGGATATGTTGTTCGTTGCATCTTCTAATTCTCTCTTCTGTTTTCAGATAAAATTCATTTCCTCCGTCTACTAACAAATCTCCGTGAGATAACAGAGGCAAGAAAGATGATATCAACGAATCCACAGCCGAGCCAGCCTAAAGAAAAGAAACAAATTATATTTACAGACACACTCCTACTGCAGCAGCAACAGCAGCAGCAACAGCAGCAGCAGCCGCAGCAGCAATAGCCGCAGCAGCACCAGGAGAAGCAGCAAAAGAAGAGCAGCAATAGCAGCAGAAGCACAGATTCCGTGAACTAGACTGCATAGTGTGCTTCTCCTAGAGAGAGTAATGTTGAAACAGAATAATATATATATATATATATATATATATATATATATATATATATATATATATGCATAGCCAACCCCTCAGAGCTATTAGAGAGAATACAGACATGCAGGTTATTTGCTGTATGTTGTAGAAGTATAATAACTAGAATTCAAGTAGTAAATCGAAAGCCGTTGTCTATCATACACAAGATGGTGTAGACGTGTTCTCGGCTGAGTCTGCAGCAGCAACAGAATCTGCAGCAGCAACAGAATCTGCAGCAGCAACGTAAAACTCGATTCAAGAATATTTAACAACTCTCACCTGCACCATCATGATGATTCTCCTCGGCTTATGGATGTTCTCCACCTGAAAAAAAGTCAGAAAAAATACAAAGAGAATAACTTCAAGATGTACAAGTAAACAGCTGAAGAAGGACGTGTGAAGCTGTACGAGATGTAAATCCTCATGATTCTCTTAAATGAATAGAAAAAGGAGAATATAGAGCAAAAATGAATGTGTTCAACACATTAATCGTCATTAAATCAACTTCTGAAGCTCTTAAACAGAAAAAATACGTATTGTTTATTCGGGTGTATGCGCAGACACCCCAGATATTCATGTTCAATGCAGAAAGCTGAATGGTTTGTGTGTTATGTAGGCGATCTTCGGTGTATACTCGTCTAATTTCTTTCTCTAAATACCCCAATAACACCCTTTTAATGTTTATATTCTTTATTTCGAGTGTTTTGAACAAGAAGAGTTGAATTCAACAAGAGGAGCACAAGATCATACCAAACACACACATGACGACGATGGCATCATGATGTGATGAGTGCATGAGACATACGAATTCTCTAATATCTTTCGCTCCTACGAGTTTTCCTTCTAAATTTTGTTCTTTTGCAAGTTCTAAAGCTGCATCAACCTTTGAAGGAGTTCTATTTCCTACACAAACTCTAAATCCTCTACTTGCAGCATTCAGTGCTAGATTGACGCCCATGACGGCGAGGCCGTATACACCTAATTCGCAGGTCATTTTCAGGTGTATGTGTAGAAAATTATGATTATTTCAATCTAAATACACAAATAACACAAATAATAACAACAATATATCAAATGTTGATATTCTATACACACTCAAGGCGCGCTCAGCTATAAGCACAAGATGCATGCTACGCGCGGCTACGCCATATGCCTTCTTGAATAGATGAATTCGTATATAAAACGAAGAAAAATTGTTTAAATTGTTCCTTTTATTCTAATTAATTATTATTTTAGAACAAATATAAACTAACAAATCAAAAAATCAACAAATATATATACACATTCAACAACAAAAGATGAAGAAATTTGAAGAGGAGGAGTGCTACTACCCCCGAATGTAAGCAGGTGTGTCTGTGTTATCTAGCCACATCAATGTTGTTGTTTTTCTTGTTTTTATTTTAATTTATTACTATAAAATAATATTTTCATTTGTTTATACTATCAATTTCTACTCCTATCACGCATCAACACCCCCCTATAAACACTACAGACTCCTCTAAGCCACACACTTCATACATACATTATCCTTAAAGAATAGAAAACAACAAACAAATATAATAAATAATTTAAAACAAATTTAAAACAAACAAGTATTAGGGTAGTTAAGTGCTGAGATTATTCTGTATTGAAACAAAAAGAGAAGAGACAGAGTCCTCGCGAGCTCATGCTGCTGCAGCAGCAAACAGAAAGTTGTAAGGTTTAAATGTTTATCTACTACTCATATACGCAGATTCAGGTGTAGCCCCACCATACATACACATCAATGAGAGAACAGCAAGTTAAGTTGTGGCATATATATATATATATATATATATATATATATATATATATATATACATATATATATATATATATATATATGTTCTAGCTATTAGAGTTAATTTATTTGTAAGAAGAAGAGACAGAGAGAGTGCTGCAGCTGAGGAGACAGCGGGATTTAGCTGTTGAAAAATAAAATAAATAAAACTAACAGAGAATTGCAGTGTATAGACACCTCAACAGAGGTGCCTATACACCGCAGGTGATACTGAGGTGTATAGGCACCTCAATTGAATAAACTTACTGCAATCTAGCTGTATATTTACTTGAAAGGTAAGACAAATGTCTTTTGGTGTTTATTTTTGTTTATTTTTATTTATTTAGGTGTAGGTGCCTATACACCGCAATTCTACACAAATGCTATTCTACTACAAACTAGTATGTTTTTTGTTTTATTTTATTGTTGTTTTATGTTTTATATTTGTTTCATATTTTAACTCTAATTACACCTCAAACAAACACATGCTGTGCATGCCTCATAATAACTATAATATTTATAATATGTATAATATATATATATATATATATATATATATATATATATATAGTTATAGATTTATATTTTCGTACAAATTCATGCCTATGCTATCGTTACAAATGCAGCAGCAGCAACACCAGCAGCAGCAA
>OY986950.1:3709078-3711578 GCA_963920595.1 Eimeria praecox
TTTAAAATAAAAGAATAAAAACCACAAAAAAAACAAAGAAATATACATAAATATCTCTCCTCTCGCATCAACAGTCAAGAATGGTTTTTCGGCTGTACATACACCGCAGGGTGTATGTTGAATGTAGGCGAAATAACTTAATTTTCTTGTTTTTTCTACTATTTTAAAAATTAATATTAATATTTTATTTATATTTTATTACATTTCACGATAATAAAAACAAATATATATTTATATTATCCATATGTTTGCTATAGGGTGAAGGGTGTACATACACCACAAGAAATACCTTAAATATCTTTGTTTTGCTAGTATGAAGAAAATAATAAACATGTTTCGAGTGTATATTCAAATTTTATATACAAACATAATAATAAAAATAATAAAAATAATACAAATAACACAAATAATAATATAGAAACAAACGAAAACAAACATAACATCGTAGGCAATTGTCTTCTCTTCCCTTTGGCTTCTTATGCAGCAATTGTTTACAAAGAGTTTGTTTGTTAGATTACTTTAATTTAATATATATATATATAATATAATATATATATATATATATATACAAATATATTATATATATACATATATTGTATATATAACTATATTTCTATATCTATATATCTATATGCCTATATATGTATATCTCTATCTATATATCTCTATCTATATATCTCTATATATGTATTTATTTATAAACTCGAATTGTGTATTATATTATATATTATATTATACTATATTATTATATAATATAATATAATATATAATACAATATATTATATCTGTTCAGCAAAACGTAGTTCTATATATATATATATATATATATATATATATATATATATATATATATATATATATATATATATAACTAATTATTATTACTATTATTACTATTATTAATATTATTATTATTAATTATTAATTATTAATTATTACTACTAAGTATATTCTGATTCTCCCTCCCTCCCTCCCTTCTTTCTGTTTTCTCCAAACACTTCAAATGTTTTATTATTATTATTAAGAGAAGACAAACAAAATATTTGTATAAATATCAAAACATCTAACCCCACACAATCAAATGCATGCATGCATGCATGCATGCATGCATGCATGCATGCATGCATGCATGCATGCATGCAGGGGTTTAAGGGTTATTGAAGGCAATAATAAGTTTATCTCTAGATAAACAGGTAGATATATATAAGCCAACATTACAAAACCCTAAACCCTAAACCCTAAACCCCAAACAACCCTAAACCCTTTCACAAGCACAAAGGATATATTGATGGTAAGGGTTTAGGGTTATTAAAACCCTAAACCCTTATCATCAATAAACCCTAAACCCTTCTCCTCACAAAACCGTAAACCCTAACCCCTATCCCTCACAAAGCCCTAAACCCTAAACCCTAAACCCTAAACCCTAAACCCTAAACCCTAAACCCTAAACCCTAAACCCTAAACCCTAAACCCTAAACCCTAAACCCTATCCCTCAGTAAACCCTAAACCTTCCATTTCCATCTTCAATTTCTAATATTTTCTTTGCTCCTCCGACTGCCTGAGATAAAGCTGCAAAGAATAAACCGTTACTAAGCGTACAGACACCGCATTCAAACTTCTTTCTCTGTATACACACACACACACGTCTATATCTATATATCTATATATCTATATCTATATCTATATCTATATCTATATCTATATCTATATCTATATCTATATCTATATCTATATCTATATCTATATCTATATCTATATCTATATCTATATCTATATCTATATCTATATCTATATCTATATCTATATCTATATCTATATCTATATCTATATCTATATCTATCTATCTATCTATCTATCTATCTATCTATCTATCTCTCTCTCTCTCTCTCTCTCTCTCTCTCTCTATATATATATATATATATATATATATATATATATATAAGCTACACACCATAGAAAGTAGAAACTATCTATTTAAATAAATGTATTTATACACAAGCCCCAAAGACGCATGCATGCATGCATGCATGTGTCTTTGGGGCTTGTCCATAATCCCTACACGTTTATTTAGATAAAAAATAATTTAGATATCTAATTAGATATAATTAGATATAATTTATATTTTGCATGCATGCATGCATGCATGCATGCATGCATTACCTGGAAGCAATCTATTCTTGTAATTTGCGTTGCTGCTTTTCTAATTTCTTCTTGTAAATTTTTGTCTTCTTCTTCTCCATCAGCTTCTTCAATCTATAAATTAAAAGAGATATATATCTATATAGATAATACTTAGGGTTTAGGGTTTGGGGTTTAGGGGTTAGGGTTTAGGGGTTAGGGTTTAGGGGTTTAAAGTTATTCTTAATGTTCTAGGGTTTAGGGTTTAGGAGTTAGCGCATCGGCTTTATCAAGGGTTAGAATTTAGAGGTTTAGGGTTTA
This sequence comes from Eimeria praecox, assembly GCA_963920595.1. NCBI lineage: Eukaryota > Apicomplexa > Conoidasida > Eucoccidiorida > Eimeriidae > Eimeria > Eimeria praecox. The sequence continues at coordinate 3,711,519 of OY986950.1, forward strand.
GGGTTTAGGGTTTAGTGTTTAGGGTTTAGGGTTTAGGGTTTAGGGTTTAGGGTTTGGGGT
>OY986950.1:3724078-3726578 GCA_963920595.1 Eimeria praecox
ACGTGCATGCATGGGGCTTGCAGGGGTATACATAAAAAGAGACAAATATATATATATATATATATATATATATATATATATATAGATAGATAGATAGATAGATATAGATATAGATATAGATATAAACACAGATATACAATATACAGACAAAGAGAAAAAAAAACAAAGACAGACAGCAGCAGATACACCTCAATGTTTGACTGTCTCTGTTAATGTCCTTGTTCGACGCAGCTGTCTCTTCTGTATTTATTTGTTTAACTATTTGTACTGTCGCTGCTGCTGCTGCTGCTGCTGCTGCTGCAGCTGCTGCAGCTGCTACAGCAGCAGCATCATGTACTACATCATCCCTTGTAAATATATAAAACAGAGAGAAATTTGGGGCTGGATAGCGCATGCATGCATGCATGCATGCATGCATAGAGCGCATGCATGCATGCATCTAGCGCGTGCATGCATGCATGCATGCATGCATGCATGGATTTGGGGCTTGCCTGGTCTGAATATCGTAGGTATTCCTGTATCTTTTTCATACGGACTCGTATCATATATTTGTGATAGTTTGAAAATATTTAACTCTTTAGAAGAAGAAGGAGAAGTATAAGAATGCCCCACAGATATAGAAAAGACAGATTGTAATAATTCTTTTATCCCACCCTCCTCTACAATACAACAATATATCACATAAACAAACAAGTGCATGCATGCATGCATGCATGCATGCATGCATGCATGCAGGTGTATGTATGTATGCATGCAGGTGTATGTATGCATGCAGGTGTATGTATGTATGCAAATGTATGTATGTATATACAAGTGTATGTATGTATATACATGCATGCATGCATGCGTGTGTCTCTTCTTTTGTATCTTGCATGCATGTGTCTCCTTTTGTCTCCTGCATGCATGCATGCATGCATGCATGCATGCAGGAGATGAAAGGAGACAGACAAAATAACAGATGAAAGGAGACAAGTGAGACAAATGAGAAGGAAGAGGAGACAGATTAGAGGAGATAGATTAGAGGAGACAGAATTAGAAAGGAGACAGAGAGAAGGAGACAGACAAAAGGAGACAGACAAAAGCAGATAAGTAAAAGGAGACAGACAAAAAGGAGACAGAAGAGAGGAGACAGAATAAAGGAGACAGACGAAAGGAGACAGTCAGAAAGGAGACAGCTAGTTAGAGATGAGACAGTTAGAAGGGAGACAGTCAGAAAGGAGACAGACAAAAACAGCCAGTTAGAAAGGAGACAGTTAGAAAGGAGACAGCTAATTAGAAAGGAGACAGCCAATTAGAAAGGAGACAGTTAATTAGAAAGGAGACAGTTAGGTAGGAGACAGAAGGGAGACAGTTAGTTAGAAAGGAGACAGTTAGAAAGGAGACAGTTAGAAAGGAGACAGCCAGTTAGAAAGGAGACAGTTAATTAGAAAGGAGACAGCCAATTAGAAAGGAGACAGTTAGAAAGGAGACAGCTAATTAGAAAGGAGACAGCCATTTAGAAAGGAGACAGTTAATTAGAAAGGAGACAGTTAGGTAGAAAGGAGACAGTTAGAAAGGAGACAGAAGGGAGACAGTTAGTTATAAATGAGACAGCTAGTTATAAAGGAGACAGTTAATTATAAAGGAGACAGTTAATTATAGAGGAGACAGTTAGCCAGGAGACAGTTATAAAGGAGACAGTTAATTATAAAGGAGACAGTTAGCAAGGAGACAGTTAGAAAGGAGACAGTTAGTTAGAAAGGAGACAGTTAGAAAGGAGACAGTTATTTATAAAGGAGACAGTTATTTATAAAGGAGACAGTTAATTATAAAGGAGACAGTTAGCAAGGAGACAGTTAGAAAGGAGACAGTTAGTTAGAAAGGAGACAGCTAGAAAGGAGGCAGAAGGGAGACAGTTAATAATAAAGGAGACAGTTAATAATAAAGGAGACAGTTATTTATAAAGGAGACAGTTAATAATAAAGGAGACAGCTAATTATAAAGGAGACAGTTAATTATAAAGGAGACAGTTAATAATAAAGGAGACAGTTAATTATAAAGGAGACAGGTATACCTGCTATTCCCCCCGTCAACACGAGGGCCTTCCCTCGAACAGAAAGAAAATCAACATTCAACCAATAATACAAATCGCCAGTCATATCCAACTTAGAACCTCTGCACCACAAACACCAGCAGCAGCAGCAGCAGCAACAGCAGCAGCAGCAGCAGCAACAGCAACAGCAGCAGCAGCAGCAGCAGCACGAGCACCATCACCATCACCATCACCATCACCATCAGCAGCAGCAGCATCAGCAGCAGCATCAGCAGCAACAGCAGCAGCAGCACGAGCACCATCACCATCACCATCACCATCATCATCATCATTATCATCATCATCATCATCAGCAGCAGCACGAGCACCATCACCATCACCATCACCATCACCATCATCATCATGTTCTGTCTACCTCATGAAGTTATAAGGGATAACAAGAGCATCCACAGGTTTGCTTAGATTTCT
>OY986950.1:3744078-3746578 GCA_963920595.1 Eimeria praecox
GCAGAATATAGGAGAAGGAGGAACATCTACTACTGTTAATTCTTCTACTAATACATCTAATTATAATTTAAGATTGTGGGATTTAAGAGAAAATCGATATGTAAGGGTATATCCACTTAAAGGGAGAGTGTTACCAGCTACTGGGGTGTACGTACACCCCACAAAGAATTGTTTTTTCTGCTGTACAGATAATGGAGTTGTTAGATATTATATATCTGAGAAGGAGATACCTCTGTGGAGTCATACAACAAAAACAAAGAGGCCCCTTGCATGCATACACCCGGATGGGGCTGTTGCAGCTCTCTATGAAGGGGAGGGCCTCCTTACATTATATGATATAGATAATCTGTCTGAACCGTTCTTATCTTTCTCTATTTCTCCTTATCTTCAAAGGAGACAGCTGCAGCAGCAGCAACACCCGCAGCAGCAGCAGCAGCAACAGCAGCAGCAGCAGCAGCAGCAGCAGAAGAGGAGAGAAGTGTGGGAGATACCTACATCTTTATGTTTTTCTCCTGATGGTGGGATGCTGCTGTTAGGGACAGACAGAGGGCGTATCATAGCTTTTAATGCATACACAGGGGCCCCTGCTGCTGTGTGGGGCCCCCCTGCTGCAGCAGCAGCAACAGCAGCAGCAGCACCAGCAGCAGCAACAGCAGCAGGAGGTGGGGCCCCCCTATCATTTGGGGCCCCTCTTGATGATGTGGGGAGTTGGTTATTAAATACTTTTACTGAAAAACAAGACTACTCCCCAAGTTGCTTCAACAACAACAGCAGCAGCAGCAGCAACAGCAGCAGCAGCAGCAGCAGCAGCAGCAGCAGCAGCAGCAGCAGCAGCGGGGAGACAGTATGTAAAGAAGCTTTTATGACTGCGGTGTCTCCTCTATCAGAATTACTTTACTGCGGAAACAAAGACGGATATGTTTATGTATATGATTTGAAAGCAGCTAATTCAAGAGGGGGGGCCCCCATGGGGGCCCCCCATGGGGGCCCCCAAGGGGGCCCCCTTGGGGGCCCCCATGGGGTCCCCCTACAACAGGACTACGTGGATAGACACACGAATATGAAGGAGACAGTGTCTCCTTGTATAGGAGACAGTATAAACATAGGAGGAGACGGTTGGAGAGAAGAATGGTCTTGTAACGATATAACGTGGGGGCCCCTCGCAGCTTTGGGGCCCCACTGGGGCTACCCCTACTGCGTAGCTACAAACCCTAAATATGATATAGTAGCTACAGCAGGTTTAAACTGCTCTCTGTGGAGGGCTAGCTGCAGCAGCTGATGCTCCTGCTGCTCCTGCTCCTGCTCCTGCTGCTGCTGCTGCTGCTGCTAGAGGTGGTGCTGCTGTAGTTATAGATCTGTAACATACGCAGACATCGTAGTGGTTTAGTTGCTGCTGCTGCTGCTGCTGCAGCAGCAGCAGCAACAGCAGAAAATGCAGCAGCAGCAGCAGCAAATGAAGCAGCAGCATCTAGTGGGGAACAGCAACAGCTGCAACAACTGCTGCTGCTGCTGCTGCAACAACTGCTGCTGCTGCAGCTGCAACAACTGCTGCTGCTGCTGCAGCAGCAGCAGCAACAGCAGCAAAGTTTGAACAGACGAAAATTTGCTTAGGGATAAGCGAGAAACGAAGAGACAGAGAAAGGAGACAGAAAAAATATAGAAAGGAGACACACACACACACACAGAGAGAGAGAGAGAGAGAGAGAGAGAGAGAGAGACAGAGACAGAGACAGAGGCAGAAAGGAGACAGAAAATTGACAGAAAGGAGACAGAGAAAGGAGACAGAGACAGAGACAGAAAGGAGACAGAAAATAGATGGAAAGGAGACAGAGAAAGGAGACAGAGACAGAGACAGAAAGGAGACAGAGAATAGATAGAAAGGAGACAGAGAAAGGAGACAGAGAATAGATAGAAAGGAGACAGAAAATAGATAGAAGAGAGACAGAGAGAGAGAGACAGACAGACACAGAAAGGAGACAGAGAATAGATAGAAAGGAGACAGAGAAAGGAGACAGGGAGTAGATGGAAAGGAGACAGAAAATAGATAGAAGGGACACAGAGAGAGGAGACAGAAAGGAGACAGAGGAAGGAGACAGAGAATAGATAGAAAGGGGACAGAGAATAGATAGAAAGGAGACAGGAAATAGATAGAAAGGAGACAGAGAATAGATAGAAAGGAGACAGAGAGAGGAGACAGAGAAAGGAGACAGAGGCGTGTTCTAACCGCAGCAAATAAATTTAAATAATTAATTTAATTTAATTTAAATTTATAAATGTAAGCGAAAGACAGACAGCCATAGCAGCACAGCCCCTTACTTACTCTGTCTCCTTCTGTCTCCTTCTGTCTCCTCTGTGTCTCCTCCTCTATTCTTCTGTCTCTTGTTTGTCTCTTTCTTTTATTCTGCTGTCTCTTTATTTTATTCTGCTGTCTCCTCTCTGTCCCCTTCTGTCTCCTTTCTGTACTATCTGTCTCTCTCTCTGTCTCTCTCTGTCTCTCTCT
>OY986950.1:3751578-3754078 GCA_963920595.1 Eimeria praecox
TGTCATCTTGAAGGAAAAGAAGCAGCCACAGCCTCAGCAGCAGCAACATCAGCAACAGCAGCAGCAGCAGCAGCACCAGCAGCAGCAGCAACAGCAGCAGCAGCAGCAGGAGGATCGAGTATCTCGTGTTTTGATAGTAGGTAACACTCATTTATTATTTCATCCTCCTCGTGGAGACATTAAACTCTGTCAGCTTTTATTTTTTATAAATTGTTTATATGATATGAGATTGAGGAGTATATTATTTGTCTACGAAGACATAACCCCCCATAAAATTAAACTGTCTCTTTTAAGAGACACCAGACCTTTAGGAGCACATCCAACACAACCTCAACCCCACACATCTTCTACATTCGATCAACCTTCTTATCCTGCTGCTGCTGCTGCAGCAGATGCTGCTGCTGGAGATGCAGCAGCAGCAGATGAAGATGCAGCAGCAGCAGCATCTGCTGCTGCAGCAGCAGCAGCAGCAGCAGCAAGACATGGGAAGATGTTTTTGAATAAAGATAGATCTAGTATGAGATTAAAGGAGGAGCTGCTTCATTGGGCCTCATCGTATGGTGAGGTGTATAGACAGGAGATAGAAACACTCGATGTAGATGTATTAGAAGCAGCAGCAACAGCTGTTGCTGCTGCTGCATGCGGCGATTTTAATCTAACCCCACAAAGTCCTCTCTATCATTTAATTACGAAGGGACAGATGAGATTTGATGGCCTCGCAAGAGACAAAATATCTGGTGAGATACTGTCTGTCTCCTTCTTAATTAGCTGTCTCCTTTTCATTTAACTGTCTCCTTTCTTACTGTCTCCTTTCTTACTGTCTCCTTTCTTACTGTCTCCTTTTTAACTGTCTGTCTCCTTTTTAACTGACTGTCTCCTTTTCGATTAACTGTCTCCTTCTTAGCTGTCTCCTTTCTTACTGTTTCCTTTTCAACTAGCTGTCTCCCTTCTTACTGTCTCCTTTCTTACTGTCTCCTTTCCTACTGTCTCCTTTCCTACTGTCTCCTTTTTAACTGACTGTCTCCTTTTCGATTAACTGTCTCCTTCTTAACTAACTGTCTCCTCTCTTGCTGTCTCCTTTCTTACTGTCTCCTTTTCAACTGTCTGTCTCCTTTTTGTTTGTCTGTCTCCTTTCTTACTGTCTCCAGTTGTTGATTATATATTTGTTTTTTTTCTGTCTCCTTTCTTCTCTCTCTCTCAATAGAATAGAAGGAGACAGTTATTAATTGTATATTTTGTGTGTCTCCTTTCTTCTTCTTCTCTATCTCTCTCTCTCTCTCTCAATAGAATAAAAGGAGACACTTGTCTCTAATTTAAATAATAAAAGGAGACAGTATTTAATTATAATAACGAAAGGAGACAGACAGTTATCTCTAATGTAAATAATAAAAGGAGACAGTTGTTAATTCAATATTTGTTTTTATCTGTCTCCTTTTGTTTGTTTGTTAGGACAGTTTCTTATGTCTTCTCGCCGCTATCCTTTTCGTGCTGAGGGCCACGGCTTTGCTGGGGCCTCTTTGATGACGTATGCTTATTTATTTTATTTTATTTTATTTATTTTATTTTATTTTATTTATTTTATGTTTTATTTTATATTATTTTGGTTTATTTTATTTCATTATATTTATTTTATTTTATTTTATTATCTTGTTTGTTTTATTTGTTTGTTTCTGTTTATTTATCCTACTGTCTCCTTTTATCGAACTGTCTCCTTTTATCGAACTGTCTCCTTTTCTATCTGTCTCCTTTTCTATCTGTCTCCTTTTGTTGCTGTCTCCTCTTCTATCTGTCTCCTTTTCTATCTGTCTCCTTTTCTATCTGTCTCCTTTTGTTGCTGTCTCCTATCTGTCTCCTTTTCTATCTGTCTCCTTTTCTATCTGTCTCCTTTTGTTGCTGTCTCCTCTTCTGTCTGTCTCCTCTTGTTGTTTCTTCTCTTAGAAATATTCTACTTTTGTTTTTTATTTCTTCGTCTGTTTCCTTTCTTATCTGTCTCCCTTCCTGTCTGTCTCCTTTTCTGTCTGTCTCCTTTCTTATCTGTCTCCTTTCTTATCTGTCTCCTTTTCTATCTGTCTCCCTTCCTGTCTGTCTCCTTTTCTGTCTGTCTCCTTTCTTATCTGTCTCCTTTTCTATCTGTCTCCTTTTCTATCTGTCTCCCTTCCTGTCTGTCTCCTTTTCTATCTGTCTCCCCCCCTGTCTGTCTCCTTTTCTATCTATCTGTCTCCTTTTCTATCTATCTGTCTCCTTTTCTATCTGTCTCCTTTTCTATCTGTCTCCTTTTCTATCTATCTGTCTCCTGTCTCCTTTTCTATCTATCTGTCTCCTTTTAGGTCTCCTGCTGCTTCTCGCGATTTAACGAGAGGCCCTAAGTGTTTATCGATGTCTTGGGCGAATGCAGTCAAGGCCCTGTTCAAAATACCTGCTGCTGCTGCTGCTGCTGCTGCTCCAGCTGCTGCTGCTGCTGCTGCTGCTGCTTCAACTGATGCAGCAGCAGCAAACCCCA
>OY986950.1:3766578-3769078 GCA_963920595.1 Eimeria praecox
TGTATCTAAGGGAGAGGAGACAGATACACCTCAAGTAGAAGGTTTATCTAAGGGGGAGGAGACAGATACACCTCAAGTAGAAGGTTTATCTAAGGGAGAGGAGACAGATACACCTGAAGTAGAAGGTGTATCTAAGGGGGAAGAGACAGAGACACCTCAAGTAGAAGGTGTATCTAAGGGAGAGGAGACAGATACACCCGAAGTAGAAGGCTTATCTAAGGGAGAGGAGACAGATACACCCGAAGTAGAAGGCTTATCTAAGGGAGAGGAGACAGAGACACCTGCTGGGATCGGATCCCCACCTCAGACCGCAGCAATGTTGTGTGGTGGTGTTGCTGATATTGATGGTGCTGCTGAAGATGATGCTGCTGCTGCTGCTGCAGCAGCAGCAGCAGCAGACCCCAGCGGGGCCCTTCGACAGCAGAGACAGTTAGAGACAGAAATAACAAAGTTAATAGAAAAGCTAACAGGAGAGACGGCAGTAAACATCAACTCCCCGAGGTGAGACAGCGGCAAATAGCTGTCTCCTTCAGGATCATCAAACACGTGTCTCCTTCTCTTAGGAGAGTGTTGGCTCCTGCTGCTGCTGCTGTTGCTGCTGCTGCTGCTACTGCTGCTGCTGCTACTGCCGCTGCTGCTACTGCCGCTGCTGCTGCTGCTACTGCTGCTGCTGCTGCTGCTGCGACACCTTTAGCTGCTGCTGCTGCTACTGCTGCTGCTGCTGCTGCTGCGTGTGTGTGTCTGCTGCAGTCAGCTAGCAGCACTTCTCTTCGACACTCTTCGACTGTCTCCTCCTTCAACTGTATTTGTGGGGCCTCAGGACGGCAAGACACTTAGAAGCAGCAGCAGCAGCAGCAGCAGCAGCAGGGGCAAAGGCAGCAGCAGCAGCAGCAGCAGATCCACCAGTGCTGAAGCCCTGCAGGCGTTGCTGCGGGAGGCGCGATCCCAGGAGAACGATCCTCGTGCTGCTAAAGTGGCTGCGTAGGTCTGAGATGATTGGTTGCTGCTGCTGCTGCTGCGGCTGCTGCTGCTGCTGCTGCTGCTGGCATTGAGGCGCCTCGGGGGCTTCTAGACGCTCAACATACACTGCTGCTGCAGTACTCTTATTGCTGCTGCTGCAGTGTATATTTATGTATATGTCCTTGTTGTGTTTGTTTGTATCTGTTTGTTTGTTTGTATTTGTTTGTTTATTTGTCTGTATATATATATATATATATATATATATATATATATATATATATATATATGCTTTCATTTGTTTGTGTATCTTTGTTTGTATCTGTTTATTTATATCTGTTTATTTGTATTTGTTTATTTGTATATATTTGTCTATATACGATTTGTTTGTATTCGTATATGTTTATGTGTATCGATTTGTTTATATATATATATATATATATATATATATATATATATATATATATGTTTATTTGTCTCTAATTTCAGGTTATTGTCTGCGTTGTTATTATATCGAGTATATCACAAATTTCTTAGGACGTATTTTGTCTCCTTACCTACGTACATCTTCCCCCCCACTCAGCGCATTCATGTGTCTCTCTTGCAGACAGGTGTGGAGGGTGTCTTGTCTCTAGCTGTCTCCTTTAGCTGTCTCCTTTTGTCTCTCTCAGTCTCTCTCTCCCTCTCTCTCTCTCTCTTACGCTCTCTCTCTCTGTCTCTCGCAGTCTTTCTGTCTGTCTCTCTTTCTCTGTCTCTGTCTCCGTCTCTCTCTGTCCCTCTCTGTCTCTCTCTGTCTCTGTCTGTCTCTGTCTGTCTCTCTCTGTCTCTCTCTGTTTCTCTCTGTCTCTCTGTCTCTCTGTCTCAGTCTCTGTCTCTTTGTGTGCCTTCCTACTCAACTCGCAAAGCAGAAACAGCTGCAGGGCATTCTCCTTCCTGCCTCCTACAATGTGTCTCCTTTTGACTTGCTGCTGCTGCTGCTGTTGCTGCTGCTGCTGCTGTTGCTGCTGCTGCTGCTGCTGCTGCAGGAGCTGCAACAGGACGCCTCGCCTGTCGGCATCCAAACCTGCAGAACATCCCCAATCATCAAGAAGACTGGCGATGGATAAGGTGCCTATACACCCTAAACCCTAAACCCTAAACCCTAGATCCCTGTCTCCTATTCTAAATAAACACTCTACACCCACAGTCTACAGGCTGATCCTCCTGCTTGTGCTGCAGCTGCTGCTGTTCATGCTGCTGCTGCTGCTGCTGCTCGTGTACGGATGGCGCAGCAGTTAATTTTGTGGTGTTTGTTTTGTGTACAAGAAACAAATGTTGTTATTGTGGGGTGTATCTCCTGTCTCTTCTTTGTATTTCTTGACTAGGATGGAACGGTATGGAGACAGATAAATATTTGTTGCTGCTGGCTGTCTCCGTTGTTATTTACTGTCTCCTCAGGAGTGCATTCGTCCCCTCTTCAGTAATACCCCGGAGGATAGAAGACCCCCTTAGCTGTCGCGGGGATCTTCTGAGCAGCAGTCTGGCTGCTTCGTCGTCTCCAGGT
>OY986950.1:3774078-3779078 GCA_963920595.1 Eimeria praecox
AGATATTCTAATTAGGTTATTTAGAGGGGAGAATAACCATGAAAAAAACAAAAGGAGGCCCTTCAGGTCCTCCTCTCAAGCTCAAGTCTATCACCTCTTCAATTAAATATAACAACAAGAACAATATTAAACACAACCTGCATACACTAGCTACAGCAACAAGAAGGATGAGCTCCCCCCCTTCTTCTCAATCAAGGGGGTCTGCTGCTCTTAGAGAAGCTGCTGCTCTTTCAGGATCTGCTGCTGTAGATATTGCTGCTGCAGCAGCAGCAGCAATATCTACAGCAGCAACAAGCTGCATACAGGTATGATGTTTTTTCTTTCTTTGTTTCTATATTATATTTATATTATATTATATTAGATTAGATTTTAATCTATTCATTAAATTTGTCTTCTTAACATGTTTGCTGTCTCTTCTTCTTTCTTCTTATACCCATGATATAATTTGTGTTTGTTTATTTCCCTCAGAAAAGCCCCAAAGCCAGTGCATGCAGAACTGCCGCTGCTGCTGCTGCAGCAGCAGCAGCAGCAGCAGCAGCAGCAACACCTTTTCGTCTTACTTCAAGGGAGCTGAAGCCTCCCCTTGCTGCAGCTCAAAGGAGAAGAAGCAGCAGACTGTCTCCTTTGATATTAAAGAGAGATATATCTAAAATTAATTTGTCTACAAGAGACACAAAGAAGTCAAGGGGAGAGTCTGAAAAAACATATAAGAAAGAGACAGTGAAGCGGGGGGCCCCCGGGGCCCCCCCCTGTTCAGGTGTATGTACAGATAGTGTGGAGAGCAACGAGAGACAGGTTGAAGAGACAGCTAAAGACTGTCTCCTTCTCTCTAATATAACAGAAATATCTAATATAAGATCTACAGAGAAACGCTCTATTCGTCTAACCCCTCGTTTTCAAGAATATATGAAACAACTGTCTCTAAATACAAAGGAGACAATTAATAAAACAACTATCTCTATATCTAATTCTATTATATCTTCTCCATTATCTAAACAAAATAAAAGAGACAGAAGAAATACTTCTCTTGAATCGAAAGATATTAAAATATCATTGATAGATATATCTTCTAATATTTCTTCTAAACAAACAAAAGGAGACACTACAACAACAACACAAAACATTAAAAGGAGACACCTACCACCAAGACAGAAGGGGGGCCCCCACAGAGTAGCTGCAGGACCTGACGCCTCGAAGGGGGCCCTTAGTATGGGCGGCAAAGCAGCAGCAGCAGCAGCAGCAGCAGCAGCAGCAGCAAGAACAGCAGCAACAGCAGCAGCAGCAAGAACAGCAGCAGCATCAGCAGCAAGAGCAGCAGCCGCCCAAGCAGCAGAAGCTCAAGCAGCAGAAGCTCAAGCAGCAGCAGCACGAGAAGCAGCACGAGCAGCAGCAGCACGAGCAGCAGCAGCACGAGCAGCAGCTGCTGCTGGCTTTACAGTTGCTGCTGCTTCTGCTGTTTCCTTTGCTGTGACAGCAATCCCGAGGTGTATAGACACCCCAGAGAGAGAGAGAGAGAAGGAGGCGTTTCTAGACATATGCTTTGATGCCTTCTTCGAACAAGCCCTAAGCTTTCTAGAGACAGAGGCTGCAGCAGCTGTCTCTACAACTGCAGCAGCAACTGTCTCTAGAACTGCAGCAGCAACTGTCTCTACAACTGCAGCAGCAACTGTCTCTAGAACTGCAGCAGCAGCTGTCTCTGCAACTGCAGCAGCAGGTGTCTCTGAAACTGCAGCAGCAGCAGTATCTAAACCGGCAGCAGCAGCTGTCTCTAGGACTGCAGCAGCAGCTATCTTTAAAACTACAGCAGCAGCTGTCCCCACGCCAGCAGCAGCAGGTGTCTCTACGACTGCAGCAGCAGGTCTCTCTAGAACTGCAGCAGCAGCAGTCTCTAGAACTGCAGCAGCAGCTGTCTCCACGCTAGCAGCAGCAGCAGCTGTCTCCAAATCAGCAGCAGCAGGTGTCTCTAAGACTGCAGCAGCAGCTGTCTCTACACCAGCAGCAGCAGCAATAATATCTAGGACTGCAGCAGCAGCAGTCTCTACGCCAGCAGCAGCAGCAGCAGCAGCAGCAGCAGCAGGAGACAGTTGCATCAGCCTGTCTTTGTCTTCGAGACAGCCGCGATCACAACAGAGAGAGAGTGTAGATATAAGGAGACAGAGTCTACAGCAGCAGACACAACCTGAGGTGTATGTACACCTGCCTCTGTCTCTGACTTTGACAGCTGCTGCCTTGCAGCGGAGAGAGACAGCAGCAGCAGCAGCAGCAGCAGCAACAGCAGCAGCAGCAGCAGCAAAGGCCCTTTCAGCAGCAGACACAAAGTGTCTCCTCGATTTGTTTATAACGGAGACAAACAAATGATTTTTCTTTATTTAGAAATTATATTATATATATTATATTATTATAATATATATATAATATATATATATATATATATTATATATACTAAACAATTAAATGAAAAGCTACGCCTGCTCAGATGCTCTTGCTGCTGCTAGTGCTGCTGTTGCTGCTGCTGCTGTTGCTGCTGCTGCTGTTGCTGCAATAGCAACAACAGCAACAACAACAGAAGCAGCAACAGCAACGACAGCACTAGCAAATGCAGCAGCAACAGCAGCAACAGCAGCAGCAACAGCAGCAGCAACAGCAGGAGTTGCTGCTGAGACAGCACGCTCAGAAGCAGGCAGATGGAGACAGACAACGAGACAGACATAAAGAGAGACAGAGAGAGACAGAGCAAGAGAGAGACAGAGCAGGAGAGAGACAGAGCAAGAGAGCGACAGAGCAGGAGAGAGACAGAGCAAGAGAGAGACAGAGACAGAGAGAGACAGAGAGAGACAGAAGCAACTGTCTCCTGTTTATGCTGCAGCAGCAAATAAGGCGAAGGAAGCCAAATTCTGCTGTTTGTTTGAATTGTCGAAGTACTTCAGGTGTATCGAACAAATAAAATAATATTTATTATCTGAGGTGTATTTTATATATATATATATATATATATATATATATATATATATATATATATATATATACATATATATATATATAACCTTCCTATATATATTTATATATATTTTGTATAAATATATATAAAAGTAGAATAGATAGAAAGAGCTGTCTGTCTGTCTGTTTTATTGTCTCTTTATTATTTAGAAGGAGACAGAAATACTAACAGAGAGACAGTACAATAACTCCACTTCATACAAAAAACAAGAGAAGAAAGGAGACAGACAGCAACGAGAGAGAGAGAGATAGATAGAGAGCCTGAGTTTATTGCAGTGTCTAGGCAGCAGTATTTCATCAGCTGAGTCCCTCACCCCGTAGAGGTTCAATACCCGGCAAGTCATTAATTAATTAATTTTTTATTTAATAATAAAACTAATAATCAAACTGTCTATAACTGGCTGTCTAGACACACTCTAACTGTCTCTAAAGCCCCAAAATGCATGCATGCATGCATGCATGCATGCATGCATTTTGGGGCTTTAGAGACACGTAAACAAATAGAACTGTCTCTAGTAGCAGCAAGAAGGCTTAAAGGGTATAACCAACAATTGTTGGAGACATCATTCGAGGGAGACAGAGACAGTAGAGCGATAAGATTCTTCTCTTTCTCTCTCTCTCTCTCTCTCTCTCTCTCTCTCTCTTTCTCTCTCTGTCTCTCTGTTTTAGAAAACAAACAAATATAACCCCGGAAGAATGTTATAAAAAATATATTAAATAAACAGACAATAAAAAAACAATAATACTAAAACAAGTCCTACAATTCAGGTGTCTGTCTCCTTCGGTCTTCGTCGTATATTCTTCTTCTTCTTCTTCTTCTTCTTCTGCTGCTGCTCCTGCTGCTGTTGCTGCTGCTGTTGCTTATAGCAGTAGCAGCAGCAGCAGCAGCAGAAGAAGAAGAAGAAGCCAAGCCTTCGTCTTAGTCTCTTCCTCTTCTGCTGCTGCTGCTGCTGCTGCTGGTAGAAGCAGCAGCAGCAGGAGTATAGGGCTACTGTCTCTTCTGTTTAGGAGACAGTAGTAGCTGCTACCTCTAAAGGGGGAGGAGACAGTCTGTATCTTAGTCTACGGCCTCCTCCTCCTCCTCTTCTGCATGCATTTTGGGGCTGGCAGGTGTCTCCTTTGTTATCTAAAGAAGCTTCACTGCTCGATCGTTTACTAACATTGCTATTAACTTTTCTTCTATTTACGATCTCCTCAATACTATGACCTGTCTGACTTCTTGCTGCTGCTGCAGGTGTGGGGCCCCGTCCTTCTTCTTCTTCTTCTTTTGCTGCTGCTGCTGCTGCTGCTGCTGCTGCTGCATCTACTTCTGTAGCAGCAGCTACATCTGCAGCAGCATCTGCAGCAGCATCTGCAGCAGCAGCTACTTCTTCTCCAGCTATTTCAGTAGCAGCTACTTCTGCGACTGCTGCAGCAGCTGCAGCCGTCGCAACCTCTGCTGCTGCTGCTGCTGCTGCTGCTGCAGCAGCTGCTGCAGCAGCAGCAGCAGCAGCAGCAGCAGATCCACCGCGGAGGGTCTGTGCCGCCCACTCTTCATATCTTGCTGTTCTTCGTATAAGCCTTCTGTCTGTATTTCTATTAAGAGGCTGCAGCAGCGGGGATGCTTGCTGCTGCTGCTGCTGCTGCTGCTGCTGCTGCTCGGGTTCTTGCTGCTGCAGTGTTTGTCTAAAAGAAGAGAGTCTCCTCCCTAGACAGCCGAGGCCTGCGGGTCTTTGATTGATAGCAGGAACAGCTGCGACAGGCAGCCTCGACTGGCTTGTTGCTGTTGTTGTTGCTGCTGCTGCTGGTGCTGCTGCTGCTGCAGCAGCAGCAGCAGCTGGTGCTGCTGTAGCTGGTGTACCTAGAGACACCCTCCTTCCACGAAGAGAGGAGACACCTCGTCTTCTGTTTATCTTTCTTCTCCCTGCAGCAGCAGGTTGAGACGAAGGTGAAGCAGGAAACAATGCAGCAGACAGCAGTCGTTGTCTTCGCTTTTGCTGCTGTTGCTGCCGTTGCTGCTGTCG
>OY986950.1:3796578-3806578 GCA_963920595.1 Eimeria praecox
ATATATATATACATATATATATATATATATATATATATATATATATATATATATATATATATATATATATATATATATGGTTGCATGCATGCATATATAGACCTTCGATTCTAAACAAATAAAGACTCATAGAGAATGGCCATCTAATAGAATATACTCTCACTGTTAACTACAGGACCCTCTCCCTGTATCTGTCTGTCTCCTGTCTCCTTCTCTCTCTGTCTCTCTGTCTCTCTCTGTCTCTCTCTGTCTCTCTCTCTTTGTCTCTCTCTGTCTCTGTCTGTCTCTCTCTGTCTCTCTCTCTCTATGTCTCTCTCTGTCTCTGTCTGTCTCTCCCCCTCTCTCCATCCCTCTCTCTGTCTCTCTCTCTGTCTCTCTCTCTCTCTGTCTCACTCTCTATAACATATCTATATAATAATATAATAATTATAATAATATACAATAATATAATTATAAGGAGGGCTTGGGGTGTACATGCAGCATGGATACAGCGCGTGTGAATCTGTAAATTATTTTATTTTTTTTATTTTTTTTAATTTTTTTATTATTTATTTTATTTTAATTATTTATTTATATTTTATTTTAATTATTTTGATGTGTGGGGCCACGCGGGGCTGCGTATGATGATGCTACGGTTAGACCCGACATAGTAAGTAAGGATGTGTTTGTTAGATTTGTTGCTGCTGTTCTCATCCTGCATGCATGCAGCCCCTGTATTTAATTAATTAAAAGAAGACACTCGACAGCAGCAGCAGCAGCAGCAACAGCAGCAGCAGCAGCAGCAGCAACAGCAGCAGCAGCAGCAACAGCAGCAGCAGCAACAGCAGCAGCAGACCAGCCGGCGGCTCATGACGGCTCGTTTGGTGTTAATATGTGTTTCGATATATATAGGATGTATGTTAAAGAGTTATTTAATTGTATTAATATATAATTATAATAAAATTAATATAATAAATATAATAAAAACAATAAAATAAATAAATAAATAAGAAGAAAGCATACAATACAACAAAGAAGCAGCAATTATGAGCCCTAAGAGTGGTTGAGCGATGTACCTACGGTGTATGTACACTCCACAAGATGTTGCTTTATGGTTTAATTTATAATATTTTTATATTATTTTATATAAATTAAATATAATAAATAAATAATTATATAAATTAAATATTATTTTCTTGTTTTATTTGATTTTAAAAGCTATTTTTATACAATATCAGCCTCCTGGTGTTGCTGCTGTTGTTGCTGCTGCTGCTGCTGCTGCTGCTGCTTCCGCTCCCGCTGCTGCTGCTGCTGGCACTGCAGCAGCAGCAGGAGGGTCTTTTATGTTTGTTTTTGTATGTTTTTTATGGTTTTTGTTTGTGTTTCTGTCTATTTAATGTTTATAATATATTATATAAAGGATATAATTGTTTATTTTTATTAATTCTGGTGGCCCTACAGAGGGAGAGGGAGGGCGGCCTCTCCCTCCTTACTTACGATGAAGCAGCAGCAGCAATTCATTATTTTTATTTATATATTTCTTATATTTAGTAAATTTGTTTTATCTATTGATAATTCTTCTACCAGTTCCTCTGCCGATTCTTTCTTCCCTCGTTCATCCTCATCGTCTCCTTGGGGGCCCCCATCAGGGGGGGCCCCATTAGGGGGGGGGGCCCCATTAGGGGGGGGGGCCCCCTTAGGGGGGCCTCATCATCTTGTAGGGGGTCCATTAGGAGGGGGTACCTTGGGGGTGGGGCCTCTGGGATCGCCTCTGGGATCGCCTCTGGGATCCGATCCCTCGGAAGGATCGCTAGGGGGGGGGGCCCTAGGGGCCCCTATAGATGATGCTACACCTGGGGCTACCCCACCTGTGGGATCGACTCCAACGATCCCAGGATGGCCTCCTAGGCCCCGCTATAGTCTCCTAGATCAGCTTGATAGCGAGCATGCTGAGCAGACAGATGTAAGAGAGGCTTCTCTTTGCTGCTGCTGCTGCTGCTGCTGCTGCTGCAGCAGCAACAGCAGCAGCAGCAGAAGCAGGGACAGAAGGGGAGGGGGTTGAATATAGGGTTTATATGTATATAGAATAAATAAAGAGGAGACAGACAAACGTAGACAGAGATATGAAGAGAGAAGAGACAGATAAATATAACATGAGGATAATAGAGAGAGAGAGGAGACACATTAATAAAATAATACTAAATACAACACAGATATTGATGTTCTCTTACGTGTGCTGCGCTTGCTGCTGCTGCTGTTGCTGCTGCTGTTGCTGCTGCTGCTGCTGCTGCTGCTGTTGCTGCTGTTGCTGCTGCTGCTGCTGCTGTGCTGCAGCTGTCTTCGGATGAGTCGACACAAGACGATCACTCTGTCTCTGATGACACCTGGAGCTCTGTACCAGGTTAGGATCTCTACTGTCTCCTTATCCCTACTGTCTCCTCATTTCTACTGTCTCCTTGTCTGTACTGTCTCCTTATCTCTACTGTCTCCATCTCTTTACTGTCTCCTTATCTCTACTGTCTCCTTATCTCTACTGTCTCCTTATCTTTACTGTCTCCTTATCTGTACTGTCTCCTTATCTCTACTGTCTCCTTATCTCTACAGTCTCCTTGTCTGTACTGTCTCCTTATCTGTCCTGTGTCTCCTTATCTGTACTGTCTCCTTATCTCTACTGTCTCCTTATCTGTCCTGTGTCTCCTTATCTGTACTGTCTCCTTGTCTGTACTGTCTCCTTATCTCTACTGTCTCCTTGTCTGTACTGTCTCCTTATCTTTACTGTCTCCTTATCTGTCCTGTGTCTCCTTATCTCTACTGTCTCCTTATCTGTACTGTCTCCTTATCTGTCCTGTGTCTCCTTATCTGTACTGTCTCCTCATTTCTACTGTCTCCCTGAGGAGACAGTCTCCTATCCTCGTGTGTCTGTTGTCTGCTGTGCTGTCTGTGTCTGTGTTATAATCTATCTCTGTCTCTGTTATTGACTGTCTCCTTTCTTAAGTATCTCCCCTCCTATGTGTCTCCTTGGGTAGCTGTCTCTGTCTCTATCTCTATCTCTGTCTCTGTCTCTGTCTCTGTCTCTGTCTCTGTTTCTCTTTCTATCTGTCGCTGTATGTTTAATATATATTACTGTGTGTGTGTTGCGTGTGCTGCTGTTGCTGCTGCTGCTGCTGTTGCTGTTGCTGCTGCTGTTGCTGCTGCTGTTGTTGCTGTTTAGAGACAATAAATGAGGAGACAGTAACGCCAGCAGATCTAACCTGCTCGCCTTCTCTCTTTCTGTCTCCTTTGGGGCCCCCCAGGGCTTTAGGGGATGCATCAGAGTTATTAAATGCATTTAAATTATTTTCTAGACAGCAAACAAATAATAAACAAAGTAAATTGTTGTTGTTTATGACTGCGGGGACAGGAGAAGAACTTATTGGAAGTAGACAGATATCACAGAGATGTGAGGACTCCACATCTACTGTCTCCTTTCTTTGTTTTAACTGTCTCCTTCGTTTCTATCTACTGTCTCCTTTCTTTGTTTTAACTGTCTCCTTCGTTTCTATCTACTGTCTCCTTTCTTTGTTTTAACTGTCTCCTTCGTTTCTATCAACTGTCTCCTTTCTTTGTTTTAACTGTCTCCTTCGTTTCTATTAACTGTCTCCTTTCTTTATTTTATCTGTCTCCTTTCTCTGTTTTAACTGTCTCCTTTCTTTATTTTATCTATCTCCTTCGTGTCTCTTAACTGTCTCCCTTGTCTGTTTTAACTGTCTCCTTTGTCTCTCTTAACTGTCTCCTTTCTTTGTTTTATCTGTCTCCTTTCTTTATTTTATCTGTCTCCTTTTTTTATCTTAGCTGTCTCCTTCCTCTGTTTTAACTGTCTCCTTTCTTTGTTTTAACTGTCTCCTTCGTTTCTATTCACTGTCTCCTTTCTTTATTTTATCTGGCTCCTTCGTGTCTCTTAACTGTCTCCCTTGTCTATTATAACTGTCTCCTTTCTCTGTTTTAACTGTCTCCTTTGTCTCTTTCAGCTGTCTCCTTCGTGTCTCTTGACTGTCTCCTTTCTCTCTCAGCTGTCTCCGTTGTCTCTTTTAACTGTCTCCTCTCTCTTAACTGTCTCCTGTCTGTCTTAACTGTCTCCTTTCTCTTATCTGTCTCCTCTATTTTATCTGTCTCTTGTCTATCTCTATCTTGTCTGTCTCCCTTGTCTCTTCTAACTGTCTCCTTTCTCTTAACTGTCTCCCTTGTGTCTTTTAACATGTGTGTCTCCCTTCTCTTATCTGTCTCCTGTCTGTCTTTTAACTGCCTCCTTCCTCTTACCTGTCTCCTTTGTCTATTGTAACTGTCTCCTTTATCTATTATAACTGTCTCCCTTATCTATTTATAATATATTATTTATATATTTATAACTGTCTCCTTAGTGTCTCCTTATCTTCTCCTCGGCGTCTCATTGTTTTTAACTGTCTCCTTATTGTCTGTCTCTTTGTCTCCTTCTGTCTCTCTGTCTGTCTTAACTGTATCCTTACTGTCTCTTAACTGTCTCCTGAGTGTCTCTGTGGGGTCTCTTAACTGTCTCCTTTGTGTGTTTTAACTGTCTCCTTACTGTCTCCTTACTGTCTCCTCACTGTCTCCTTACTGTCTCCTTACTGTCTCCTTACTGTCTCCTCAGTGTCTCCTAACTGTCTCTTGACTGTCTCCTCGTGTCTCTTGACTGTCTTCCTAGTGTCTCCTAACTGCCTCTCTCTCTCTCTATGTGTATATATATATATATATATATATATAGGATATTTAATGTATTTATAATATTTTATAATAACATACTAATATAATAAAATCTAATAATACAATAAATAAATTTAAACATGTTATATATATATATATAGGATATTTAATTAGTTTATTATATTGTATAATAACATAATACTATAATAAAATATAATAATATAATAAATAAATTAAATATATATATATATATATATATATATATATATTTGTTTCTGTTTTTTTTCAGTGGTTGTTCAACCAACAGTCCGTAAACAACGTACAGGCTACTTCAGTCCAAGCGACGGAGTAGCAGAATTGAGTGATGATGGCAGGCTTCAAGTGGAGCTACTTCGGCAGGTGTTTATTAAATTTACTCAATTAATTAATTCTCTATCTTCTGAGCAGCGAAAAGATATATGTATTGATATATTTTATACTTCTACATTACAATCAGGAATTGAAACATCGCTTGAAACATTCGCGGGGTTACTCGAAGCCCTTGCATGTCCTCCTCCTCCTCCTCCTCCTCCTGCTGCTGCTGCTGCTGCTGCTGCTGCTGCTCATGTACAGCAGCAACAGCAGCATCATAAACAGCAGCAGCAGCAGCAGCATGTGAAACAGCAGCAGCTCCACAAGCAGCAGCAGCAGCAGCAGCAGCAGCAATCAAAACACCGCCTTCAACTGCAGCAGCACCACCACCACCACCAACACCACCAACAGCAGCAGCAACAGCAGCAGCAGCAGCATCAACTGCAGCAGCAAACAGATGGCTATGTCTGTTCGAGTGTACGTTTAGTAGTGATACCACATTTAAGAGAAGTAGTAGAGTCAGCAGGAGACATAGGCGAGTCACTTCAACTGGTTTTGAAAAAAACAAAAACATTGAGAATACAGAATGGATTTCAACGAGATGTATTTGATTGTATTATATCCCATTATGCTATATGGTGGCGTAAACAGCAATTAAGTTTGTTAGGAAGTAATAAGTCTTATGCCCCTACACCCCATCACCCTCCTCCTCATACTCCTGCTGCTCCTGCTGCTCCTGCTGCTGCTGCTGCAGCAGCTGCAGCAGCAGCAGCAGCAGCAGCAAATGCAGCAGCGAATGGACCGACAGGAAGCAGTTCAAGATCTTCTCTTCTCTCCTCATCTCTTCTAAACAGCAGCAGCAGCAGCAGCAACAGCAGCAGCATCATCAACAACAACAACAGCAGCAGCAGCAGCAACAGCAGCAGCAGCAGCAGCAGCAGCAACTGCAGCAATATTGAATGTCTGGAGACACAAGTAGCAGCGTTAGAT
Organism: Eimeria praecox; assembly: GCA_963920595.1. NCBI lineage: Eukaryota > Apicomplexa > Conoidasida > Eucoccidiorida > Eimeriidae > Eimeria > Eimeria praecox. The sequence goes on from OY986950.1 coordinate 3,802,597, forward strand.
AAAGTAGTTGGGGGTTATCCTTTAGATTCAACCTCCTCCTCTTTTTTATTAAGTCTCGATCGTCTCTCCTATTCAAAAGCTTTACAATGTATCCCTATAACAGAGCATATACGACAGACTTGTGCCTTCTTAAGGGAGACAGCAACACAAGAAGCTGCAGCACAACGTGCTGTATTTACAACACCAGAAGAGATGCAACCAGATTATGTTGAACCGGATAGTAGTGTGATGAGAAGGGGGCTTTCTCTTCTTCGGTCTTTATGTGCTGTACATACAGCCAATAAGTTTTTATTAACTACACACCCTAAGTTTGTTGAGAGACTAACAGGGAACCCAATTGATAATGGCGAGTTGTTTGCTGTCTCCCTCGATTGTTCTGCTCTTGCTGCTGCACTTGCAGATGTGGGGTTTAAACCGTGGACCAATCAAAAATAAAAAAAAAGAGGAAGATTATTGCAGATACAACAGCAGCAGCAGCAGCAGAAGATGCAGCAGCAGCAGCAGAAGCAGAAGCAGCAGCAGCAGAAGCAGAAGCAGCAAAAGAAGCAGCAGCAGAAGAAGCAGCAGCAGCGGAAGAAGCAGCAGCAGAAGAAGCAGCAGAAGCAGCAGCAGCAGCAGAAGGAGCAGCAGCAGCGGAAGAAGCAGCAGCAGCAGAAGCAGCAGCAGCAGCAGCAGAAGCAGCAGCAGCAGCAGCAGCTGATAATGATGAGGATGGTGGTGTTGTTGTTGTGGGAGTTAAAGCAGAAGAACGTATCCTGCGAAAAGGCTGCAGCAGATATATACGAATGCAGCAAGTGCTGCTGCTGCTGCTGCTGTTGCTGCTGCTGCTGCAGCAGCAGCAGCAGAATATAAGCTGCAGCTTGTGGGGCCCCAGCAGCACAAAATTTATATGTTGCAGCGGGGCGAGAGATGAATGTCAAGGAGACACATGAGAATTGCTTCGAGCAGCAGCAGCAATAGCAGCAGCAGCAATAGCAGCAGCAGCAATAGCAGCAGCAGCAATAGCAGCAGCAGCAATAGCAGCAGCAGCAATAGCAGCAGCAGCAATAGCAGCAGCAGCATGGTTGCTGCAGCAGATGCAGCAGCAATAGCAGCAGCAGCTGCAGCAGAAACAGCAGCAGCAGCAGCAGCAGAAATAGCAACAGCAGCTGCAGCAGAAACAGCAGCAGGTGCTGCAGCAGCAGCAGCAGAAACAGCAGCAGCAGCTGCAGAAATAGCAGCAGCAGCAGCTGCTGCAGCAGCTGCTGCGGCTGCAGCAGCTGAGAAGGGGGGGGGGGGCTGTGTGTAGATCAGGGATGTGTGGGGTAGAGTATGTTTGGATCGTTGTCTGTCTCTTTCTTCTTGATAAGATAAATTAAGGTGATATATATATATATATATATATATATATATATATATATATATATATATATATATATAAACGTATATATACGTATAAACTGGTATTGCGGTGTATATATGTATATATATATATATATATATATATATATATATATATATATATATATATGTATGTATATATATATATCTGGTATTGCGGTGTATATGCAGCTTGTAGTTGCATGCAGTGTTGAGGTGTATATACAACATACAGATAGCAGTTAGATTGCTTCTCTTATACAGAAACAGAGATACGGAGGAGACAGAAGAGAGACAGAAGAGACAGACAGAAGAGACAGACGGAGACAGATAAAAGAGACAGACAGAAGAGAAGGACAGAAGAGACAGAGATAGACAGACAGAAGAGACAGAAACAGAGACAGAGACAGACAGAAGAGACAGACAGAAGAGACAGACAGAAGAGACAGACAGAAGAGACAGAGACAGACAGAAGATATATATATATATATATATATATATATATATATATATATATATATATATATATATATATATATATATATATATATATATATATATCTTCCCCTCACATCCCCTGTATGACTCTTTTATGATAAACTGTTGCTTGTGTGCTTGGACTCTAACAGTTTTTTAAATATATTTTATATATATATTTATATATTTTTATAAATATATTAAGTATATTAAATAAATATATATATATATATATACACTACACAAGCAGGGAGTCTCCTCTTTACTTGATTCAAGTGTCTCCTCAGTGCAGCAGCAGCAGCAGTAGCAGCAGATCTCTAGCAGCACCACATGCTGCAGCGACATGATATACATATATATATATATATATATATATATATATATATATATATATATATATATATATATATATATATATAGAGAGAGAGAGAGAGAGAGAGAGAGAGAGAGATGTAGGGAGCGTAGCATTAGCCTATCTCTTATAGTGAAGGAGAGACAGTTTGAGGTGTACAGACACCAGAGACAGAGAGACAGACAGAGAGAGAGACAGAGAGATGCTGCATGCAGGGAGCGAGCAACATCAGCTCTCAATTAGCAGCAGCAGCAGCAACAGCAGCAGCAACAGCAGCAGCAACAGCAGCAGCAGGCCGTCAGAGGGATACAAAGCTAGATGCTAGCTAGCTGCCTAGACACCCGAACCCCAAGTCAGCGGGGGGTGCTGTAGCTAGCAGCAGCAAGTAGTAGGGACTAGCTGCAGCAAGTGTAGAACTAGCTAGCTAGCTGCAGCTAGCTGGCTAGTTCTAGCGGTAGCTACCTGTAGCTAGCTGCAGCTAGCTAGCTGTAGCTAGCTATAGCTAGCTGTAGCTAGCTGTAGCTAGCTAGCTACAGCTAGCGTACTCGTTAGTGAGGAGAAGAGTTGATAGAATCAACAGCGAGGGGGGGGGAGGGGGGGGGCAGGGATCGTCTCCCGCAGGCTGTGGCTAGCTATAGCTAGCTGCAGCTATTACAGTTAGCTACAGCTAGCTACAGCTAGCTACAGCTAGCTACAGCTAGCCAGAGGCAGTCAGCATCACCTACAGCCCCCCCCCAACATAGTATGTATAGCTAGCTAGCTACAGCTAGAGCTAAGGTTATGTATGTTGTTTATATAACAATTTTAAATATATTTATATAATACAACTTCAGGTGTACGTACACCGCAATAAACAAACAAAAAAAGTTTTCTAATAACTTCTTCCGCCAGCCCCAAAATGCATGCAGCCCCAAATTTATTATATTATAAAATAATATATCTGTTGATCGATTTGTATGTTTCTGTTAGCTTAGTTTATTAAATAAATTTAAAATAATATTAATTGTTTTTTGACGACATAGAAAAGAGAAAGAGCTACAAACAAATTGAGGTGTATGTACACCGCAGATCTGCTGGAGTGCTGCTGTTCTGCTTCTTTCTGTTTTTTTTGTGTCTTTCTCTCCTTATATTTTTTTGATTTAATATTTATTTAAATTAAATATTAGATATTATAACTGTAGAGAGAGATTAAATCTGCTTCCTGCTGTTTGTTGGTGGTCGTGAGCGGCTGCTGCTGCTGCTGCTGCTGCTGTTGATAGCGGTGCAGCATAACAACAGCAGCAGCAGCAGCAGCAGCAGCAGCAGCAACAGCAGCAGCAGCAGCATGTCTTTCGCAGCAAAACATACTTTCCTAGCTGTTTTTTCTCTGCTTCTGAATTGTGGGGTTTAGGGCGGCTATGACTGCTGCTGCAGCGAAGCAACAACCTGCTGCTGCTGCAGCAGCAGCAGCAGCAGCACCAGCAGCAGCAGCAGCAGCAGCACCTTCTAGTGGCGCTTCTGCTGCAGGGAGTTCAGCTTCATCAGCAGCAACAGCAGCAACAACAGCAACAACAGCAACAACCGCAGCAGCAGCAACAGCAGCAGCAGCAGCAGCAGCAGGGCGTCAGAGGGATACAAAGGTAGATGCTAGCTTGCAGTCAATATCTGCAGCAGCAACACACCGCTATGTCCCTGTAAAGCTTATCAGCAGCAGCAGCAGCAGCAGCAGCAGCAGCAGCGTATTACAGGATGGGGGGGTTGATCGCAGCATACTTGTTGACCTGTACAGACACTGCGATGCAGCAGCAGCAGCAG
>OY986950.1:3821578-3824078 GCA_963920595.1 Eimeria praecox
TTGATGGGCGTGCGGGTGCTGCTGCTGCTGCTGCTGCTGGTGTTGATGGGGTTGCGGGTGCTGCTGCGGGTGCTGGAGGTATTGCTGCTGCTGCTTCTGGTGCTGCAGTAGTTGCTGCTGCAGCAAAGGCAGCAGCAGCAACAGCAGTAGTAGAAGAAGAAGACACGTGCTGCTGGAGTTTGTTGATATATATATATATATATATATATATATATATATATATATATAATAGTATATATAAATAAATAAATAAATAAATATATTTGTGTGTACAGGAGCAGCACGGAGCGTGAAGCTCAGATGTTAGGTTATTTGTAGCTGAGATATTATCTCCAATACAGAAATGGTTGAGAGACAGAGAGATATTTGAGAAGGAGACAGAGAATAATTGTTGTTTTGGTCTAACATATAAATATACAGATAATAAAGCAAGCCATCATCATATTATGAAAGGAGCGAAGAAATGGGAGGCCAGAATACTTGAAGGCCTTATACAATGTATAGTTTATTTATATATTTATATTTATATATTTATTTATTTATTTATATTTATATTGTTATTTAGAAGGTCTTAGGGTTTAGGGGTGATAGGGTTTAGGGGTGATAGGGTTTAGGGGTGATAGGGTTTAGGGGTGATAGGGTTTAGGGGTGATAGGGTTTAGGGGTGATAGGGTTTAGGGGTGATAGGGTTTAGGGGTGATAGGGTTTAGGGGTGATAGGGTTTAGGGGTGATAGGGTTTAGGGGTGATAGGGTTTAGGGGTGATAGGGTTTAGGGTTTAGGGGTGATAGGGTTTATTTAGGGTTTAGGGGTGAGAGGGTTTAGGGGTGCTAGGGTTTATATAGGGTTTAGGGGTGAGAGGGTTTAGGGGTGCTAGGGTTCATTTAGGGTTTAGGGTTTAGGGGTGTTAGGGTTTAGGGTTTAGGGGTATTAGGGTTTAGGGCTTAGGGGTGCTAGGGTTTAGGGTTTAGGGGTGCTAGGTTTTGGGTTGTTAGGGTTTAGGGCTGTTCGGATTGTTAGGGTATAAGGGTAGAAGTGTAGGGTTTTGATGTTCTAGGGTTTAGGGTTTAGGGTTTAGGGTTTAGGGTTTTCTGTTGTGTATGTTTATTTGGTATTAATATAAATATATCTTATCTTAGATATTTGTATTGCCTGTCTCCTTTGGGGTGTCTACGCAGGTCTTCCTGCTGCACCCTCCTCTTCCTCTTCCTGTTCTACTGCAGCAGCAGCAGCAGCAGCAACCACAACAACAGCAGCAGCAGCAGCAGCACCAAGTTGGTTGAGTGCGAAGGCAGCAGTAGTGTTTCTCTCTCGGTGTCATCACACATTCCCTCTCACTTATAAGAAGGGCCTAGAGCTTATTAATAGGCTTCAAGATACCCTCGCTGCTGCACAGGTATCTGCTGCTGCTGCTGCTGCTGCTGCTGTTGCTGCTGCTGCTGCTGGCGGTGGTGGTGGTGCTGCTGCTGCTGCGGCTGCTGCTGGCGGTGGTGGTGCTGCTGCTGCTGCTGGCGGTGGTGGTGGTGCTGCTGTTGCTGCTGCTGCGGCTGCTGCTGGCGGTGGTGGTGGTGCTGCTGTTGCTGCTGCTGCGGCTGCTGCTGGCGGTGGTGGTGGTGGTGCAGCTGCTGCTGCTTCTGTTTCTCTGTCTCTGTTCTTCTCTCTCTCTCTCTGCCTCTCAGTCTCTGTCCCTATTTCTCTTTATTTGTCTCTGTTCCTATCTCTCTGTCTGTCTATCTGTCTCTCTCTGTCTCTCTCTGTCTCTCTGTCTCTTTCTCTTATACTGTCTCTCTCTATCTGTCTCTCTCTGTCTGTCTCTGTCTGTCTCTCTCTGTCTCTCTCCTTCTGTCTCCTACTGTCTCTCTTTCTATCTCTTTCTGTCTCTGTCTTTCTTACGTCTACTGCTTGAGCTCAACTCATCATACTATCTCTAACTACGTATACTATATATATATATATATATATATATGTATATATATATATATGAGTAGAGTATAAATATTTAATTCTATGGAGACGATTAGTAAATACCTTGTGTATCTTCTATCCGTCTAGCTAGCTAGCCAGCTGTCTAGCTAGCTAGCTAGCTAGCTGCTTAGGTATATGAGGTAGGAGTTAGTTTGCTGCTGCTGCCGCTGCTGCTGCTGCAGGCATATAACTGGAAGGACGTGTGTCTCTCTGCTAGCAGCATCTTGAAGTTACTAGCGAAGCATCAGCGTGAGGGGCTGTGGCTAGACCCTCCACCTGCAGCAGCAGCAGCAGCAACAACAACAACAGCAACAACAGCAGCAGCAACAACAGCAACAGGTGCAGCAGCAACAGCAGCACCTGCAGCAGCAACAGAGGATAAGACAAAGCCATATATGCAGCAGCAGCAGCAGCAGCAGCAGCAGCAGCAAACTCCAGCGAATGCAGCACCAAAGAAGAGAGCCCTTACGCAGCAGCAGCAGCACGAAACCAGCAGCAGCAGCAGCAGCAGCAGCAACAAGACAGCAGAGACACCT
>OY986950.1:3829078-3839078 GCA_963920595.1 Eimeria praecox
AAGGAGACAGATAATAAAAGGAGACAGATAATAATAATAAAAGGAGACAGATAATAAATAAAAGGAGACAGACAACAAAGAGAGACAGATAATAAATAAAAGGAGACAGTAATAAAAGGAGACAGATAATAAAAGGAGACAGATAATAATAATAAAAGGAGACAGATAATAAATAAAAGGAGACAGACAACAAAGAGAGACAGATAATAAATAAAAGGAGACAGTAATAAAAGGAGACAGATAATAAAAGGAGACAGATAATAATAATAAAAGGAGACAGATAATAAATAAAAGGAGACAGACAACAAAGAGAGACAGATAATAAATAAAAGGAGACAGTAATAAAAGGAGACAGATGATAAAAGGAGACAGATAATAATAATAAAAGGAGACAGATAATAAATAAAAGGAGACAGACAACAAAGAGAGACAGATAATAAATAAAAGGAGACAGTAATAAAAGGAGACAGATAATAAAAGGAGACAGATAATAATAATAAAAGGAGACAGATAATAAATAAAAGGAGACAGACAACAAAGAGAGACAGATAATAAATAAAAGGAGACAGTAATAAAAGGAGACAGATAATAAAAGGAGACAGATAATAATAATAAAAGGAGACAGATAATAAATAAAAGGAGACAGACAACAAAGAGAGACAGATAATAAATAAAAGGAGACAGTAATAAAAGGAGACAGATAATAAAAGGAGACAGATAATAATAATAAAAGGAGACAGATAATAAATAAAAGGAGACAGACAACAAAGAGAGACAGATAATAAATAAAAGGAGACAGTAATAAAAGGAGACAGATAATAAAAGGAGACAGATAATAATAATAAAAGGAGACAGATAATAAATAAAAGGAGACAGACAACAAAGAGAGACAGATAATAAATAAAAGGAGACAGTAATAAAAGGAGACAGATAATAAAAGGAGACAGATAATAATAATAAAAGGAGACAGATAATAAATAAAAGGAGACAGACAACAAAGAGAGACAGATAATAAATAAACGGAGACAGTTAAAAAAGGAGACAGATAATAAAAGGAGACAGATAATAATAATAAAAGGAGACAGATAATAAATAAAAGGAGACAGACAACAAAGAGAGACAGATAATAAATAAAAGGAGACAGTTAAAAAAGGAGACAGACACCTCAGCCTGTGCTGACATCGCTGAGGTGCGTCCATAGCGCCGAGGCTGTTGCTGCTCCTAGCACTAATAAGGTGTATATACACTGCAAAGAGGCTCCTAACACCAGCCAACTCTGCTGCTGCTGCTGCCGTTGCTGCAGCAGCAGCTGCTGCTGCTGCTGCTGATAGTTGTTACCTGAAAGGCCCCAGCTACCCCACTGCATGCAGCTATAAACAGCAGCAGGCAAATCTCTAATTGTCTCCTTAATTTTTAACGACAAAGGAGACAGAAGCCACAGGGGGGAGGAGACACTGGCTACAGAACACCCCGAAGAACCCTCCTGTTGCTGCTGCTGTTGCTGCTGCTGCTGCTGCTGCTGCTGCTGCTGCTGCTGGTGGTGGTCTCCTGCTGCTGCTGCATGCAGCCGCTTACGCTGCTTCAACACTTCTAAGAGACAGCTAGCTGTTAGACCTGAGGCCTTCAGAGCCTCCACGGAGACACTAGAGCTAGCAGCTATCATCAGCAGCTGCTGCAGCGCCTCGTTTGGTAGAGTCGTCGTCCCCTTGACACACTCCTGCTGCTGCTGCTGCTGCTGCTGCTGCTGTTGCTGCTGCTGCTGCTGCTCCGCAGGAGGAGCAGCAGCAGGAGATTCAGCAGATGCTGCTGCAGAAGTTGCAGAAGAAGCAGCAGCAGGAGCAGCAGCAGGAGCTGCAGCAGCAGCAGCTGCTGCTGCTGCAGCAGCTGCAGCAGCTGCTGCAGTGTGGGGCCCCACAGGAGGAGATGCAGCAGCAGCAGCAGTCGCTGCGAGTTCTTCAAAGAGAGACGGGCCCGTGTGTTGTTGGGGGATGAGTGCTGCAGCATGATAGGTTTGGGGTGTCTCCTGTGCTGCAGCAGCTGTCTCCTTTTGATTTGGAGACAGTGTATTTGCTGCTGCTGCTGCTCCTGCTGCTGCTGCTGCAGCAGCAGCAGCAGCAGGAGCAGCAGCAGAGTCTATATTGTGTTTGGGGCTTTCATGTTTTGAACATACAAAATGCATGCAATGCCAACGATGAGAAGGAGAAGGAGAGGAGACAGAAGAAGAGAAAGAAGAGACACCAGGAGATATAAATATTTTATTTGATTGTAGTGAATCTAAAGACAGAGAAGCTCGAAGACTATTCCTAACAACACTTCTGTAACGGAGACAGGGTCTAGTGTCTCCTCCTCCTCCTCCTCCTCCTCCTGCTGCTGCTGCTGCTGCAGCAGCAGCAGCAGCAGCAGCGGGAGAACGTTTAGATGAAGGGCTGTCTCCTTTGGTAGCAGCACTAATAGACATCGAGGAGACACCTCGCAATACACTCCAGCCTCCTCTATACACCTCAGAGCTTCTAGAACATGGAGAGACACCGCAGCTAGCCCCTGTCTCCTCTCGCCACGATACAACCCCGGACGATGGTGTCCCCTCCTCTCCTTGCATCTGCAGCAACAGCAGCACCAGCAACAGCAGCAGCAGCAACAGCAGCAGCAGCAGCAGCAGGAACAACAATAGATGAGATAGCAGCACCACTAGTCGAAGAAACAGCAAAAGGAGACACTAAACACATATTTAGAGACAGAGACAGAGAGAGAGAGGGAGAGAGAAGACAAGAGCGTAGCCGAGTGTATCTTCATCTATCTCTGTCTCTGTCTCCATCGCTGTCTACTTTGTCTCTATTTCTATCTCTATCTCTATCTCTACTTCTATCTCTATTTCTATCTCTATCTCTGTCTCCTCTGTCTCCTCTGTCTCTGTCTCTGTCTCTGTCTCCGTCTCATCTCTCTCTCTCTCTCTGTCTCTTCTCTCTCTCTTTCTCCATCTCTCTGTCTCTGTCTCTGTCCGTATCTCTGTGTCTGTCTATCTCCTCTATATCTGTCTCCTCTATCTCTGTCTCCTCTATCTCTGTCTCCTCTATCTCTGTCTCCTCTATCTCTGTCTCCTCTATCTCTGTCTCCTCTATCTCTTTCTCCTCTGTCAATGTCTCTATCTCTCTCTCCTCTCTCTCGGTCTCCTCTGTCTCTGTCTCCTCTGTCTCTGTCTCCTCTGTCTCTGTCTCCTTTTAATATTTTGTTGTATTTTTATCTCTCACCCTCTGTTGCGCAGCAGCTGAGAGTTTGGAGACAGTCTGCTTTGTCTGGACGAGCTGAAGAAGAGACAGACAGACAGACACAGACAATATACATATATATATATATATATATATATATATAAGATTATGGTGTCTCCTCTTGTCTCTTCCTGTCTAATATGGACTTGTCTGATGCTAGCTAATGCTGTGTAATGTAAGGCTGTCTCCTTCTATCTCTCTCTGTCTCCTTCTATCTCTCTCTATCTCCTTCTATCTCTTTCTGTCTCTTTCTCTCTCCTCTATCTTCGCTCTTTCTCTCTCCTCAATCTCTCCTCAATCCCTTTCTGTCTCCTTCTATATCCGTCTCCTATCTATCTATCTATCTATCTCCTTCTATCTCTTTCTATCTCTATCTATCTCTATCTCTATCTCTGTCTCTATCTCTATCTCTATCTCTATCTCTATCTCTATCTCTATCTCTATCTCTATCTCTATCTCTATCTCTCTCTATCTATCTATCTATCTCTATCTCTATCTCTATCTCTATCTCTATCTATCTCTATCTCTATCTATCTCTATCTCTATCCCTCTGTCTCCTTTCTATATGTGTCTCCTCAGGTGTCTCCTGACCTCTTCACAAGTTGTTTTTAATTTTTGTTTAAGTGTATAAATTAAATCTTTATTTTTATTTATTTCTTCATCTTTCTCTCTTAATGATTTAATAAACAAATCAAATTTATTTCGTAATCTTCCTAATTCATGTTGGAGTTGTTGTACTTGACTATGACTAGCATAAAACTTGACCTGATAGTTCTGTACACACAAACACCATACCATAAACCCTAAACCCTAAACCCTAAACCCTAAACCCTAAACCCTAAACCCTAAACCCTAAACCCTAAACAGTAAACCCTAAACCCTAACCCCCAGCCCTAAACAGTAAACTCTAAACCGTAAACCGTAAACCCTAAACCCTAAACAGCAAACCCTAAACCCTAACCCTCCACCACAAACAGTAAACCCTAAACCGTAGACCCTAAACCCTAAACCCTAAACGCTAAACCCTAAACCCTAAACCCTAAACCCTAAGCAGTAAACCCTAAACCGTAAACAGTAAACCCTAAACCATAAACCATAAACCCGTAGCCCGTAATCCTAAGCGCTACACCGTAAGCCCTAAACTAAAACGCTAAACCCTAAACCCTAAGCATAAACCCTAAATCTGAACATATAAACACCATATAAACCCTACAAAACCTATAAACCCTATAAACCCTAAACCCTATAAACCCTAAACCCTAAACAATAAACATCTTCGATTGCAAGGAGGCAAACATGAGTTGCATGCACTTCTACTGGCAGTGAGCTAGTAAATTGTTTAGGGTTTAGGGTTTAGGGTTTAGGGTTTAGGGCTGTTGGGAGTTGAGTATGGATGAAGACAGGAGAGAGCAGAAAGGAGACAGTTGAAGGAGACAAAGGAGACAGTTAAAGGAGACAGACGAAAGAGACAGACGAAAGAGACAGACAGAAGAGACAGACAAAAGAGGCAGTTCAAGGAGACAGATAAAGGAGACAGTTGAAGGAGACAGAAGAGACAGATAAAGGAGACAGTTGAAGGAGACAGACAAAGGGGACAGACACAGGAGACAGACAAAAGACACAGAGAAAGGAGACAGTTGAAGGAGACAGACGAAAGAGACAGGCAAAGGAAGAAGACAAGAGACAGGCGAAGGAGACAGACAAAGGAGAGAGACAAAGGAGAGAGACAAAGGAGACAGACAAAGGAGACAGTTGAGGGAAACAGAAAAGGATACAGTTGAAGGAGACAGTCGAAGGAGACAGGCAAAGGAGACAGAATAGGGAGGCACACAAAGGAGACAGGCAAATGAGACAGACAAAGGAGACAGTTGAGGGAGACAGACAAAGGAGACAGACACAGGAGACAGACAAAGGAGACAGATAAAGGAGACAGTTGAGGGGGACAGACAAAGGAGGCAATTGAAGGAGGCAGACAAAGGAGACAGACAAAGGAGACAGACAAAGGAGACAGACACAGGAGACAGACGAAGGAGACAGTTGACGGAGACAGACAAAGGAGACAGTTGACGGAGACAGACAAAGGAGACAGACACAGGAGACAGACAAAGGAGACAGACAAAGGAGACAGACACAGGAGACAGACAGAGGAGACAGTTGAAGGAGACAGACAGACCTTATAACTAAATAGCTGCTGGAGCTGAGCCTCAGCACTTAAACATTTTTGTTTAGTTAGGCTAAGCTCTTCGAGTAAGCCTTCGTTCTCTGACAGCTGAACCATTAACACACAAAATAAAAATATAATTAAATTAAATTAAATTAAATTAAATTTAATTAAATTAAATTAAATTAAATTAAATTAAATTAAATTAAATTAAATTAAATTAAATTAAATTAAATTACAATTAAAATTAAATTAAATAAAAATTAAATTAAATTAAATTAGTATAAAGTTTGTGAAATAATTAAAAATAATAAAAAGAAACAAACAAAGTAAATGTATAAGAGACAGAAAATATAAAAAAATAAAAAAGAGACAAATCAAACAAAACAAACAAAAAAATATAAAAAATAATCTACAACAAAAAACACAGACAAAAACAAACAAACAAAGACAATAATAGTAAAAAAGAGAAAAAGGAGACAGAAACAAATTAAATAAATTAAAATAAAACAAACAAAACAAACAAAACAAACAAAACAAACAAAACAAACAAAACAAACAAAACAAACAAAACGAAGAAATAATTAAAGAACAAAGAAAGAAGAAAAACAAAAATTATACAAGAAAAGACATAAGAGACACTACCACTCTGCTGTTGCTGCTGCTGCTGTTGCTGTTGCTTTTACAGCAGCAGCAGCAGCAGCAGCAGCAGCAGCAGCAGCAGCAGCAGCAGGGGTTGAACCCACCAGCCTCTCGTTTTCCTCTAAGGCGGAGTTTAGCTGCTGCTTCTGACGAGCCGCTGCGGCGCTCCATCTGTGGCTCTGCGCAGCAGCAGCAGCAACAACAGCAGCAACAGCAGCAGCAGCAACAGCAGCAGCAGCAACAGCAGCAGCAGCAGCAGCAGCAACAGCAACAGCAGCAGAAGAAGAATGCATGCGTCTGTGTCTTTTGTGTCTGAGGTTTTCGTCTGTATGGGTTTTAGAGGAGAGACAGTTTGAGTGTACGCGGGTTTGTCTCCTTTAGAGAAAAAGGAGACAGACACCAGAAAAAGGAGACAGACACCAGAAAAGGAGACAGACACCAGAAAAGGAGACAGACACCAGAAAAGGGGACAGACACCAGAAAAGAGGACAGACAGTATAAGAAAGGAGACAGACAGTATAATAAAGGAGACAGACAGTATAAGAAAGGAGACAGACAGTATAAGAAAGGAGACAGACAGTATAAGAAAGGAGACAGACAGTATAATAAAGGAGACAGACAGTATAAGAAAGGAGACAGACAGTATAAGAAAGGAGACAGAGACAGACAGTATAATAAGGGAGACAGACAGTATAATAAAGGAGACAGACAGTATAATAAAGGAGACAGGCAGTATAAGAAAGGAGACAGACAGTGTAATAAAGGAGACAGACGACAGTATAATAAAGGAGACAGACAGTATAAGAAAGGAGACAGACAGTATAATAAAGGAGACAGACAGTATAAGAAAGGAGACAGACAGTATAATAAAGGAGACAGACAGTATAATAAAGGAGACAGACAGTATAATAAAGGAGACAGACAGTATACGTACCTGAGCGGCAGCAAGAGCAGCATCTTCAATAAGTTTTTCTATATACTGATAGATATATTCTAAGGTGGGGGAATATCTATATGTTATGGATGCGGTGTCTCCTGTATAACTGTCTTTTCTATTAGCTGTATATACACCCCGTGGAGACAGGGGAGAGAAGGGGGGTCTCCTTCGAGGAGACAGGCCTGTTGTTTGTTGCTGCTGTTGCTGCTGCTGCTGCTGCTGCTGCTGTCGTAGACGAAGAGACAGACGACGCAGTTTATATACAACTCGCTCGCTCAGGGTTTTATTATTATAACTGTCTCCTCCCTCAGCACTATCTGAAGCAGAGGCGGAGCACCAATCCTCTCCTCTATTTATACTGTCTCCTCTATTTATACTGTCTCCTCTATCTAAACTGTCTTCTCTATTTATACTGTCTCCTCTATTTATACTGTCTCCTCTATCTAAACTGTCTCCTCTATATAAACTGTCTCCTCTATATAAACTGTCTCCTCTATATAAACTGTCTCCTCCTTGAATATATTTATTTGCCTGTGTTACATCCAAGCTGTCTCCTTTATTAGGAGACTCAACACTCTCCCCAAAGTACCCAGGGGCCCCCCTAACCCCAAGGGGCCCCCCGCTATCAGGGGCCCCCACCCCCCCAGGGGGCCCCCCATTTTCAGGGGCCCCCATTCCCGCAGGGGCCCCCATTCCCGCAGGGGCCCCCCTCTCCCCTGGACCCTCAGGGGGCCCCCCCTCCCCAGGACCCTCAGGGCCCCCCCACCCCGTGGGGGGCCCCCTCTCCTCGGGGGCGCCCCCCTCCATGGGGGCCCCCCCTTCCCCAGGGGGTTCAGGGCCCCCCATCTCCTTCAGAGTGTCAGGGGCCCCTCTATTATTATGGGGCCCCCTCTTTCCTTGGGGTACCTGGGGGGGCCCCCTCTCTTCAAAGGCTGTTGAGGGATTGTTTATCTTCTCCCTTTGTTTGCTTGAGATCTGCAGTTTTACGTTGCTGTTGCTGCTGTTGCTGCTGTTGCTGCTGTTGCTGCTGTTGCTGCTGCTGCTGCTGCTGCTGCAGCTGGGGCCCCTAGGGGCCCCCATATTGAGGCGACAGTGTCGAGAGGATATAAACCCTTGAGGAGTATGAGGCCCCTGACAGTACTGAATCTGTTCGAGGATTTCTTCTTGCATTTTAAATAATAAATTAGAGTAAATAATAATAAATAAATTAATAACAAGAGCAAGAAGATTTACAAGGAGATTCGCTGTAGCCTCACCATTGTTATAAACACTATAACACTTCCTCGAGAGGCAATGGGGGAGGATATGAGGGGTATATATATGTTGTTTTTTGTATTTTTAATGTTAATAATGAATAAAATATAAATAAAATATATAAAATAATATTAAAAACAACAAATATACATCACAAACATACAAATAAAACCTACTCGACAGAGTGCGCGCCCTATCGGCGGTGGCTCGCCATAGACAGCCCATTGGTTATATACTTATGTTTGTTGTTTTTTCGGGTATATCCTCAGCTAATTATATTTTAAATTTATTTTATTTTTAATATAAATACATTTAAATTAAATAAAATAATAAATTAAACCTGTACATACACTCGAAAATGCTGCAGCAGCAGCCGCAGCCGACACCGCCAACGCTCCCTATACACCCGAAGCCCGGGCTCCCCCCCCCCCTCACTATTTTAGATAAATTATAAACAATTATATTTGCTTTTGTAGTATTTAAAGATATATAAACAAAGAGAGAGAGTCAAAGCCCCCAAGTATATCCTCGTGTCCTCTGTAGGCAAGCAGCAGCAGTAGAAAGAGCAGCAGCAGTAGCAATAGCAGCAGCAGCAGCAGCAGCAACAGCAGCAGCAGCTGCTGCAGCTGCAGCAGAAGCAACAGCAGCAGCAGCAGCAGCATGCATGCACTGTCCCTTAAGCCTCCAGCACTCATTTGGCCTCAGTGCTCGTTAAGGCGTTGCCTCCCTATCTTCTGCTGCTGCTGCTGCTGCTACTGCTGCTGCTACTGCTGCTGCTGCTACTGCTGCTACTGCTGCTGCTACTGCTGGTGCTGCTCCTACTGCTGCTGCTGCTGCTGCTACTGCTGCTGCTGCTGCTGCTACTGCTGCTACTGCTGCTACTGCTGCTGCTGCTGCTTCATCCCCTCCACCGCATATCAGCAGCAGCAGCAGACGACAGCAGCTACGAGGAGAAGAAGAGAAACAAAAGAAAATAGATAATATCGACAGTATACACTACAGGACACAATCTTCCTTATTGTTAGATATTAACGTCCTTCAAAACCAAATCCTTACACAGTTGCTGCTGCTGCTGCTGCTGCTGCTGCTGCAGCAGCAGCAGCAGCAGCAGCAGCAGCACCTGTAGCAGCAGCGCGCCTCAACACTAGCAGCTGCATGTTCAGTATTAGGAAGGAGACAGACCCGCCGAGAGGACACAACGTAACAAAGGAGACAGTATAAACACAGCTGCCTCTCCCTTTCTAGCTAGCTAGCTAGATAGCTAGCTAGCTAGCTAGCTAGCTAGCTAGCTAGATAGATAGATAGATAGCTAGATAGATAGATAGCAGCTGCAGTGTTCTACCTCCTTAGCTAGCCAGCGCTCCAGCAGAGTTAACTATCTCCACAGCTAGCTGTAGCTAGCAATAGCCAGCTGTAGCTAGCTGTAGCTAGCTACAGCTAGCTGTAGCTATCTCTACACACAGCGGCATATAGTAGAGAGAGAGGGAGGAAGAAGAAGGCTCTCTAAGTGCTTCTTTAGTTATTTGTCTGTCTCTGTTTGATTCTGTCTGTCTCTGTCTCTATCTACATCTGCATTATCTGTCTGTCTCCTTTTCTATCTCTGTCTCTTCTTCTCTATCTTCCTCTGTCTCTTCTTCTGTCTCTGTTTATTTCTCTCTCTTCTTGAACGTACGAATATCTTTCGTAGGCCCAGGGGCCGTTGAGCTGCGTTGTGTGGGGCCTGCTGCTGCTGCTGCAGCA
>OY986950.1:3864078-3889078 GCA_963920595.1 Eimeria praecox
AACTGTCTCCTTCTCTCTTCTCTCTCTCATCTGTCTCCTTCTAATCTCTCTCTCTTCTCTCTCTCAACTGTCTCCTTCTTATCTCTCTCTCCTCTCTCTCTCAACTGTCTCCTTCTTATCTCTCTCTCTTCTCTCTCTCAACTGTCTCCTTCTAATCTCTCTCTCTTCTCTCTCTCAACTGTCTCCTTCTTATCTCTCTCTCTTCTCTCTCTCATCTGTCTCCTTCTAATCTCTCTCTCTTCTCTCTCTCAACTGTCTCCTTCTTATCTCTCTCTCTTCTCTCTCTCAACTGTCTCCTTCTTATCTCTCTCTCTTCTCTCTCTCAACTGTCTCCTTCTAATCTCTCTCTCTTCTCTCTCTCAACTGTCTCCTTCTAATCTCTCTCTCTTCTCTCTCTCACCTGTCTCCTTCTAATCTCTCTCTCCTCTCTCTCTCAACTGTCTCCTTCTAATCTCTCTCTCCTCTCTCTCTCAACTGTCTCCTTCTTATCTCTCTCTCTTCTCTCTCTCAACTGTCTCCTTCTTATCTCTCTCTCTTCTCTCTCTCAACTGTCTCCTTCTTATCTCTCTCTCTTCTCTCTCTCATCTGTCTCCTTCTAATCTCTCTCTCTTCTCTCTCTCAACTGTCTCCTTCTTATCTCTCTCTCTTCTCTCTCTCAACTGTCTCCTTCTTATCTCTCTCTCTTCTCTCTCTCAACTGTCTCCTTCTAATCTCTCTCTCTTCTCTCTCTCAACTGTCTCCTTCTTATCTCTCTCTCTTCTCTCTCTCAACTGTCTCCTTCTTATCTCTCTCTCTTCTCTCTCTCATCTGTCTCCTTCTAATCTCTCTCTCTTCTCTCTCTCAACTGTCTCCTTCTAATCTCTCTCTCTTCTCTCTCTCAACTGTCTCCTTTTTATCTCTCTCTCTTCTCTCTCTCATCTGTCTCCTTCTAATCTCTCTCTCTTCTCTCTCTCAACTGTCTCCTTCTAATCTCTCTCTCTTCTCTCTCTCAACTGTCTCCTTCTAATCTCTCTCTCTTCTCTCTCTCATCTGTCTCCTTCTAATCTCTCTCTCTTCTCTCTCTCAACTGTCTCCTTCGTATCTCTCTCTCTTCTCTCTCTCAACTGTCTTCTTCTTATCTCTCTCTCTTCTCTCTCTCAACTGTCTCCTTCTTATCTCTCTCTCTTCTCTCTCTCAACTGTCTCCTTCTTATCTCTCTCTCTTCTCTCTCTCATCTGTCTCCTTCTAATCTCTCTCTCTTCTCTCTCTCATCTGTCTCCTTCTAATCTCTCTCTCTTCTCTCTCTCAACTGTCTCCTTCGTATCTCTCTCTCTTCTCTCTCTCAACTGTCTTCTTCTTATCTCTCTCTCTTCTCTCTCTCAACTGTCTCCTTCTTATCTCTCTCTCTTCTCTCTCTCAACTGTCTCCTTCTTATCTCTCTCTCTTCTCTCTCTCATCTGTCTCCTTCTAATCTCTCTCTCTTCTCTCTCTCAACTGTCTCCTTCTTATCTCTCTCTCTTCTCTCTCTCAACTGTCTCCTTCTAATCTCTCTCTCTTCTCTCTCTCAACTGTCTCCTTCTTATCTCTCTCTCCCCCTTCTCAACTGTCTCCTCCTAATCTCTCTCTCCTCTCTCTCTCAACTGTCTCCTTTTATCTTCAGGACTTGGTGGAAATTTGTCACAAAGTTTGTTTAGAGTTTGATCGTCAGGACTCTCAGGGTAGGGGCCCCCGGGGGGCCCCCGGGGGCCCCCCGGGGGCCCCCGAGGAACGAAGGGGGAGAAGTGTAAGGGGGAGACAGAGTCCAAGCAAATCGCCGAGAGTAGGAGAATGCCATGATTGGCTTATGGTAAGTAGAGAGGAGACAGGAGACAGGAGAGAGGAGACAGGGGATAGGAGACAGGGGATAGGGGATAGGGGATAGGGGATAGGGGAGGGGAGACAGGGGATAGGGGAGAGGGGAGACAGGGGAGAGGGGAGGGGGGAGAGGAGACAGGGGAGAAGAGACAGGGGAGAGGAGACAGGGGGGAGGAGATAGGGGATAGAGGAGACAGATACAGGAGACAGCAGAAAATAGACAGGGGATAGGAGACAGCAGACAAGAGACAGAAGACAAGAGACAGGGGACAACAGAGAGGAGACAGGAGACAGACAGATGTGCTGGCAGCAGCAGCAGCAGCAGCAGCAGCATGATGATGTGTTAGTGTATGCTGTGTTGTTTGTTTGAGGAGGTGTCTTTTGTCTCCTTGCATCTGCTGCATCTGTCTGTATTATTATCTACCTGTTGCTGCTGCTGCTGTTGCTGCTGCTGCTGCTGCTGTTGCTGTTGCTGCTGCAGGCGGGGTCGAAGTGCAAGGCTCACTTGATAGGCGCGGGGCAGACAGCAACTGTCTCCTTCTCTGTTATCCCTCTCCGATCAGGTTGTTTGAGTCTCCCCTTCGTACAGCTGCTTCATCGTAAGGCCTCTGTCTCCTGTCTCCGTGATGTTATAGGTAGGGGCGCCTCGACTCCTGCTGCTGCTGCTGCTGCTGCTGCAGCAGCAGCAGCAAGGGGGGGGTTCCCGTTTTCAGGGGCAGAGGGATATCCAAGTAGCTGCTGCAGCAGCAGCAACAGCAGCAGCAACAGCAGCAGCAGCAGCAGCAGCAGCAGCAGCAGCAGCACGATGCCGCTGCCTGCCCCTTGGGTGTCTCTCTATGGGGGGGAGTCTCTAACGGCAGGCCGAGAAGTTCTGGTGCTGCCAAAGCTCGTCTCCACTCCTGAGGTCAGACAGCTACACCGCAGCAATAGCTAGCTGCTGCTGCTAGCTAGCTGCTGCGGCTAGCTAGCTGCTGCAGCTAGCTGGCTTAGGCTTTTCGCCCACGTGCCTCCATCCATACATTTTGAATGCCTTCACGGCAGCAACAAGCGAGGCCGCCGTCCTTGTCCCCACAGCTAGTTAATAGGAGCTAGCTAGCTAGCTAGCTAGCTAGTTGCAGGTAGCTAGGGTCCTCCTGAACAGCTAGCTAAGGGGCCGCTAGCTAGCCGTAGGGGTAGAGTAGCTGTGGCTAGCTGTTAGGGGCTCATCATAAGGGGACAGCTAGCTGTTCGCCCCCTCCATAGGAGACAAGCTACCTGTCCGTGGCTAGCTAGCTAGCTGTCTACGTAGCTAGCTGTCTACGTAGCTAGCTGTCTACATAGCTAGCTGTCTACATAGCTAGCTGTCTACATAGCTAGCTGTCTGCACAGGTAACTGCCTGTCTAGCCAGCTACCTAGCTAATCACGTAGGTAGCTAGCTGTCTAGCTGGCTAGCTAGACAGCTAGCTAGCTGGCTAGCTGTATAGCTAGCTAGACAGCTAGCTAGCTGGCTAGCTGTATAGCTAGCTAGACAGCTAGCTAGCTAGCTGTTCAACGGGGGCTGCAAGGAAAGAGTGAAGAAGTCAGCTATCAACCTCCTTCTGCCTTCTTAGGCCTTCGGAGTTTGAAGAGTTCGAGTTGAGGTGTTTGAGGTGTACATACACCTCAACAGAACACCCTGTGGGGTGTATAGTCAAATGGTCTGTTATGTGTTTGTGTCTCTGTCTCCTGTCTGTCTCCTGTCTGCTGTCTCCTCTGTATGAGGCAGCTGTCTCCTCGATAGTGAGGTGTACAGACACCTCAACAGCAGCAACAGACGATTACGCAAGCTGGGAGACCTTAAGATCGATTTTGTTACGAATAAACCCATACTCCATCCTCTTAGCCTCTAATCTGTACAAGGAGACAGGCAAAGGAAGGAGACAGACACAATTAAGGAGACAGAGACAGTAGAGGGGAGACAGAGACAGTAGAGAGGAGACAGAGGGGATGGAGGAGACATAGACAATAGAAGAGACAGAGACAATAGAGGAGACAGAGACAGGAGAGAGAGAAGATGGGGGAGACAGAGACAATAGAGGAGACAGAGACAGGAGAGAGAGAAGATGGGGGAGACAGAGACAATAGAGGAGACAGAGACAACGGAGGAGGAAGATTCAAAAAGGAGACAGACAAAAAGGGAGACAGATATAATAAAGGAGACAGAGACAGCATAGGAGACAGAGACAGTATAGGGGACAGAGACAGTATGGGAGACAGAGACAGTACAGGAGACAGAAACAATAATAGAGGCACGGACAGAGATAGAATGAAGAGATAGACACAGATAGAGATATTCGACAAATAGATAGAGACAAACACAAAGAGAGACAGAGACAGAGAGAGAGAGAGAGAGGAGATGGAGAGACAGATAAATAAAGATAGATTAAAGAGACAGAGACGATGACAGGCATAGGAAGGAGACAGGAGGGAGGAGACACACACATACACACAGATAGAGGCACGTACATAAGAAGAAGACAGAGAGGGGAGACAGAGAAGAGGAGACAGAGAGAGAGAGATAGAGAGAGAGAAAAGAAGATAGAGAAAGAGGAGACAGGGACTGGGGAGACAGACAAAGAGACAGAGGAGGAGGAGGAGGAGGAGGAGACAGAGACAGAGTAGAAGACAGAGACAGACAGGGGAGACAGACGGAGACAGTAGGAGTGTTGCTATAGAGTAAATTATTTATCTTACCCCTCAACTTGTTTGAGACTACACAACTGAAAGCTCCTGAAGAAACATAAACACAAAACAACATCTTAACATCTGTCTCCTGTCTCCTCTGTCTCCTGTCTCCTCTGTCTCCTGTCTCCTCTGTCTCCCCCCCCCCCCCTGTCTCCTGTCTCCTCTGTCTCCTCCGTCTCCTGCTGTCTCCTCCCGTTTATAACTGTCTCCTTCTGTCTGTCTCCCTCTCCCTTCTGCTTCTGTTTCTGTCTCCTTTTGTAACATTCTGTGTCTGCCTGTCTCCTGTCTGTCTGTCTGTCTGTCTCTATCTCTCCCCTTCTGTCTCTGTCTATCTCCTCCTGTCTGTCCTCGTGTCTCTACCTGTCTACTAGATTTAGGCTTTAGGGTTTAGGGTTTATTAGGGCTTATGGTTTAGGATTTATTAGGGTTTAGGGTTTAGGGTTTATTAGGGTTTAGGATTTATTAGGGTTAGTATGAACCCTATTTTTTCCATGACGGCCTTAAAATGTGGCCCTCATATTTAGGGCTTAGGGTTTAATGTTTATTAGGGTTTAGGGTATAAGGTTTATTAGAGTTTAGGGTTTAGGGTTTAGGGTTTAGGGTTTAGGGTTAGTATGAACCCTATTTTTTCCATGACGGCCTTAAAATGTGGCCCTCAGATTTAGGGTTTAGGGCTTATTAGGGTTTATTAGGGTTTAGGGTTTATTAGGGTTTAATAAGGTTTAGGCTTTAGGGTTTATTAGGGTTTAGGGTTTAGGGTTTAGGGTTAGTATGAACCCTATTTTTTCCATGACGGCCTTAAAATGTGGCCCCGCTGTGAGGACTTCATTAATTAAATCTTCAACACAAAGAAGGCCGAGCGATCCAAACACCTCTTCTACTTTTGTGTTATCTGACAGCATCCTGTCTCCTCCTTCTACTATCTCCTTCTTCAAACGGCCCCTGTATATATATATATATATAGATAGATAGATAGATAGATAGATAGATAAATATAGATATAGATATATAGATATATAGATATATATAGGTATATAGATATATATAGATATATATATGTATGTGCATATATATAATCACACATAAACAACTGTCTCCTCTTGTATTTTAATGTGTCTCGCCTATCCTGTCTCTAACTGTCTCCTCCTGTCTCTAACTGTCTCCTCCTGTCTCCAACTGTCTCCTCCTGTCTCCAACTGTCTCCTCCTGTCTCTAACTGTCTCCTCCTGTCTCTAACTGTCTCCTCCTGTTTGTTTTAACTGTCTCTAACTGTCTCCCCTCATATCAATCGCACGCCCTCAGAACCACAAGCAGCAGCAGCAGCAGCAGCAGCAGCAGCAGGACAGCAGCAGCACCAGCAGGGCAGCACCAGCTTGCCAACAGCAGCAGCAGCAGCAGCAGCAGCAGCAGCAGCAGGGCTGCAGCACCTTGTGAGGAAGAGCCTCCTAACAGTATCTGCTGAGGGGAGGCCATAGAAAACAAACGGAGACACCTTCCTCAATATTGTTGTTGCTTCTTCATCGTTCGCTATAAACGTACAGCTGTAAGGAGTTGTTAGGCCTAAGCTCTGTAGCACATAAAAACAACAACCCCACACTTGTTGTTGCTGCTGCTGCTGTATCCTTGTTGCTGCTGCTGCTGTCTCCTTGCTGCTGCTGCTGTCTCCTTGCTGCTGCTGCTGTCTCCTTGTTGCTGTGGTTGATAAGCTCCAGGCTATGAAGTCTCACGCCCTCTCGATATCAAACTCTCTCTCTTTCTTTCTCTCTCTCCATCTATCTCCTCTCTAGCTGTCTCTTTCTCTCTCTAACTGTCTACCTCTAACTATCTCTCTCTCTCTCTCTCTCTCTCTCTCTCTCTCTCTCTCTATATATATATATATATATATATATATATATATATATATATATATATATATATATATATTCTTACTTTCAATGCTTCTTTTGTTTTTTTACAACCCCCAGTTCTATGATTACGAACAACACAATAAATACGACACGACGGATCACGCTGCTGCTTCGGCTTCCTGTTGCGCTGCACCCGCAACCTGTACGTACACCCCAGCAGCAGCAGCAGCAGCATCAGCAGCAGCAACCACAGCACCAGCAGCAGCAGCAGCAACCACAGCAGCAGCAGCACCGGAGGCATTTGATTTAACTGCAGATCAAACAAGTACGACCATGCAGCAGCAGCAGAAACACCAAAAGCAGCAGCAGCAACAACAGCAGCAGCAACAGCAGCAGCAACAAAAGCAGCAGCAACAACAGCAGCAGCAACAACAGCGACCGGTGCTGCTGCGCCGCTGCTGCTGCAGCCACAGCAATAGGCCGTGTCAAGCAGCAGGTTCATTCGCGTGCTGCTGCTGCTGCTGTTGCTGCTGCAGTTGCTGCTGCTGCTGTTGCTGCTGCTGCTGCTGCTGCATCTGTTCCTAACACAGCAAACTATCTCCACTCGTGCTTCTACATCTGCTGCTGCTGCTGCTGCAATACGTGTTCTCTGTGCTGCTGCTGCTGCTGCTGTTGCTGCTGCTGCTGCTGCTGTTGCTGCTGCTGCTGCTGCTGTTGCTGCTGCTGCAGCTTACCTTCTGCTGTCTAGCATTGCCTGTCTCGTTTTTTTTATGAAGTGTTGAGCTGTACGTACAGTCGGACGATCTCTCTGTCTCCGTGCCTGAGACAGCCGCAGACACAATCAATCTCATACAAAGATGCTGCTGCTGATGCTGCTGCTGCTGCTGCTGCTGCTTATGATGATGATGTTAATGCTGATGCTCCTGCTGCTGCTGATGCTGATGCTGCTGCTGTTGCTGCTGCTGATGTTGATGCTGCTGATGCTGCTGTTGCTACTGCTTCTATGGCTGCTGCTGCTGCTGCTGCTGCTTCTGTTGCTGCTCCTGCTTCTATCGCTGCTGCTGCTGCCGCTGCTGTTGCTGCCTCTCCATAGTAGTTCTGTTGCTACAGCTTCATCTCTTGTAACTCCTGCTGCTGCTGCTGTTGCTGCTGCTGCTGTTGCTGCTGCTGCTGCTCTATGTGCTGCAGCAGCATCTGCTGCTGCTGCTGCTGCTGCTCTAGGTGCTGCAGCAGCATCTGCTGCTGCTGCTGCTGCAGCAGCAGCAGCAGTAACCCTAGCTGTTTCTGTTTGGTTGATAGTATCTTACTTTCTTTTCTTTTTTAATTGTGGCTGCTCTTTCTTCTCTAGCAGCAACATCTTCTCTTCTCTTTTTCAAAACTGTCTCCGCTATTTTTAGCGATTGTCCTTCTATACGGGGGCGAAGCAACCCTCGAGCCCCTCCTTGTTGTTGTAGATGCTCTGTATTCTCTACCTTCTTCATTTTATTTTAGTTTATTTAATTGTATATTTGTAATGGATATACACCGTAGTAGAAACAAACACCAGGGATCTTGCTGCTGGTGCTGCTGCTGGTGCTGCTGCTGTTGCTGTTGCTGCTGTTGCTGCTGCTGCTGCTGCAGATGATGCTGCTGATGCTGCTCCTGCTGCTGCGCTAGCTGCAACCGCCAATCACTAAAAACAGCAGCAACAAGAGCCACAGCAGCAGCAGCAGAGCAGCAGCAGCAGCAGCAGCAGCAGCAGTTAGTTTCCCTTCTGTGCTGCTGCTGCTGTCGAGGCAACAGACAGAGGAGAGAAGAGAAATAGAAGAAAGCCTCTAATATATATTTATATATATATATATATATTAGATTAAATATTAGAAGGTGTCTATACACCCGAAGAAGGCGGCCTGAGCGATAGAAATGAAGAGAGAAAAACACAAAAACTAACAAATAAAATTTGGGGCTGCATGCGCCCGAGTTTGCTGCTGCAGCAGCAGCAGCACTCTTCTTTTACAGGAGTGTATATTTAGTATAAAGGCTTCAGGGGTCTATGTGATGCTGCAGCAGCAACAGCAGCAGCAGCAACAGCTACAGCAGCAGCAGCAGCAGCAGCAACAGCAGCAGCAGCAGCTGCAGCATCGGGGCCCCACAGACTGCATGCAGCGGGGGCCCGTAGATCCTTCTTCCTGTCTCCTTCGATATCTATTTGTTTTTGTGTCTCCACTTAAATTATTCTTCTTTGGTTTTTGTTTCTATTACGTATATCTTGCTGCTCTTTCTTCTTTATTATTATTACTACTACTACTACTAGTACTGCTGCTGCTGCTGCTGCTGCTGCTGCTGCTGCTGCTGCTGCAGCTGGTGGTAGTGGATTCGTTTGCTTTAGTCTGGGGGGAATGGGGGGCCCAGGGGACGGTAAGAAGTTGGGGATCGTCTCCCCACCGATCCCGGGATCGTCTCCTCCTACTGAGGGGCGAATATGTGAGGGCCTTGTGAGTGTGCTGTCTCCTCCTGGAGACGTAGTCTTCTACAACCGGGCTCAAGTGTTTAATAGAGATATTTCTATTCTTGTATTGAAGGCTTTCGGGTGTATGCAGCAGCAAGTTATTAAACGCAGATGTAAGTTTAGTTAACTTCAGCAGACTTCCTCCTCTCTCCCTAGCTAGCCAGCTAGCTAGCTAGCTAGCTAGCTAGCTAGCTAGCTAGTTGTGTGGGCACACACGGATGATAGAGCTAGCGAGATATATAGGATGCTGCGTCCGCAGCTAGCTAGCTAGCTAGCTAGCTAGGCAGCTAGCTATCGAGTGGGATCAGCTAGCCAGGCAGCTAGCTAGCTGGATAGCTGTCTCCTCATCCTAGCGGGAGACAGCTAGCTAGCTAGCTAGCTAGCTAGCTGGCTAGCTACAAACTGTCTCCGCTGCTGCTGAAGAGAGGAAGCAGCTGCAGCAGCAGCAGCATAGGCACCTGCACCCTACCTCTACCCTTCGTATCCCCTATGTCTTGCTGCTGCTGCTGCTGCTGCTGCTGCTCGTGTTGCTGCTGCTGCTGCTGCTGCTGTTTAGGGACTGTGTGTTTGTGTGCGTGTGTGTGTGTGTGTGTGTGTGTACACCGCAGCTGCTGCTGCAGCAGCACGCAGCAAAGCTGAAGGGAGAGCAGAGCCCCCACCTTTGAAATTTGTGGGGTTTAACGTCCTCGAGGCTCTCGCTGCTACAGGTGCAACAAGGGTTTAGGGTTTAGGGTTTAGGGTTTTTAGGGTTTTTGTTGTGTGGTACTGTTGGTGTCTCTGTGTTTGTGTCTGCGTCGAGTTGTTTATGTTTGTTTGTTGTTGTATTTCTCTGTCTCCTTTCGTCTCTTATTTATGTCTCTCCCTGTATCCTGTTAATTGAAGCTGTCTGTCTCCTCCTGTCTCCTTTCGTGTCTCTTTCTGTCTCCTTTCATATCTCCTTTGCCTGTCTTGTCTCTGTTTACAAGATGTTTGTTGTTATATATATATATATATATATATATATATATATATATATATATATATATATATATATATATATATATATATATATATGTTAGATACATAGGTAGATCTAGTTAGCTAGACAGCTAGATAGTGTCTCCTTTTGAGGTGTATGAGCGTCTCCTTTTGAGGTGTATGGGTGTCTCCTTTTGGGGTGTATGTCTCCTTTTGAGGTGTATGTCTCCTCTTGGGGTGTATGTCTCCTTTTGAGGTGTATGGGTGTCTCCTTTTGAGGTGTATGGGTGTCTCCTTTTGGGGTGTATGGGTGTCTCCTTTTGAGGTGTATGGGTGTCTCCTTTGTAGGATTACGAAGCCTACGCTACTTGAAGGAGTTGCCGGAGACAGTTCGTTGTGCTGTAGCTAACGACTTAGAGCCAGACGCTGCTGCTGCTGCTGCTGCTAATGCTAGGCTTAATGCTGTCTCCTCGGAGCGCTTCGTTAGTAAGTCGAGAGGAGACAGCACATGCAGCAGCAGCAGCAGCAACAGCAGCAGCAGCAACAGCAACAGCAGCAGCAGCAACAGCAACAGCAGCAGCAGCAACAGCAACAGCAGCAGCAGCAAACACAGCTGTCTCTGCGATAAGGTGTCTCCTCTCTGGGTTGTCTCTTCGTTGAAGTGTCTCCTTGTTAACGTGTCTCTGCTCTGTCTCCTTCTTTTATATTTGTTTTATTTCTAGCCTGTCTCTTTGTTTTAGTGTCTGTCTCTCTTTTTATATATCTTCTTACTAGAGTGTCTCCTCTATGAAGTGTCTCTACTCTGTCTCCTTTTCTATTTATTTCTGTACTCGACTGTCTCTTGTATTATTATTTGTATTAATGTTTGATTTGTTTATACTTTGGGGTGTATCTGCAGCTACATGTGCTGAAGCCTCTCGTCTAATGTACTTACTTGCGTCTCCTCCTTTAAGTTTGGGGACAGTCAAAAAAATTAATAGCTTGCCGGCGGGAGCCGCAGCTCCTTCATCTTTTGATTTGATCTGTCCCCCATCAGTTCTTTCTATTGTCTCTCCACTCTTTAAGCCTATCCTTGCAGACACAGCTACAACTACTGCTGCTGCTGCTGCACCTGCTGCTGCTGCTGCACCTGCTGCTGCTGCTGCTGGTACTTCTGCAGCTGTAGAAACAAAAACAGCAGCAGCAAATGTCTCCCCATCCCCAGCAGCAGCAACAACAACAACAACAGAAGCAGCAGCTCCTTCTCCTTCTCCTCCCTCAGCTCCCTCTGCTGCCGCTGCTGCTGCTGCTGCTGCTGCTGCTGGTGGTGGTGGAGGAGGTGATGGGTTCGTTCCCTTTTGGTTTGATGTGATAGACATCGATCCCTACGGTAGTTGCTCCCCCTTCTTAGATGCTGCTGTCTCTCTCGTAAGAAGTGGGGGCTTACTATGTATAACGAGTACAGACACCTCAACACTTGTAGGTAATGCTATTGAAACAGCTTTCTATAAATATGGAGGAGCTGCAGCTAAACTTACATCGCATCATGAAGTTGCTATTAGGTGAGATTAAATAAATAAATAAATAAATAAATAAATAAATAAATAAATAAATAAATAAATAAATAAATAAATAAATATAGAATGTTTTAATATTTATTTTTATATATATTTTGTTTATATATATATATATATATATATATATATATATATATCTATATATATATATATATATATATATATATATATATATATATACAAACAACCACAGATTAGGTAACTGACACAGACACGAAGAAGGTGCAGCAGCAAGCTACAGCAGCAACAAAGCATCAGCAGCAGCAACAAGCATCATCATCATCAGCAGCAAACAGCAGCAGCAGCAGCAGCAGCAGCAGCAGGTGATGTGTGTTGTGTTGTGTCTCCTCCAGGCTTGTGCTGCATGCTGTCGCTCAAGCAGCAGCAAAACAGAGGAAGGTCATACAGCCTCTGCTGTCTCTCAGTGTCGATTTTTATATTCGTGTATTCGTAAGAGTTGTAGAATCTCCTGAAAAGTGCAAGTATCTGCAGCAGAAGGAAGCTGTGGCAAGTCCTCCTCCTGCTGCTGTTGCTGCTGCTGCTGTTGCTGCTGCTGCTGCTGTTGCTGCTGCTATTGCTGCTGCTGTTGCTGCTGCTGTTGCTGCTGCTATTGCTGCTGCTGTTGCTGCTGCTGCTGCTGGTGGTGTTGTTGCTGTTGCTGTCGCTCGAGTTCTGCTGCTTCAAGGTGAAGGGATGTGTGATGAACCCAACCAACCAGCTAGCTAGCTAGCTAGCTAGCTAGGCAGCTGGCTAGCTAGCTAGCTAGCTAGCTAGCTAGGCATCTGTCTCTGGTGTTGAGGGTGAGGTGTGTGTGCAGGTCTTTCACTGTCCCTCTTGTGAGGCCTTCACCGTCGCGCCTCTAGGAAGCTGCGCCATCAAGCCAGTACACCGCAAGGGAGAAAGAGCAAAGAATTCGAAGCAGCAGCAGCAGCAGCAGCAACAGCAGCAGCAGCAACAGGAACAGCAGCAGCAGCAGCAAGAACAGCAACAGCAGCAGCAAGAACAGCAGCAGCAGGAGCAGCAGACGGGAACAACTACTCAGGAAGAGAGGGCAGAGGCCGGAGCTGAAGTGGACGCGAACGCCAGCAGCAATGGCAGCAGCAGCAGCAGCAACAGCAGCAGCAGCAGCAGCAGCAGCAGCAGCAGCATTTGGGATGACGAGCTTCCAGAGGACAGCAAGAGGATGCGATTCAAAGCAGCTGCAGTGCCTGAGGGTGTGGGGCCCCACTGCAGCGAGTGTGGGGCCCGCTGTTTAATAGGGGGGCCCCTGTACAGTGGAAGATACTATGACCCTGTATGTATAGTGTAATATTATAAAATATATTTAACATTATAAAAATAAATAAGCTAGTAGAGTTTATCTGTCTCTAAAGAAGGTGTCTCCTCCTTTATATACATCATCACCTATTATAACACCCTCAAACATCCTGCATGCAACAGACACATACAGGGCTAGCTCAGAGGGACTGAAGCAGCAGCAACAGCAGCAGCAGCTGCTGCAGCAGCAACAACAGCAGCAGAAGGGGCTAGGGCATCAGGGTGTATGTTGTGTGTTTGTTTGTTTTGTGTCTTTAGGAGTTTGTTGATGTATGTTTAAAAGAGTTGGAGACATCAAAGGAGACACTTCCTGGGTTGACGATGCAAGACAGGATTAGGGGAATGTTAACAGCCCTTCGAGAGGTATAACTGTCTCCTTTTGATGTGTCTCCTTTGTGTCTCCTCTTCATATTGTTGTCTTTATCTTCAGCAACTAGCTAGCCCTAGGTGTGCTGCTGCTACAGCAGAAGAATACACGTCAGACAGCTCATGCTGCTGCTGCTGCTGCTGCTGCTGCTGCTGTTTGTTGCTGCTTTGCTGCGGTGTATGTACACCTCAGGAACTACCCGACGTCCCTCTTCACTATCAACTGCCTTCACTCTGCACACGAAACAAGCTCTCAATGATTAGGCCTTCCTGCTTCATGTAGGCTGCTGTCTCCTCTCTCCTGTCTCCTTTATGATGCTGTCTCCTCTCTTCTGTCTCTTGTTTGATGGTGTCTCCTCTCTTCTGTCTCTTGTTTGATGGTGTCTCCTGTCTCCTTTATGATGCTGTCTCCTCTCTTCTGTCTCCTGTTTGATGGTGTCTCCTGTCTCCTGTCTCCTTTATGATGCTGTCTCC
The DNA here is from genome assembly GCA_963920595.1 of Eimeria praecox. NCBI lineage: Eukaryota > Apicomplexa > Conoidasida > Eucoccidiorida > Eimeriidae > Eimeria > Eimeria praecox. The sequence continues at coordinate 3,877,621 of OY986950.1, forward strand.
TGTCTCCCTCATGTCTTCCGTCTCTTGTCTCTTGCCTCCCGTCTTCACCACATTGTCTCCTTGTCTGTCTCTTGTCTCCTCTCTTTTGTGTTGATCATGTTGTCTCCTGTCTCCTGTCTCCTGTCTTGTATATTGATTAGATTTTCTCCTACCTTGTGTGCCGATTATACTGTCCCCTGTCTCCTGTCTCCTATGAGGTGTCTCCTGTCTCCTATGAGGTGTCTCCTGTCTCCTATCAGCTGTCTCCTCTCTCCTATCAGCTGTCTCCTCTCTCCTATGAGGTGTCTCCTGTCTCCTATCAGCTGTCTCCTGTCTCCCCTCAGGTGTCTCCTGTCTCCTGTCTCCTGTGTTGTGTTGTGTCTTAAGGGCCTCTTTACGTCGATTAGGCTATCAGGCCTCTCACTTTCATAGAGACCCTCAGGCTGTGAAGACAGACGCCCCCTCTCTTGTAGTATTTGATATTTTACGTACACACGCGGCAAAACATCCCCCTGCTAACATAGAACGATTCCCCGTTCTCACTAAACCTATCCAGTAAGTTAAAAGCCCCATAATGCTCCCGTACTGCATGCAAGGTGCATGCATGCATGCATATAATATGTGTGTGTGTCTGTGTGTGTCTTTGTGTTGTTGTTTAATAGGACGAAAGGAATTGATTTGTCTTCTCCTTCTGCTGAAGAGATTAAAAAACAAACAAGAAAACAAATCCCGAGATGGCTGCCAAACCCCACACCTTACTGGGGCCCTAAGAGCAGAGCAGGGAAACGCAGGTACGTGCATGCATGCACTCCTGCTGCTGCTGCTGCTGCTGCTGCAACAGAAGCAGCAACAAGTGCTGGAGCAGCAGCAGCAGAAGCAACGGCATACCCCTATCACCGCACCTTCAAAACCTGCTGGCTTCGCCTCCCTCGTTCTGTTAGGGAGCTAAACCCTAAACCCTAAACCCTAAACCAACACATGCATGCATGCTGCCTGTGTTTGTTGCTTGCGTTGCATGCAGGGCTGTTGCTGATAAGGATGATGGCTGTGGGGAGACGAAGAAAGCCAAAGAGGGACACCGAAATCAATGTGTCTCCTCTCTGTCTGCTGCTGATGGTTCTGCGAGTGTTAAAGAGCAAAACCCTTTAATATAACATTATAAATGTTATAAATTTATAAATAATTATAAATAATTATGATAATAATTATTTATTATTTAAATTAAATAAAAATAAAACAAAGACAAAGACAACTCTTCCAGTCTCTCTGCAGTATTTGGGAGCTGTCTGTTGGTTTTGTACTCTTGTCAGACTTGAGAAGACAATCAAAGAGACATTTAAATATGTTTTTCTGTCTCTTTTTCTGTCTCAATTTCTATCTGCTTACGAGGGGACATTGTCTCTGTTCTTCTATCTCCTCCGTTCCTGTCTCTCTCTCTGTCTCTGTCTCTGGACGAGGAGACATTGTCTCTGTTTCTCTGTCTCTGTCTCTGTTTCTATATCTATCTCTGTCTCTCTATGAGGGGCCATCTTTTCCCTCTCTCTTTGTAAGGAACTTGTCTATGATGTTGTCTGTCTCCTTTCGCATCTGTCTCTTCTTTTTTATGTAGTTATGGTATAGTGTGTAGGAGAAGCATATCACATACAGGAGACCCCCTATACTAGTCAGTAGCAGCAGGGGGTTGTAGAGTTGCAATATCTGTATCTTAGCTCGATTCTTAGGGGGCCCCATGGGGCCCCTGAGAGGGTGCTGTGGGGCCTAGAGGATCTGCAGTACAGGGGGGCCCCTGCAAGGAGACTGGGGGACACTGACACAGGGGGCTGAGGGGGGAGACATACAGCTGGAGGGGCCCCTAGGGGCCCTCTATTGATTTGAAGAGATAAATATACGTGGATTTACTTCTCGAGGCCTAAGAATGCCTCTTGCTGTTATACAGGACACTAGGGAAGACTGTTGCTTACTGTTGGGTGTTGAGGGGGGCGGAGACCTGCCTATACGACAACATTAAAAGTGTATTAGAATACAATGTTTGTTTGTTTTATAGTATAAATTAAATATTAATTTAAATATTTCATTAAATTTCAAAGAAAAACCCCCCCTATACACCCCAGATGACCACTGGTCACGTAACTGAGTTCGGGTGGTCTGGTGTCTGGCGCGATGTATGTAGAGAAGGAGGCTGCAGCTCTGCTATTTATTTTTTAGGATTTCTTTCTATGTGTTAAGTATATTTATTTTTATAAATGTCAAATAATTAAATTAAATTGGTGTATTTCTTTATCTATTTCGTCCCCGCATTCGTGGGCCTCAGCGCCTAGCAACACTGTCAACCCTATACAGCAAGTAGGGCCCTTGAATATTACAGCTACTGTCCCCTCTTGTCTCATCCTGTCTCCTCCTGTCTCCTCCTCTCTCTGTGAGTATATAATAGAGAAGGAGGGAGATGATAGCCCAGCCAGATGAAACCACAGACCCCCAGAGTACCCAGCAACCCGCGGGGCCCCCCCCTTCCTTGCAGGCAACCCCACCAGCGGTGGATATGGGGGGCCCCCATGGCCCCCCTGCTAGCTATCCCCTGCGTTCTTCAGGGGCTTCCTCTCCAGGTGTCTCCCCAGCGGGGGCCCCCCTGTCTGCGGGGGCCCCTACTCCTGTGATCACCGTATCTTCTAGTCCCTCCCCTTCTAGGTCCCCTGCCTCAGAAGCCCCTTCTTTCGAGGCGTCTCCTTCTTCAGGCTCTTCCACTGAATCTGACTCCACTTCTAGGGGCCCCCTTGGCGAGCCGTGGCAGTCGGGGGGGCCCTCGTCTGCTGCTATGAATTCCCCCTTCTCTGGGGCCCCTCCTGCTCGTGCATCTCCTGCTGCTGTGGAGTCGAATGCAGCCTCTTATGCTGCAGATCTGGGGACAATGGAGCCGCATGCAGCAGCTGCTGCTGCTTCTGCTACTCCTGCTGCTGCTGCTGCTGCTGCTGCTTCAAGGGCCTCCCCAGCTTTGATGCCGCTGCAGGGCTCGCCCTCTTCTGCTGCTGATGTTGTCTTTGCACTAAAGGGAATTCGGGTGTCTCTACCCCGCCATGTCTTACAATCTGACAGAGTCAGGGGCTCCTTCTTAGCTCGTCTTGTAGAGATTACTGAGCGGGCAGCAGAGGGGGCCCCACATACTCCCCAGGGGCCCCAGAGTGAACAGGGGCCCCAAGGTGAACAGGGGCCCCAGAGACCCCGGGGGCCCCAGGGAGAACAGGGGCCCCAAGGTGAACAGGGGCCCCAGGGCCCCCGGGGGCCCCAGGGAGAACAGGGGCCCCTATGGATTCAGTCTCTACAGCCCCGTCGTTCTTCCCGTGGAGCCATTGAGCTACTGCCGCGGGAGGCTGAGGGGTTTGCTGCTCTTGTCAGTCATTTGAAAGGAGACAGTCCCTTACATTTGAGTGGTCCAGCCTTTGTATTACAATCTCTTGTATGTCTCCTTGCAGATAGTGCTTACTGGTGTATCCCTTGTGGTCCTGTATATCTTCCTCTCTTCTTCTGGTGTTCAGACGCCTGGATAGATGAATTCAAGGGAGTGTACCCTATGCATCCTGCTGAACGGGGGGCCCTGGGGCCCCTCCTTTGGTATGAGAGACAAAATTCTTGTCTTAGAAGGCTTCAGCCCTTAGAGGGGCCCCCTGAGCCTTTAAGACCTTATATGCAGCTACATCAACAAGGGACACCACCAGCAAAGCCAGGAGGAGACAGCGGAGCTGTCTCCTCCCCTCCTGTTCTCCAAAGACGGGGGGCCCCCAATGGGGCCTCCAAGGGGGGCCCCCGGGGGGCCCACAGGGGGCCCCAAGACACCCGAAAACCTGCAGAAAAACCCCGTAATTACCCCTATGATGCCTTTGGATGGCAGCAACATCTAAGAAAGTGGCAAAGCGAAGGGCCTGGAGAGGCCCCTCCTTCTGATCTTGATCCTTCAGCTTTGTTCAAGGGGGCTCAAGCAGGGGCTGCTGCAGCACTAGCTGCTGCTGCTGCTGCTGCTGCTGCTGCTACGACGTCTGCTGCTGCTGCTGCGGCTGCTGCTGCTGCATCAACAGGTTGGCTACCCGGATCAGGAAGCATGAACATATTCAAAGGGAGCTCCAAAGTGCAAGTTAGCCCTAACAGCAGCAGTAGCAGTAGCAGCAGCAGCAGCAGCAGCAGCAGCAGCAGCCGCAACAACACGTCAAAATCCCCAGCTGTACGTACACCGCATGATGCAGCAAACTCCTTCGCCGCTGCAGCACCGAACCGTGACCGCAACGGGCCTAGACTGCGCCCGCCCCAGCTGCAGCAGCAGCACCAGCAGCAGCACCAGCAGCAGCAGCAGCAGCAGCCTCTCTCTTCTTCGTCTCCAACGATTGGTGGAGGTCCCGTGCAGCGCCTCCGCGAGGCTCTGGGGGCCCCTGTGGGGCCCCCCTCTAGCAGCAGTGCAATTAAAGGGTCTGCCTCTGCTCATTCTCCTGTTTCTTTTGGCTGTTTCAGTGGGACGGGGGAGAATGGGGCTGAGAAGCGTTCTGGGGGGCCCCCAGAGGGGCCCTCAGAGGGGCCCCCAGAGATGCCCTCTGAGGGGCCCCATGATAGCTGCGGCTCTGAGTACTTCAGCTGTCCCCCCTTTCATCTGGCCTTAGATAGGAGACAGAAGAAATTATTACTGGCGGTAGACGGGTGTCTCTATCCCCATGTACAATATGAAGATGAAATAGAAGAGTTAGTTTTAGAGGGCCCCACAGCCTTTCGTGTAGATGAGCTGCAGTGGCTGCTGCTCCTTAATAACTCCGACTACCTCGATATACACCTCAGCGGTGTCCCTTGGACTTGTGTACAGTGGGAGAAACGTGTTAATGCATGCAGTCGTTGGGACCCAGGGGACTCTGAAGAAGAAGAAGCAAAAGAAGAAGAAGAAGAAAAAGAGACAGGCAAATATGAAAATGGGCGGGGGCCCTCTTGGGGGCCCTCAGGCCAGGCTGCAAACGGAGCCTATGGGGCCCCTGAGGCCCTACCAGTTCAAACTGCTGCTTGCAGGACCGAAGCACTTCCTGCTGCTGCTGCTTGTGCTGCTGCTGCGGCTAGTCGTGCTGCTGCTGCTGCTGCTGCTGCTGCTGCTGTTGCTATCCCTCCGCTGCCTACACCAGAGAGCGCTGGCAGCGCTAAGCGCTGTGTGCTGCCAGAGGAGATAGAAGCAGCAGCAGCAGCAGCAGCAGCATTACAGGGGCCCTTGAAGAATCAGAGACAGCTGCAGCAACAAGGGACAGGTGTCCCCGTTCATAGGATTCTACGGTGCCGCCTCAGCAACTGCAGCAATTTCTTGGGGGCCTCCATGGTTTGTGTACACCCCTATGGGCATGTCATTGTCCCCTCATGGCCCTTTACATCTGCTGTCTCCCGCTCCTCAGCCTTTCAGTCTCCTCTTGTTGCTGTCTCCTCAGGCCTCTTCAGTCGCGCTATCAAACAGGTGGGCATACAGATACACAGTTAGAGACGTAGGGTTTAGGGTTTAGGGTTTAGGGTTTAGGGTTTAGGGTTTAGGGTTTTTGATGTGGGAGCTGAATTCGAGGTTTGAGGGATAGCTGAAACCCTAAACCGTAAACCCTAAACCCTAAACCCTAGATCCTGTGCTCTACAGCAACGTGCAGAAGGGTTTGCAGGCTCCATCCAGCCTGTCTCGTTTATTTTAGATTTTCCGTAGTTTCAGAGTTTAACTTGTGTTGTTAGGGGCATTTCTTGCTGCTGGTGCTGCTGCTGCTGCATCCTTATCTGCAGCAATTGCTTCAACTGCTGCTGCTGCTGCTGCTTATGTTGTTGCTGCTGCTGGTGCTGCATATGTTGCTGCTGTTGCTCGTGCTGCTGCTGCTGCATCTGTTGCTGCTGTTGCTGGTGCTGCTGCTGCTGCATCTGTTGCTGCTGGTGCTGGTGCTGCTGCTGCTGCTCCATCTGTTGCTGCTGCTGCTGTTGCTGCATTTGTTGCTGCTGTTGCTGTTGGTGTTGCTGGTGCTGCTGCTGCTGCATATGTTGCTGCAGTTGCTGCTGCTGCTGCTGTTTGTGTTTCTGTATTGTATCTCTTTAGGTACAATTTTATCCTTGGGGTTTATTTGCCTTATTCAGCGACTTCCCTACTTCTCGTGTATTTACACATGAGGGGGCAACTCATGGTTATACTCTTTTAATAGGAAAGGCCATGATATTTGGTCAAACGCCTCGCGATATAGCAGAAAAGAAAGTTGAGGTGTACGTACACCTGACACCTCAACCTCCCTATACACCTAGTCAGGGACCCCCTGATCTTAGTAGCATTCATGAGATATTCAAATTTTGCCCATTTATCCCTCCTAAAGACCTTCATCGATACAAAATACAACATAATATTAACAGCGACCAAGTATGTTTTCTTATTTGTTTTTATTTGTTTTTATTTGTTATGATTCTGTTTGTTGTTTTTATTTGGTGTTGTTCTTATTGTGAGAAGGTATATTGCTTATCCTTCTCTTCTCTATGTCCCCTTCTGTCTCTAATGTGCTTTTCGTCGGATTCTCCTGCTGTCTCTGACTCCTCCGCTTCTCTGTCTTCACCTGCATGCACGGGCAGACATACCTTTCTCTTCTGTCTCTGTCTTTGTCTCTGTCTCTGTATCTCTGTCTCTCTGTCTTTGTCTCTGTCTCTCTGTCGTTGTCTCTGTCTCTCTGTCGTTGTCTCTGTCTCTCTGTCTCCTCTGTCTCTATCTCTCTGTCTCTCTGTCTTTGTCTCTATCTCTCTGTCTCTCTGTCTTTGTCTCTGTTTCGCCTATTGTCTTTCCAGCCTCTATCTCTATCTCTATTTCTATCTCGGTGTCTGTCTCTCTCTCTCTCTGACCTCCCCTCACATGTCTGTCTCTCTGAGTCTAACCTTCCCTACCCTCCATATCTGTCTGTGATGGCTTTGTCTTTCTTCTCTCTTCTAGGGTATTTGTCTTCTTTTTATTTATTCTGTATTGCTGTCTCTCTATCCCTATCCCTCTTTTTCTTTATTTCTGTCTCTGTCTCTCGGTGTCCCTGTCTGTCTCCCTGTCTCCTTGTCTCTTTGTTTCTATGTCTCTCTGTCTCCGTCTGTCTCTCTCTCTGTATCGTATGTGTGCATGCAGGTCCCTATGAGGGTGTATGCTCGCATGCTCCGTTTGGCTGTCTCTGTCTCTGGCAAATTGCTGAGTGTTATATCTGAAGAAGACTTCACCATCGGTATCAAACGCAGCTACTACTTAGAGCAGCAGCAGCCCCTTGTACATACACCCGACATCACAAGCCGCACAGAAGACATCATCTCCTCTGGCTTCCCTAATCCTACAGACGGCCTCTTCTCCTCTCAACTCATCGGTTACTTCGACGTGCCCTCGGGTCTGTCCAACAAAACCCTAAACCCTAAACCCTAAACCCTAAACCCTAAACCCTAGACCCTAAAGGTTCATTTGTCTGGCATTTACAGCAGTCCCCTGTCGTTTTCGTTAAGTAATGTACAACTGCCTATCTTGTTCACCGCAGGTACTTCCTAGTATTCAGTGCCTTCTACCGCTGAGCGAGCAGCTCAGGGTTGTTATCCCTCATTAGCAGCAGCAACAGCAGCAGCAGCAGCAGCACTAATAAAGACAGTAAGGCAGAGAATTGCAGGTGCTGTGTTTCTTTTGCCTCAGGCAAATACTACAAACTTCCTGTTGGCCACGGGTACTGGATTCTGGGAGAGTGACCATCCGCAGCAGCAGCAGCAGGAGCAGCAGCAGCTGCTGCTGCTGCAGTAGCTTTTGTTGCTGCTGCTGTTGCTCCATATTGTAAAAGGGGGTTGTAGTGAGGGTTGAGAGCCTCTGGCAGTTCGCCGGGGGCTGAGGGTGCGGCAGAGCCTATTGCAAGGCTTTCTGGCGCTGTCTTTGTCTTTGTCTACTTGTATGTCGTCTTGTTCATTTTGTTTTTTATTTAAAAAGGCGCATAAACCTCTGACATATATGTATAGACAATTATGTTCAACAACTTCATAAGGCCCTAGCCAGGGCTGCTGTAGGAGATGCCTCATCTTCTGCTTCAGAAAACCCCAAGCCACTGCATCACATCATTTGCTGGCTTGCTAGATTGGTGGCGAGCTGGCTGGATAGGTAGCTAGCTATCTAGATTGTTGCTGATCTATTCAGATACTTAGGAATACCTTCTCTTGTTTAATGCAGTCAGGTCGTCGGGCAGCTAGATAGGACTGGCCTTACCTGCTAAAGCTAACTAGCCAGCCAGCTAGCTAGCTAGTTAGCAACGGCAGACAGGCTAGCAATGCCTTCTATCCTACTGACTGATACTACTAGTGTGCTGATGCAAGGGCCCCCCCACGAACTCCTACTAGAGGAAGTCGATGCCAAGGGCCCGCTGTAGTGTATACCCCTGTACCTCCTAGCAGGGAACTTAGAAAGTGGCAGCGAGCCTCCAGTTGGATGCAGTCTCTGCCAGAGCTATCTAATCTGCATGAATGCTTGTTTGCTGGTTGATACAAATGCACAAGTTGATAATGCTATTATCATAGACGACAATTCAGGCCCTCTCACCTACGCTTCTACAAGCCCCCCAGCTGACAGGCCTGAGATCAGCAACTACCCATTGTAGGTGTTAGTGCTTCAGAAATATGAATGGAGCTTCTATCAGTGTTACTTGTTCTGTTTTGTTAACATCTTCATGTTCTTCCTCTTTACAAGGCAGGTTAGCCACAACTGCTTGCTGGGCAGTCGAGGGTAGGGCCTGGACTCCCCGAGCAGGGAGCATTTCCTGAAGTGGCGAAGCGATTCAGTCTTCTGCTGTTTACCTGCTTTGGTATGGTTGTTGGTCTCTTAGACTCTTCCCTTGCCCTTTCCCGGTAAATGAGGCGGGGGAACCTTATACACTACACGCAGCCCACCTTGTATATATATATATATATATATATATATATATATATATATATATATATATGTGCATCACTACGGTCCTTCTAGTCTTTTATGGCTCATGCACCCGGTTAATTGCTGATGTGTGCAGCCGCCCAGGTACTCTTATAACCAGAGCATTACCTCGAACTAAAAACCAGGAAGAGTACGCAGATATTGCTGATGTGCGCTTGGCAAAATGCAGAGCTGAGACCTATCGGCACGCGCACGTTGAGTGGTTGAAGAATGGAGATGCTGAAAAGACAGAAACTTCATGAGTGTTTAGATTAACGCCAGTGCGTGCTTCAGTATTCGCTGCCACCCGAAACTAAATGTGCAGCCGCAGCAGCAAGTTCCGACCGAGCTTGCCTGCAAACCAGAATATTGCTGTCAAGCCAGATGCATTTGCTACGCTACGCACCTATCCTCCCTTGCTGGACGAGGCAGCTTCAGCTTCACAAATCCAGAACAAACCTACGGATCCCACAGGACCCTTGACGTAAGTTTGCTTAAGTCAAGAGAAAAATGGCCTACGATTGCACAGTTGATGAACCGGATACGGTGCAGTGGGCTACCGGATGCGGCCAGACCTTCGTGGGCAAAGGTCAAACGTTTTACTCGGTGCTGCTGCGCCAATGGCTCATATCAGAGCTCTCCCATGTAGAGAGGCAATAGGAAACTGTTTGGCCCGCCTGAAGGGCGCTACGGGGTTAAAGTGTTGACCACACCTAGATAATGGCGTTCCTACGAATTGAATTACGAATAGAAACCAGGAAAGAAAACGCCACTATTACCCCCCCTAATTAGTAGGGATTGGAGTGGAAACATTTTGAGGAGCGCCTAAAAGGGAACCAACACAGCGATCATGTAACACCCTGGCCTTAAGGAGGCTGTCGCCGAAAGTGGTGGCGGCCGTATCGGCAGGTCGGCTTCGAGTTAAATCCAACTTTATCCAGGTTCGTCTTAATGATCAAACGCTGCTCATACCATCTGATAAGTGCAGAGAAGTGGATATGGTATCTGACGCTACGGCGAGTAGATGCAACCTATTTGTCCATTCGATGGCGTTGTGTCTGCAATCTGCCACTACGCTCCTCTGGTGCCAGGCACGAGGCGGGAATCGATAAGGTATGAGTGTAGCATGCGAGCTCAATCCAGAGGTGGGTCATGTTATGCCGCTACGGAGGCTTGTATGATGGACCACTTCGCAGCGGCAAACTGCATGCATGCGTGATTCAACGTCCGTAAGCGGCCGCTAGCCGAGATCGTTGCTGTTTGTATGCTGAGAAGCACCAAAAGGTCACAGGCCAGCCTCGCCCACATTATCTCTATTCCCTGTTGTAAGAAGGCTTCAGTCAGTGCCCCAAGGGAAAAGGCTCCTACAAAGTGCAGAGGCGCTGCAGAGAACGCTGGAGAAATGAATGCACTCCTTCCTGATGATCTTACGAAGACGGAACTTTGCACATATTCGACCCAGCTAATACTTGACGAAGACCGGAGGTGGGCACCATCGCGGGAAGAGTCCTCAGTTGTACTGAAAAAGCATGGAGCTATCAGCGGGCCGGGCACCCTCTCAGTGCGTTATGCTCTGAATCGAATTCTCTTTCGGAGTACCCCCAAGACCTGTTTCGAATAACAGGCAAATCCTGCATCTTAAAGAAGCAATCCAGTGAATTCGAGCAGACTGCAGTCGACAGTCAACAGCCATCTACCGCCTTTTGGTAACCTCCAGTACCGGAGAAGCAAAAGGGCAAGAGGTGAAGCATCTGCGTGGAGCTCAAACACCTCAACAAAATCGCGGTGAAACAAAAGTTCCCGAAGCCTCAGATCGATGACCTACTTAATCGCTTGCAGGATTCAGCGCGCCATAAATCATCCTAATTCGTTGGCGTGATTTTGCCTATTCTAATACATCCCGACGATGGGCACAGGATGGCATTCCAAACCCGTACACCCAAACTACAGTGCAGCCGTATGCCCTTCGGGCACTTGAATGCACCTGCCGAATTGCAGCAGCATGTTAATGAAGATGATTCGGGCACATTCAATTAGGAATGGATGGATATATGCGTGAGCGGCCTGCTTTATTAGATTGTGCTAATCCCGAGTGTGCAGGAGCACTAGCAGCATTTAACGCGAGCTTTACAACTCTTATGGGAGAATCAAAGCCACGTAAAAGCACAGAAATGTTTGTTTTCCACGCGATATGTTAGCTTCTTAGTGTTTATGTTTCTGGAGCAGAAGTTGAACCAGAGCCGGAGAGGAAAGAGGCCATCCATACGCGGTCGCTACCCCGTACATTTGCATGCACGTTCAGAGGTTCCTTGGCCTTAGTGGTATTAGGGCAAAGCGATTTGGGATTTACGTTCATCGACGCTCCTCAGACGGTTCTGCTCAAGAGGTTGAATCAATTTGTTTTGATAGCGGCAGGAGACGAAGCCTTTAGAAGCTCAGACGCTTGATGCCGTCTTCGGTACTCCAGCTCCCTAATTCTGGCAAGCCTTTCTTCTTAACAACAGATGCTATTAACACAACAATTGGGATGATGCTCACTCAGCAAACCAAATC
>OY986950.1:3904078-4006578 GCA_963920595.1 Eimeria praecox
GTCTGTTTGTTCGAGATGTTTGGAGTGTATCTGTTGTGCTGCTAGTTGTTGCTGTATAACTTGTCTCTGCTGTAGCATCCGTAGAGGCAGAGTCTGTGCTGCTAGCATCTGTCTCTGTCTCTTCTTCTGTCTCTCCTCCTTCTTCTTCTTCTAGTTGCTCTTCTTCACGGGGGGCCCCTGCAGGCTCTAAGAAGGGCCCAAACGAATACCATCGACGATCAAACCCGTCCCCAAGGGGCCCCCTACCCCCCTTCAAATACCCAACACTGGACCCATCCGGGGCCCCTCCGGGGCCCCCTCCAGGGCCCCCCCCTGGGGGCCCTCCAGGGCCCCCTCCCGGAGGCCTTCTAGGGGCTCCTCTAGGGGCCCCCTCAGACCCCCTCACCCCACTAGGGGCCCCCTCAGAGGCCTCAGGGGCCCTATCTGAGACCCCAGGGGCCCCCCCGGAGGCTCTAGTGCCCCCATCAGAACCCTCAGGAATCATCTTTGATGGGGCCCCAGGGGCCCCATCAGAGGACCCAGGGCCCCCAGGGGCCCCGCATTCAACCCCACCACCCCTAGGGGGCCCCCCCCTTAGATCATTTGCTGGGGTGGAGAGGCCTCCGTGGCTCGTCGCCCTCAGGAGGCGGACAAGCCCTAGACCGCTTCCTATGGTAGCGGGCCTGTCTATCTGCTGCTGCTGCTGCTGTTGCTGCTGCTGCTGCTGCATTCGGGGGCTCCTGGGCTCCCCAGGAGAGCAAGGGGGGCCCCCCTGGGGGCCCCCATCTGAGGGCCCTTCATGAGCTATAGCCTGGTCCCCTGTGGGGCCCCCCCTTGGACTCCCAGAGGCCCCTGTATCTGTTGCTGCATCGTGGCAGCAGCAGAAGCAGGGAGGCACCCCCTTCTTTAGGGACTGTCTCCTTTCTTCAGCATCGGGGCCCCATGAGGGCCCCCCCCCTGGGCCCCCTCCTGTGGGGCCCCCCCAAGGGGAAGGGCCCCCCTTGGGGCCCCCATCAGCCCATTGCAGCAGCTCCTCGAGGCGCATGCTGCGGTGGGGGCCCCCATATGTTAGTGATGGCTCGCATAGAAGACATAGGAGGCCCCTTCTACTGAGAGCAGCACATATTAGAGTGCTGCTGAGGCTCGAACCCGCGATGACAGCATCAACACAAACAGAGCCCCCACCAGAAGGTGGAGGGGCACGTACATAAGGACGGAATTCATATACACATACGCCCTGCTGCTGCTGCTGCTGCTGGTGGTGGTGGTCTGCCTGGTGCTGCTGCTGCTGGTCTGCCTGCTGCTGCTGCTGCTGGTCTGCCTGCTGCTGCTGCTGCTGTTGCTCGTCTGGATGATGTTGCTGCTGCTGGTCTGCCTGCTGCTGCTGCTGGTGGTCTGCCTGCTGCTGCTGCTGCTGCTGGTCTGCCTGCTGCTGCTGCTGTTGCTCGTCTGGATGGTGTTGCTGCTGCTGGCCTGGCTGTTGCTCCTGGGGTTGTTCGACTGGCTGCTGTTGCTGCTGCTGCTGGTCTTGCCGCTGCTGCTGCTGCTGCTGCTGCTGGTCTGGATGTTGCTGCTGTTGCTGGTCTTGCTGCTGCTTTACACGCTCCTGCTGCTCTCTCGGCAGCATCTGGATATCTTGTGTTTGCTGCTCTTGATCCTGCTGCTGTTGCTGCTGCTGTTGCTGCTGCTGCTGCTGCTGCGGTTGAGGCAAATAGCTGCTGTGGAGTGTAGCCGTGGAGCCGGGGGGCTCAGCATCATCTAGACGCTTGTTCTGCTGCTGCTGCTGCTGCTGCTGCTGTTGCAGCTCCTGCTGCTTCTGGAGCTCTTGCTGCACCTCCTGTTGTTGTTGTTGCTCCTGCTGCTGCTGCTGCTCACGCTGCTGCTGCTGCAGCTCGTGTTGCTGCTCCGACATGGCCGCATAGGGTCTCCAAGCCCCCGTTGCTGAGGTCAGCAGCTGTATATACACCTCAGAGGGAAACAGTGAACTGAGGAGGCTCTCATGCTGCTAGATATTGAAGGAGGCGGCGACAGCAGTCCCTGGCTTCGGGTCGCCTCAGCTGCTGCTGCTTTGCTGCTGCTGCTGCTGCTGCTGCCGCTGCTGCTGCTGCTGCTGCTGCTGTTGCTGCAGTTGTTGTTGCAGTTGTTGTTGTTGTTGTTGCTGCTGCTGCTGCAGTCAGTGTTGCTGCTGCTGCTGCTGCTTATGTAATTCTTGCTGCGCTGTCTGGCGATGAGCAGAAATGCAACGGATGCGCCGACAGCAGGCGACGACACACCGATGTCTCGGCTGCAGCAGCAGCAGCAGCAGCAGCAGCAGCAGGAGCAGCAGCAGCAGCAGCAGCTTGTCCTTATTGCTGCTGCTCCTTTTCTAAGCAAACACGTAGAGAAACAAAACCAACAAGACCTGCATAAACCCCAGATAATTATTATAACGATACCTAACTAACTCTGGGGCCTTCAGCTACCAACCCAGCCCCTGCTGCTGCTGCTGCTGCTGCTGCTGCTGCTGCCACGGTTCCCGCTGCTGCTGCTGCTGTTGTTGTTGCTGCTGCTGCTGTTGTTGCTGCTGCTGCTGCTGCTGTAACGAGAAGAGGCGCCAGCGCTGGGGGGTTGCTTGTCTGTTCTTCTTTCTTTACAAGAGAACATTAATATATTTCTAAATAAGTATTAAACTTCATAATAATATAATAAATAAACAAGACAAACACAAGAGGAGGCCCCTTTGATGGATAGAGGAGAGCGCAGCAGCAGCAGCAGCAGCGGTGGGGCCTCCTACTCAGGGGGATATGCTGAGGGGTTTGAGGGTATTTGCTTCTGTGTTTGTTTCAAATTAATGTTTTTTTATTATTTAAATGTTACTATATTCGATATCCCACACATAATATACCCTATATATAGCTAGGTACGTGCGGAACGGATAGCAGCAGCAGCAGCAGCAGCAGCAGCAGCTGCTGCTGCTGCTGCTGCTGCAACAGCTGCAGCAGCTGCGGTAGCAGCAACTGCAGCAGACACTATCAGCTGCCGCAGTATGTGTTTAATGTTGTCTTTCCCCTTGTTTCTGTAGATTCAACACCGTATTTTCTTCATGACGTTTGGCTTCCCAGCAGCAACTCATGGAGGTGTCTATACACCGCAACGCAAGCAAGCATCTACGCCTGTGTTGCGGTGTATAGACACCAGGGGGGTCTCTGTATTTCCCTGGTTGTCTTTGTATTGTGGGGGGTTGTTTATATAGTATAGGGGCCTCTTGAAAGGGGATAGAGGGCCCTTGAGGGGCACATAGCTACGAATATACTACAATAAACATAATAGAAGCTCAGGTATCTTGCTGGGCTTATCGCTGCCTCCTCAGTAGAGAAAATTTAGAGGCCCCCGGCAGGTCTTCTGTCTGTCAGCCTGGGGGTCTTAGCCGCTGCGAGCCAGCTGCGGGTCTGGCCGCAGCTAGCTGTAGCTAGCTGTGGCTAGCTGCAGCTAGCCATTCTGTGTCTGGCGGCCCGTGTGTAGTAAGTGTCTGAAGCAGGTGCTTAGGCCGCGTGCATGAGCTGGGAGGGGTCTTCCCGCTGCAGGGGGCCTTGCAGCTGAGTCTGCTGCTGCTGCTGCAGCAGACTCAGCTGAGGAGGGCTGTCTCTGGCGGCTGCTACGGGGTTGTAAACGCGCGCAAGTGTCTTCTCTCGCTGGGCTGCAGCAGCAGCAGCAACAGCAGCAGCAGCTGCTGCTGCTGCTGCTGTGAGCGGACAGAAGGAGACACATTCAACTACCCTATATGGGCTTCTCAGAGGCAGCAGCAGCACTAAAGGAGACAGTGTCTCCTCCAGACACCTGAAGAGATGCTGCGCTGCAGCAGCAGGACGTTGGAGACGACTCTATCGCTGAGGCAGCCAGCTAGAGGCCTTCTTAGGTGTTGTCAGCGCTGCCTACTTCACGTATAGCTGTTGCTGCTGCTGCTGTTGCTGCTGCTGCTGCTGCCCGGGGCGGAGTCGTTTGCTGCTGTTTGCAGCACTGTAAGGTGTCTCTGCGCCCTCTATGTGGGTAGAAGGGAGACAGCTGCTGCTGGCAGGTGGCTGTGGGGTGGTGGGGTGTCTGGTGTATTGGAGTGTCTCCGCAGCTGTCTCGGAGACAGTCTGTAGTTTGCTGCTGCCTCTGTCTCTGTGTTGTGTTGTGAGTTTGTTGTTATTCTTCTCTCTCTGCTGTTAGAGTAGTTGGAGTGTATAGACTCTCTGAGAGGGTTGTTAGAGAGCGGCCACGAGGCTGCTAGGCTGCTGCAGTCTCCCTGCTGTCTCCATCGAACCATCAGGCTTGAAGGAGACAAAAAATAAGTAATAGAAGGGACAGATAGAGGGGATATGCAGTGAGGAGTCGAGAGGGCTAAGGGCCCCTTACAACACACACACACAGCATATCAGAGCTGGAGACATCGAAGGAGACAGTCAGAGAGATGCCCTTGTCTCTGTGTTGGGTAGAATGTCTACAAGCAGCAGACACACCGTAGCGACAGCAGCAGCGGCAGCAGCAGCAGCAGCAGCAGCAACAGGGTTCAAGGGGTCTGCCTGCTGCGGTTGTGTGTTGGCTCTGTTCTCCCTCGCCGCCTCTGTAAATATTTGTAGGAACAGCAAATAAATAAAATGAATTAACTTAAATTAAATAAACAAGTCATCAAAGGGGTAGTTTCTTAATACTCCTGAGGTGTCTGTACACCTCAGCTTCCCGATACCGAGCAGCTAGAAGAACAGTGTGCGTACACCCCAAACATGTATTCTTCTTCTAGTGTCTCTCTTGTCTCCCTTCGTTGTCTCCCTAGTAGGAAAAATAGAAGAAATAACTGCTACTATCCTTGGTCTCGAAACTGTGGGGTTGCTGTGGGGCGATCCCGGGATCGTCTCCGATCCCGGGATCGTCTCCGATCCTGGGATCGGCAGCAGGGGTCCCCTTGTAGCTCACGGCGGAGGGTCACTCCTTAGAGAGTTTCTTTGGAGGGGGGGGGAGGGGAGGTATTTGTGTTAATTAAATTGTTTTTCTAAATATCATTCTTCTTTTATACTTCCCTTCAACTCCATAAGACAACAGCAATGCCACCCACAACAGCAGCAGCAGCAGCAACAGCAGCGACAGCAGCAGCAGCAGCAACAGCAGCAGCAGCAGCAGCAGCAGCAGCGCGATACTGCCATCCAGATGTCTCCAACTCAGTCTTCGAAGCCTCAACAGTACCCAGGGGCCCTTAGCCCTTCAACATCTTTAGAAGACCTTCTATCCCCTCCAGAAGAAATCGAGACGGGGGCCCCTGCGGCAGCTCAACCTGCTGAAGGGGGCCCCCAGATCTCTGTCCTACCCGCCACACAAACAGAAACACCGGCTGCATGCACTCGGGACAGTGACGCCATTCAGCAGCAACAGCAGCACCAGCAACAACAGCAGCAACAGCAACAGCAACAGCAACAGCAGCAGCCGCAGCAACAACAGCAGCAGCAAGAGGCAGCTGCAGCCTCCCAACAACTCACAGAACCCGGAAGGCAGCCACCAACCTCGATGCTCTGTGAAGGCGTGCAGCAGCAGGAGCAGGAGCAGCAGCAGCAGCAACAGCAGCAGCAGAAGGAACACCAGCACGAGGGGGAGTGTCGGGAGCACAAGCAGCAGCAGGACAACCAAGCTGAACCTCAGCAGCAGCAGCAGCAGCAACAGCAACAGCAACAGCAACAGCAGGATGTAACAGACTCCCAGCAGCAAGAGCTGGGCAGACAGCAGCAGCAAACTCGAGGGAGCCACAGTCTTAACGAAGCCCTCAGCCAGCAGCAGCAGCAGCAGCAGCAGCAGCAGCAAGTCACGCAGCAGCAGCCACAGCAGCAGCACCCACCAGCAGAGCAGCGCCTTATGGAGGAGCCTGCAGCAGAGCGAAGAGAGCAGCTGCAGCAGCTGCAGCAGCTGCAGCAGCTGCAGCAGCTGCAGCAGCCAGCAGCAGAGCAGCAGCAAGGCGAGATGAGACAGAGGAAGCAAGATGGCCAGACCTCCCCTCCCTTAGAGCATTCCCAACAGCAACAGCAGCAGCAGGAGCAGCAGCAGCAGCAGCAGGAACAGCAACAGCAGCAGCAGCAACAGCAGGAGCAGCAGCAGCAGCAACAGCAGGAGCAGCAGCAGCAGGAACAGCAACAGCAGCAGCAGCAGCACCAGGAGCAACACGAGCAGCAGGCAGAGCATCATCAGCAGGATAAGCAGCAGCAGCAGCAGGATCAGCAGCAACAGCAGCATGAAGAGCAACAACATCTACAGCAGCAGCAGGAGGCAGCAGACCAGGAAGCTGAGGCAGCAGGACAAGCTGCTTTCGAGGAGACACAAGAGACAGCTGCTTGCTGGGGGTCTCCTGCCTCTCATTCTACACTCAGCCGCGAGATATCCCTTTCAGCATCAGACATCAGTGAACCCGAAACACGATCCCCGATCCCACACCTGCAGCACCAGCACCAGCAGCAGCAGCAACAGCAACAGCAACAGCAACAACAGCAACAACAGCAGCAGCAAGAGCAACAGCAGCAGCAGCAGCAGCAGCAGCAGGAGCAGCAACAGCCAACAGACACCGCCGCACACCGCCGTGGCAGCACTGCAGCAACTGCTACTGCAGCTGCAACTGCAACTGCAACAGCAACAGCAGCAGCAGCAACGGCATCACCAGCAACAGCAACAGCAGCAGCAGCAACGGCATCACCAGCAACAGCCACAGCAGCACCAACGACGGCAGCAGCAGCAGCAACAACAACAGAGGCGGGTACGTCTGTCCTTCTTTACGAGACAGCACCCCCCGCCCAAAGGACTTCGTTGCTGGCAGCTCTGTCGCCCAAGGAATCAAGAGCTACACAGCAGCAGCAGCAGCAGCAGCAGCAGCAGGTGCAGCAGCAGCAGCAGGTGCAGCAGCAGCACCGGATTCAACTGCAGCAGCAGCAGCAGCAGGCAAGGGACCTTAGCCCTCTGGAGGCGATCTCGACGCAGCCGGTAGGGACGAGCTGGGCCACTGAGCTACGCTATCTAGACAGTCTTCGTAGGAAGCAGCAGCAGCAGCAGCAGCAGCAGCGGCAGCAGCAGCAACAGCAACAGCAACAGCAGCATCAGAGGGGCTGGGATGGCGCATTCGGCCGGGGTCTACCTCGGCTCCCTGCTTCCTTGTCTTCTCTCGATTCATCAGGGACAGCAGCAGCAGCAGCACCAGCAGCAGCAGCAGCCCCAACAGCAGCAGCAGCAGCAGCAGCAGCAACAGCAGCAGCAGCAGGATCACGGGCATCGTCGTCCTTCACGAGATCTGGTGCTGGATTTGTGTTCCGTGGCAGAGCAGCAGCAGCAGCACAGCAGGAGCCTTCAGCCTTGCAGCAACAGCAGCAGCAGCAGCAGCAGCAGCCCCCCAACGCCACCAGCCGTTTCGTTGCTGCAGCAGGGACATTGAATGGGCCTTCATCCTTGAGAGACCTCTCAGCAGCAGCAGCACAAACAGCAGCAGCACAAACAGCAGCAGCACAAACCGCAGCAGCACAAGCAGCAGCAGCACAAACTGCCTTCGTAAGATCTGCTGCTACACGAAGTGCACCAGGAAGGGGTATGAGGCCTGCTGCTGCTGCTGCTGCTGCTGCTGCTGCTGCAGACTCCTACAACCTGTCAGACCTGAGGAGCACTGCTGCACCTGCTGCTGCTGCTGCAACAAGATACAGATCCCCCCTACCAGTAGCAGCAGCAGCAGCAGCTGCTGCTGCTGCTGCAGTGCGGCCTTCGTCTCCGGACGTTTCTGCGTCAAAGAAAGCTCAGACAAGGCCAGCAGCAGCAGCAACAGCAGCAACAGCAGCAACAGCAGCAGCAACAGCAGCAACAGCAGCATGTATGGCAGCTCCTTTGGCAGCAGCTTCGAGAGGACCAACGAGGAATTCAGCAGCAGCAGCTACAGCCAAAGCAGCAGCACGAGCAGCAGCAAGAACAGCAGCAACTGCATCAGATTTGTCTCCTATGGAGACGACGGAGACAGCTGGTGCTGCAGCTGCATCTCCCGCAGCAGCAGATAAGGCAGCTGTTGCTGCAGCAGGAAACGCCAATGTCCTTAGAAGAAAACCTATTGGTGCTGTTGCCTTACGGGCTGCTGAGGCTAGTACACCTTCTGAATCTGCTGCTGCTGCAGCAGCAGCAGCAGCAGCAGCAGCTGCTGCTGCTGCTGATGATGAGTTTCTGCTGCACAACATGCAGAGACGGGAAGGACCGGGGGGACAGAGCGCTCTGCCCCCCGCCAAGAAGAGAAAACAGCAGCAACAACAACAGCAACAGCAACAGCAGCGGAAGCAGATGCTGCTGCTGCAGAAACAGAAACAGAAACAGCTGCTGCGACAGCAACAGCAACAGAAGCAGCAGCAACTGCAGCACCAGCTGCGACAGCAACAGCAACAGCAACAGCAGCAGCAACACCAGCAGCCACACCAGCAGCCACAGCAGCAACAACAGGAGCAGCAGCAACAGCGACAGCAACAGCGACAGCAACAGCCGCAGCAGCATCAGCGGCAGCAACAGCAGCAGCTGCTGCAGCACCCCACAAAGCAAGTACAAAGGGCAGCTGGCCTGTGTGGGATCGGCAGACCAGCGATCCCGCAGGTCTCTCCAGTAAGGAAGCTAACAAAGACAAGCAGCACTCTGAGGGCATCTAGCAGCAGCAGAAGCAGCTGCTGCCCTGGCAGCTGCAGCAGCATCAGCGACGGAACGACAGGTTCTCGCTGCCGCAGAAGCAGCAGCAGTCGCAGCAGAAGCCTCAGCAGAAGCCTGAGCAGAAGCAGCTGCAGCATGAGCAGCCGCAGCACGAGCAGCCGCAGCCCCAGCCGCAGCAGCAGCAGCAACAACAACAAGAGCAACAGCAGCAGCAGCAGCATAAGCAACAACAGAAGAAGGGCCTTATCCCTAGGAATGAGACGCAGTGGAGCAACATGCGGTGTCTCCTCGCTACGCCGGCGTGTGCTGGGGAGGCTGTTGAAGAGACAGTCGTTTGCTGTCTCCTCAGGTGTTTCTCAGAAAGGAGACAGCAGGAAGCAAGCAGCAGCAGCAGCAGCAAGCCGCTGCAGCACCGATACAGCAACAGATGCTGCTGCAGGTGCTGCCACGCCTCTTAAAGCAAGGGATATTAGAGAGACACAAGAGCAGCAAACAGCAGCAGGAAAAGAACAGCGCACCCTGAGTCTCCTGGGCGCTACTTTGGGAGGAGTCGAAGGTCCTGCTGCTGATTCTGCTGCAGCTGCTGCTGCTGCTGCTGCTGCTGCTGTTGCTGCTCCTGCAGGCAAAGCCACGGCGCTGCTGCAGCGGGAGACTAGCAGAAACAGCGGAGCCACGGACGTGTGCGGGGCAGCCGATGGCAGCAGCAAACGAAGCACCATCAGCAGCAGCAGCAGCAACACCAACACAAGCAGCAGCAACAGCAGCAGCAACAACACCAGCAGCAGCAGCAGCAACAGCAACAACAGCAGCAAGAGCAGCAGCAAGAGGCGTACACTGTGCAGTGGGGGAGCACCCCCTGCATCCCATGCTTCTGCAGCGGGCTCGCGGTGTCTCCTGAGGGACAGCAGCAAAGCCAAGCCCAAGTCTCTCAGCCTTCTTAGTGCTGTGTCTCTCCAGCAGCAGCAGCAGCCTTGTAGTCCCTCCCTTGCTGCAGATTCTGAAGCAAATATACACAAGGGGGAATCGAACCCGCGCGACAGCTCGCGAGAGGCTCTTCAAGAGACCCCCCTGAATGTGTCCCCTCAGCAGCAGCTGCTGCAGGGGAAAACGCATGCACAGCGTGCTGCAGACACCGCAGATTCAGCGACAAGCGAGGCTGGCTTAGAGACTCATGCTGCCGCTGCTGCTGCTGATGTTGCTGCCGCTGCTGCTGCTGGTGTTGCTGCTGCTGCTGCTGCTGCTGCAGGACAGAAGAACCCCTCCAACCAGGCTGAACGGGAGGGCCTTACAGTAGCCTCAGCTGAGCTGTTTAATACTCTCGAGAGACACCGACAGCAGCAAGGGGGCCCTCATAGAGCGGCACCTACTGCACAGCTCCCCTCAGCAGCAGCAGCAACAGCAGCAGCAACAACAGCAGCAAACAAAGACGGGCAAGCAGCCAGCAGCAGTTGTTCTTGCCTGTGTTCTGTCTCACCAAGGGCTGGAGAGACACCGCAAGAGAGGCGAGCCTTGCAGCAGCAGCGGCAGCAGCAGCAGCAGCAAGAGCTCGCGCATCCTCAAGGTGAAGCTGCTCCGACGCAGCAGACACAGCAGCAGCAGGTGGGCGTACACCAGCAGCAGCAACTCCTTCATCAACCACAGCAGCACCTGCAGCAGCAGAGCTGCTTTAGGCCTTCCCAGCACCAGCAGTCTTTGCAGCAGCTGCAGCACCAGCAGCTGCAGCAGCAGCTGCTGCAGCAGCAGCAACGGCAACAGTGCGCCCCCTTGCAGCAGCGTCAACAGCAGCATGAGCAGCAGGAGAGCCGCCCCCAGAAGCAGCAGGACCCGCCGCAGCAACTTCCCGAGAAGCATCTGCTGCAGCAGCAAGAGCAGCTGCTGCTGCAGCAGCAACAGCAGCATCTGCAACAGCAGCAGAAGCAGCGAGCCGAGTTTCTGCATCCGAGCACTTGCTGCCAGGGGCTCTCCGCTCGATCTGCTGCTCCTCCGGTGTCTCGAATGCCTCGAGTGTCTCCTGTGTCTCCTGTCTCTCCTGTGTCTCCTGTCTGTCCTGTCTCTCCTGTGTCTCCTGTGTCTCCTGTCTGTCCTGTGTCTCCTGTGTCTCCTGTCTCTCCTGTGTCTCCTGTCTCTCCTGTGTCTCCTGTGTCTCCTGTGTCTCCTGTCTCTCCTGTGTCTCCTGTCTCTCTTGTGTCTCCTGTCTGTCCTGTGTCTCCTGTGTCTCCTGTGTCTCCTGTGTCTCCTATGCCTCGAGTGTCCCCTGTGTCTCCGGTGTCTGGAGTGCCTCAAGTGTCTCAAGTGTCTCCGGTGTCTCCGACGTCTCCGGTGTCTCGAGTGTCTCTATCATCTCGAATGCCCCCTATGTCTCCTGTGTCTCGAGTGTCTCCTGTATCTCCTGTGTCTCCTGTGTCTCCGGTGTCTCCGGTGTCTCCTGTGTCTCCAGTGTATGGGGAGCATCCAGGCCCTTCAACCTGGGCTGGGTCTCTTCCCTTAGGGGGACAGTCGTTCGTATGTGGAGGTGTCTGTACAGCAGCAGTAAGAGAAGAGAGACAGCGATCCCTAGGAGCTTCTATGGTGAGGCCTTCTTGGCTGCTGCAGCAGGGAACGCCTCCATCTGCTGCTGCTGCAGCCTCTCAAGTGCAGAGACACTATATAACTACTTCTGTGAGCAGCGGTGGAGCTGCTGCAACGCAATGTCTTGCTGCAGCGAAGCCTGCAACAGAAGAAGCAGCTGAAGAGACAGGTGTCTCCATCCTAAAGACACACCCTCACTCGAGAGAAGGGCCCTTCGTCCTTCACAATCTACGAGCTAGACCCGAGTCAATGCAGCTGCAGCACCAACTGCAGCAGAAGCAGCAGCAGCAGCAAGAACTACAGCAGCGGCAGGAACTGCAGCAGCAGCAACAGCTGATGCAGCAGCAGCAGCAGCAGGAGCTACCGGAGCAACAGGAACCCCAGAAGCAGCTGCTGCAGCAGCAGCTGCTGCTGCCAAGACAGAGTCACCTTGAGAAGATACAGAGGGTGTTTGCTCTTCATCATCAACTACAAGGAATCCTTAACCATGCTGCAGCAGTTCTACAAGACCTGCGAGATGCTTGCTGCTGCTGCCTCGAAGCAGTCCATCTGACTGCAGCAGCCTCCTGCTGCTGTGCTGCAGGCTGTGGGGCCCCACCCCACAGAACCCCAGACTTGTTCAGGGGGGAAGCAGATACATCATCAGCAGCAGCAGCAACAGCAGCAGCAACAGCAACAACAACAACACCAGCAGCAGCAGCAGCAGCAGCAAGTGATGGGCTCTGCAACGGCTGCAGTGTACACTGGGGACTGCAGCAACATAACAGCGGAGTTGAAGACTGTGGATGCGCCAGTGCTGCCAGCCCCATCGGCTGCTCACAGCTTGCGCATGCATGCGCTGCTGCAGCCAACAGAATGCAGCAGCAGCAGAAGCAGCAGCAGCAGCAGCAGCAGCAGCACTACCACCAGCAGCAGCAGCAGCGGCAGCAGCAGCAGGTCCTGCTCTGTCAGCAAATGCTGCACCACCCTTTTGCTGAGGAGCGGCTGGGGGATCGAGCCAATACCCCCAACCAGCATCATTCAATCCAACAGCAGCAGCAGCAGCAGCAACAGCAGCAGCAGCAACAGCAGCAGCAGCAACAGCAGCAGCAGCAGCTAGCCTTGCTGCAGAGACAGGGCCAGCCGCAGCAGCAGACGCTGCCTCCTGTGCAGCAGCTGCAGCTTGAGAAGCAAGTAGTTCCGCCGCAGCAGTTGCGCCATGTCGTGCAGCAGCAGCAGCAGCAGCAGCAGCAGAAGCAGCAACACCATATGCTGCCTGTCGTAGACAAGCCGACGCAGCAGCAGCAGCAGCAGCAACTGCTTACGCAGCAGACTCGGCAGGACAGCTGCATGCAGCCTGCTGCTGTGCTGCAGCAGCAATTCATGAGCGAACAGAGCCTCCTGCGGCAGCAGCTGCTGCAGCAATCGCAGGTGCAGCAGGTCCAGCTGCAGCAGCACCTGCTGCTGCAGCAGCAACTCAGGCAGCAACCCACACACCAAACACCAGAGAATCAGCAGCATTTGTGGGGGCCCGCGCTGCTGCAGCAGCTGCTTGTGCAGTGTCCGCTGGGGACGCAGCAGCAGCATTTCTCATCTGAAGATCTGCTACAGCAGCAGCAGCAGCAGCAGCAGCAGCAGACTGCGCAGCAACACACGGCTGGAAGACAGCAAGGGTTGCATGCTCCCATGCAGCATCCCAACGAGCAGCCATCGCTGCTGCAGCCCCCGCTGCAGCAGCCGCTGCAGCGAGGGCTGAACCCACAGCAGCAGTTCGGGCTGCTGCAGGTGCGGCGAGACATGCAGCTTGTCGAGCCGACGCAGCAGCAGCAGCAGCAGCAGACGCAGACGCAGCAGCTGCAGCAGCAGCAGCTGCAGCAGCAGCAGCAGACGCAGCAACCTGATGCGCCCCTGCGGCGACAACTGGTGCACCCCCCTCATACTTGTAGCGTCCCGCAGCCGTCGCAGGCCCAGCCGCCACCCTGGTCGATTCCGCAGCAGCAACTGCAGCAGCTGCAGCAGCAGCAGCAGCAGCAGCAGCAGCAGCAGCAGCAGTCGCAAGCTCATACACCCACTTCGCCAGGCAATAGCAGCAGCATGACGCACCCTCCAGGATACTTTGGGGAGCAGAGACGGCGGGTTGCTGCTGATAGTACACATTTGCTGTTGCACCTTGGGGAGGCTGAGGGGACAGGAGACAGATGTGCTGCAGTCAGCTCTAAGAAGGCTGCTGCTGCTGCTGCTGCTGCTGCTGCTGCTGCAGAGTCCCTTCGCATAGCAGACACCCCACTGACAGCAACAGGAGGCAGCTGCAGCAGCCACAGCACCAGCGGCCGCAGCAGCAGCAACAGCAGCAGCCTCACCAGCAGGAGCACTGAAGAGGCTGCCTCCTTGCCCCTAAAATCGACTGGTCCTGCTGCAGGGAGACAGTCTGCAGCACGAAGCAACACCCCAGCTCAGTCTTGTGAAGAGGAGACACCTGGCAGAAGGAGACAGTATTATTTGGATTCAAAGTATCGTCTGCCCCTACGGCCAAAGTGGTGGTGTACCCCCTCAGGCCTTTCTTCAGCAGAGACCCCCACACAGGGTACATGAGAAGTAGCGTTATTGAGCTGTCTGTCTCCTTTGTCTCTTCTTCTGTCTCCTTTGTCTCTTCTTCTGTCTCCTTTGTCTCTTCTTCTGTCTCCTTGTCTTTTCTGCTTCTGTCTATTTGTATCTCATTCTGTCTACTATGTCCTCTCTGTATGGTGTCTCCTTTGTCTCTTCCTCTTCCTCTGGGAAGGGAGGGGGGGGAGAGGGGGGGGTGGGGGGGGGGGGGGAGGGGAGCGGCTTCGTATAGCTGTCTCCTCCGTCTTTTTTCTGTCTCCGACCGGCGTATTGCTCTAAAGAGCTGTCTGCTTTGTCGTTGCTACTGTTTCTTCTGTCTCCGTTATCAAAGACAGAGGGGCTGTCTCCTCTCTCTCTGCTATTGCTTCTTCTGTCAATGTTGCTGTAGCCCCGGCGTTGAAGAAAGCAGGGAGACACTTAAGCAAGGGAAGAAGAGAAGGGAAGAGCCTCCTGTGTTCTAAAAGGGTTTAGGGTTTAGGGTTAATAGCGGGGCGTGCGGCAAGGAGACACTGCAGGGGACTGCCCTTGATGCTCTGGAGACACCCCAGATAACAGGCTTGCCAGGCATACAGCTAGGAGACAGTTGCTAGACAAGACAGGAGACAGCAGCAATACAGGGTAGAAGACAGCAGCAAAGGAGACAGCTCGTAGTGCACAGAGTGCAGCATGTAAGCCGGTGTCTCCTTTGTTAAGTTTTAGAGGCTGAGACTAAGGGAAGCCTCAGACTGCCCTCTATACAAAGAAAGAAGGGAGACAGCTGTTGTCTCTAAATAATATATTTGTATACTCTGCTTCTGTCTAGTAGATACACCCTTGTTAGCCAGGGTCTCTCTCAAATGGGTGCGTACTAAACTCCCCCGGTGTACAGACAGCTGTCTGCATGCGAAGTGTCTCTGCTGCTGCTCTAGAGACACTTTGTAAGGAAGCAGCACCTAGGGAGGAGACAGTGTTATACAAATAAAACATAAACACATTTATCTGTATACCCCTAATAAAAAGAAATGAGTCTCCAGAGAGACACACTACAAAAGGAGACAGACACCGCCCTCTAAAGAAGCAACTGTCTGTACAGCTGACCAGGTAGCTACAGAATAACTGCCTCTAAGTATGTGAGGCAGCAGAGACACAAGACGCGAGGCAGGCAGCAGAGAAACAGGGAGAGATGCACAAGGAGACAGACAGCAGAGGGAAGAGACACAAGGAGACAGACAAGAGGGGCAGAAAGAGACACAAGGAGACAGCAGCAACAGAAACAGGAGACACCGTGCATGCAACGTGCTCCAGCTACAGAGTCTCCTGCTTTTAAATGCGCCTGTCTCTGCCTCTCTTGGAGACAGCAGCCTCAGCCTCCTCGCCCCTCCCCCCCCCCCTTTTGCAAACAAATTATCTCCTGCGAGGCCAATCGCCTGCTGCAGCAAATCCTGCTGCTGCTGCTGCTGCTGCTCCTGCTGCTGCATGCAAGAGCTGCGGCTTCATAGAAACCTGCTGCAGCTACATTTTAGGCTCCTTCCTGCTTCTGAGGTACTCTGAAGACAGCTGCTCGCCCGCGAAGTCGTGGACTACCTTCTCAAACCAATTGTAACGCTGCTTGTCTCTCACCTCCTGCAGCAGCAGCAGCAGCAACAGCAGCAGCAACAGCAGCAGCAGCAACAGCAGCAGCAACAGCAGCAGAAGCAACAGCCATCCGTGCAGCTACACCGGACTCGAGGGGGAGACCTTAGCACGTTAGGAGACAGACACACGGTGATCAGTTGATGTGGGACTGCTCCGCTAGTATCACTGCCAAACCCTAAACCCTAAACCCTAAACCCTAAACCCTAAACCCTAAGCAGCAGCTCCAAAACCCTCACGCCCATCGCCCACCTTGCGGTACTCCGCCACGAGATCATCCATCTTCTTCATGGCTTCTTTTACTTGCTGTTGCCTATCACAGTCAGAGCCACCCCTCTACAGCGAAAACCCTAAACCCTAAACCCTAAACCCTAAACCCTAAACCCTAAACCCTAAACCCTAAACCCTAGCTGCTGAATTGAGGGTTTGAGAGCTTAACAATGCAAATCAGATGCCCCCACCCTTCAAGTGAGCATACACCGCAAGTATCGCTACCTGTCAGGTGTATTGTATCTACCCCTGGTTTAAATTAAATTATATTTATTTTATTTTTTTATTTTGTTTGTTAATATTTGGCGTACCTAAACTCCCTAATATACCATCGCTTAGGTCCTAAGGGCTCTCTGTCTCGGTAATGCATCTTCTCCTTGTAGAAGTTCTTCACCCACACCCACTCGAGGCCTCGATACAATCCCCACACAAAACCCTAAACCCTAAACCCTAAACCCTAAACCCTAAACCCTGTAGAAGTTCTTCACCCACACCCACTCGAGGCCTCAATACAATCCCCACACAAAACCCTAAACCCTAAACCCTAAACCCTAAACCCTAAACCCCAAACCCTGTAGAAGTTCTTCACCCACACCCACTCGAGGCCTCAATACAATCCCCACACAAAACCCTAAACCCTAAACCCTAAACCCTAAACCCTAAACCCTAAACCCTGTAGAAGTTCTTCACCCACACCCACTCGAGGCCTCAATACAATCCCCACACAAAACCCTAAACCCTAAACCCTAAACCCTAAACCCTAAACCCTAAACCCTGTAGAAGTTCTTCACCCACACCCACTCGAGGCCTCCATACAATCCCCACACAAAACCCTAAACCCTAAACCCTAGACCCTAAACCCTAAACCCTGTAGAAGTTCTTCACCCACACCCACTCGAGGCCTCATTACAAGCCCCACACAAAACCCTAAACCCTAAACCCTAAACCGTAAGCCAATGGCTTGAAGACTGTTCGCAAGCTTGTTTCCCCCCGAGACCCCCTTTTGCAAGTAGGGCTGCGGAACTACGGTTTAGGGTTTAGGGTTTAGGGTTTAGGGTTTAGACAGGAGCTCCTCCCTTACCGTTGAGGCGATACTGTCGCTCCACATCAGCTTTGTACCTCCCAGAAAGTCTGCATTACCGGACACATGTGAAACCCTAAACCCTAGACCCTAAACCCTAGACCCTAAACCCTAAACCGTAAACCCTAGACCCTAAAGACCTAATCCCTAAACCCTAAACCCTAGGTGTACCGTGGGGGATGCCATTCTCCTAATTCGTCTTTGTAAGGCATCAGGTCTTTGGGGATATGATATCGTCTCCTGCTCCCCCTCACGAAACAGCTATACGGGTTCCAGTCCGCCCAGTTCCTGCAGCCCGAAAACCCTAAACCCTAAACCCTAAACCCTAAACCCTAAACCCTAAACACTATATATATCCACGCCCTAAACCCTAAACCCTGCAACCAAACACTAAGACCTAAGCTCTACATCATAAACCCAAACCCTCCAAACTCTAAACCCTAAGCCCTAAATCATAAGCCCAAACCCTCCAAACCCTAAACCTTAAACCCTATACCCAAACCCTATATGAAAACCCTAAACCCTAAACCCTAAACCCTAAACCCTAAATCCAAACCTGGAGGGCCAGTTGTCTAGGACATATCTCTTGGCTCTGGTGAGTTTGACAAAAGGATTGAAGGTGGGACGGAGTCGTATTCCATCAATCATATTCTCATCATATTCCATTCGTGGGGTCCCTGCATGCATGCAGCCCCAAAACAATCCCCACATACGGGGTGTACGTACACCTCTCCCACCATCATAGACCACCGCCTTACTAGCATCAACGCCAGTAGGCCGGCCACCCCAGAAACAACAATAACAGCAGCAGCAGCAGCAAGAGCAGCAGCAACAGCAGCAGCAACAGCAGCAGCAGCAGCAACAGCAGCAGCAGATATGACTAACCTTTGCATTCAGACATATAACGGGGCTCCTTTCTAGCCTGAAGAAGAACCTCCCGAGGTTCAAAGGGAACAGCCCGACTCTCCCGGCTCTGCACAAAACCCCAAACCCTAAACCCTAAACCCTAAACCCTAAACCCTAAACCCTAAACCCTAAGCCCCTATGTATTAAGACCTAAGCTCTCAACACCTAAATCCTCAATGCCTACATCCTCAAGGCCTAAACCCTGAAGCTCTAAGCCCTCAGCAACTAACCCCTCTACACCTAAACCCTCAAGATCTAAACCCTAAACCCTACACCAAACATATAAGACCCCGAAGGTGTGGATATGCTGCTCATAGGTTTCTATTATTAAACGACAGAGTCGAAGGTAATAGCAAACAATGATATGAGCTTACAATCACAGAGCTCGAGAAACAGCGACGGCCCAGGGCCCACCACCAACATGGGGGGGGGGCCCCCATTGGGGATAAGAGGGGCCCCTCTGGGTTTGAAGAGTAGATTACGCCTACACTTCTAGATTATTTCGAAGAGAATCTTCTGTCTACAAACCCTAAACCCTACCTTCTCACCTCCTCTTCTCTCACACACGTAAACCCCAAAACCCTCACCAAAAAAAAAATATAAACACTTTCGTTACAACTATCCTTACGTCTTAGACTTAGCATTTGTTAAGCATTTTCTGCTGCTGTTAGGCGGCAGCAGCAGCTGGGGGCCAAGGGGCCCCCAGGGCCTCCGGGCCTCGGGGGGCCCCCCTCGGGGGGCCCCCCAGAGGCCCCGTTATCAAAATCAGGAGGGGTGTGTGTGTGGTTGTACTAAATATCTTTCTTATTGAAGCTACAAACAAGAAAAATATTCAAACCAAAATCTAAGAGGCTTGCTGATGACGTCGGCCTCAGCCATGTGTCCATACACCCCAATCACCTGCCTCGTTAGAGAAACAGGGATTCAGTTAATAGCTACTAATGTGCAGGATAGAAAGAGAGTTGTGATGGTATTTGTTTGTATAGCTTCAATGAGCCCTTATCACGAATGTATCTTCTTCTTTAGAAGCTCTCTTAAAGACTCAGAGTAGGGTAGTTGTTATCTGTCAAACACAAAGAGAAACAGCTATGCTGCAGTGCAGCCCCAGCGCATGCAGCTGAAGACAAACAGTCTCTTCTGTTCTTCTCAACAAAAGAGGCGGGGCCCCTTAAGGCTAACAACACTCAGCCTAAACCTTAAACCCACGTCCGCCAGCTTGGCTTATCCTCAAGTTCCTACGTGCTGTATAGACAGAGTGTTGTACGAAGAGAGAAACAGCAGGTAGAGCTGTTTATAGTGTGTTTATCCCCACTGTTTAGAGATGCGAAGGTGCTCGTTGGCTGTCTGTGTCTCTCTGGGGCCCTTCATAATGGGGACGTGGGGGCCTTTGTGCTAGAAGCAGCAGAAGCAGCTGTCAAACAGTAGCCCCTGAGTCCCTGCAAGACAACAACTGTCTCTTCCCCCCCTCGGATAGAGACAGTGTCCCCGCTATCTTGTCTCAGCAGCACTCAAGCTGCTTCAGCTGCTATCCAGCTTCTAACAACACAGCCTAAGTCCTCCTTCCGCCCCACCATGGGTTCTTAAGGCAGTGTAGGGAGCCATGTAGAGCGGTGTTCGTACACTACACGTCTTACACTAGCTAGCTAGCAGCAGACAGCAGCACAGCCCACCAAGCAAGGGAGATGTACGTATACAGCTCTATACACTGAGCCTACAGGATAGACAGGTCGGGTGTCTCTACCTGTTTGTCTTCAGCTTTGTTGTGTTTGTTTGTCACGACAAAGAAAGGAGACAAAGAGACAGTCCAGATTCTGTTAAATATATGCTGCTTCTGGCTGTCTTAGGGAAGCCTCAGGCCTCAGGCCTGCGGGGGACTCAGCCGCCTGCAGCTGTCTCCATAGCAGGGGGTCCCTTGGAGACTCTGCCATTAGCCCGCGCTACTTCATCAGGGAAAAGCCAAGGGGCTACGGCAAGCATCTTCTGATGCTCGGCTTCTTTCATCTGCTCAGGCCTTGGTGTACAGTCTCCACGGGTGTCCCCTTCTGTCCCCTCCAATGCCTGGGGCCTAAGTAGGTCTCTTAAGATGTAGATCTTATGCAGCACAAAATGCCACCTTTCCTCTAGCTGCTGCTTCTCTTCAGTTGTTAAGGGGGCTAGTCGAAGGTCCCCCACCTTCAACATCCCATTCCTTCTGCCCTCGAAGTCTTCCCAGGAATGTAACAAGAGGTCTGCAGCTGTGAAGCCTCGCCGTGTGCGTCGGGTGTACGTACAGGGGTCACAGTGGGGTACAAGAGACAGTAGGATGTTATGGGCCTTCTGTACCCTCTCCATCAACTCCTCAGGGAAGACAAGCATTTCGCTGTTCTCTGAAGTTGCAGACGGAAAGCGGAGATCTATCAAGGCGTCTTGGCTTTCAGGGTGAACGCCCCCTCGGGTGTATGTCCCCCTGGCAACTGCCTCCGCTGAGACCCCCTCTAAGGTGATGGCAGCGGGGTCTCCTTCCCAGGCAAGGCCCCTAAACAATGGCCTTGTCTGTCTCAACACCCCTGCTGCCACTGCATGCAACACCGTCAGCCCTTCAGCCCTCGTTACTGCCTTGGGGTTCGCCCCCTTCTGCAGCAGCCAAGACAGGATGTCTCCCCGCAGCCAATAGCCAGCTAGCAGCAAAGGTGTCTCCCCTGCTAAAGTAGGGGCGTTGATGTCTGCCCCACGTTCTACTAGCAGTTTCACAGTATCTAACGCCCCAGAGACACAGGCTAAGTGTAGAGGCGTTGCCCCTTCAATGTTGAGGGCCTCTACCTCAGCCCCAGCAGCCAACATCTGTCTACAGAGACGTGTCTTGTTGTTGCTAGCTGCAAAGTGCAGCGCCTGGCTTCTCCCCAGTAGTCGGTGTGCGGAGGCAAACAGCAGCCGTCTCCTGCTCGGCCCTAGCACAGGTCCCTTGGGCTTTGCTGCAGTGTCTTGAGAGGTAGCTGTCTCCTCTTCAGTCCCTGTAGAAGTGCTGGAAGACGGAGATGGAGACTGTCTCTTCTCGAGAGGTCTATGGCGATCTAATAAAGCTTCATGGGCATCAAGGGAATCGCAGTGTTGTAGCATTAGCCTGAAGATTGTCAGCCTCGCTGTCTCTGTCGCCTTCTCCATCTCTGTCTCTGCTACTGCTGTTGCAGCTGCTGCTGCTGCTGCCGAGGGCACACACCGTGCAACTGTCCCCTTCCTCCCTGAGGGAAGATGGCTTGCTCGGGAGGCGCACATCACCAGAAGGGGGGTCATTCCTAAAGGGCACTGGGCAAACAGGTTGTAGCCCATCTTCAGCATGCTGTACATACACCGCAGGAGATTGCACCACAGATCCGTGTATTAAAAGAAGGCTAAGCCAGCTTTTGAAATGATCCAAGGCAGCAGCACTAGCAGCAGCAACGGCCGCCGGCTTCTCCCTTCAGCCTCTACAGAATAAAAGAGCAGCAGCAGCAGTAGCAGTAGCAGTAGCAGCAGCATCATCAACAACAGCAAAGAAAGCAGCCACAGAAGCGGGGTGTGAGCGTACGCGTTGACGACAGCATCCTGGGCATAGAGACAGGCGAGGCCTAGGAGACTGAGTCCTGTGGGGAGATGTTGTATATCTTTCATGGCTTTGTACAACTCCAACGCAAGGGGGAAGTGAACGCCTCGGCGGACAAGGCCCGCAGCTATCGATACGGGATCTTGCATGAAGAGCTTTCGGATTTGCTGCAGCAGCAGGAAAGAAAGAAACAACAGAAAATAGCAGCAACTGCAGCAGCTGCTCGGATCTCCTCTAGTGTGAACTGGTGACTCAAGGATCTTCAGTCCTTTGCTCTACCTACTGAGCTATCTCAACTATATATATATATATATATATATATATATATATATATATATATAAAGAGCTCGCGTCTGCTGCAGATGCAGGCAAAAAACTGCTGCTGCTGCTGCTGCTGCTGCTGCTGCTTTGGTTGCAGGCCAGGGGTGAGCCTCTGCGGGAGACAGCAGGGAAGAGGGCCTGCCTTACTGCAGGGCTGGCAGTGGTAGAGTCTGTTGCCCCCCGATAAAGGGCAACGAAGACCTCGTCTGTACGAACGACAGGGAAGTGCGTGAGAGGAGGAGTAGAGACCCCCAACAGAGCAGCAAAACGCCGGAGACGGAGGCCGACAGTGACAGAGAGAGTCGCCTCCCTCCCCTTGCAGGCTACGCAGTTCCACAGAGCGCAAAACAAAGGGTTTAATATCTTTTCAGGGGGTATAGGGGGCCCTCGGCGGCACTGCTTCTCCAACTGCATCGTCTGCAGAGACACATAACAAAAGCAACAACAGCAACAACAGCAACAGCTGCAGCAACAGCAACAGCAGCAAGAGAAGAAACCACAGCAGCTACGTTCTGTCAGGGACGCCAAAGCAACTCCCAGAGCAAAGATGCAACAGGCAAGAGACGCAGCAGCAAATGCCATACAAACTATGGGTGCTGCTGTCTTCCCTCCTCTATCCCAGCAGCATCAACAGCAGCAACAACAGCAACAGCAGCAATAGCAGCAACAGAAACGAACCCTGTAGGTAAGCTCTGCGAGCTTCAAGTAGAGGTGCACTTTGACCATAGAGGTGGCTGGCAAGACCGTCTCCGCCGCCATACTGGCTCGCCTCAGGATGATGAGGGCCTGCAAAGAACACAAGACAGAGGCAGGAAAGCAACAGCACCCTCATCAGCAGCAAGGGGCTTCCCAGGGCTGCATGCGCAGAAGAAGCCATCAATCAAGGGACTTGCGGTGGAGGCCAATGAACGCTGCTGCATGCTAAGCTAGCCACGTAAGACGCAGCCACCCTGCTGCGGTATTGTGCATGCTACCAAAACCCTAAACCCTAAACCCCTAAGCTTCAGGCCCCCATCCCTCCGTCTTAGGAAAGGAGAGGTAAGAAACAAGAAAGAAGAAGGGGAGGCTCACCCGCGGGAGCTCCTTGCCGCCTTGTGCTGCCAGCAGGCCAGCTAGAATAGTGTTAGCGTTGAAGAGAACAGAGTGCTGGGGATGTAGCTTGCTGCCATAGAGCTCTACGAGGTCGCTGTAGCAGCGCGCAGCAAGTTGTCGGGCTCCCTGCAGCAGGTGCGCGTCTGCTTTTGTCTGTCTCTGTGCTATATCCCTCTCCATCTCTTCACAGACTTTGGAGGTCTGCTGCCCTGTCAGCCCGCAGCAGCTACACAGCCACTGTTCTTGAAGAGGTGGAGCATCAGGAGGTCCCTCTTCTTTGTCTTTCGCGCTTTGCTGTGATGTATGCTTTGGAGGCGTCTTCACTGTCTTGCCTGTCGTGGGGTTGTCTCCAGGTGTCTCCTGAGGGGCAGTCTTAGCTGTGGCTGTGTTGGAGGAGACAACTGCACGCGACAGGCCCGTCTCTCCGTAGGCCTTCAGGCGGGCTAGCATCCCCTTGTCCTTTAAGGGACAGAGGAACCCCCTAATGCATTTGAAGCAGCGAATGCCTCGAAGGAGACGCCCCCCTTCATCATTCTCCCTGCAGCGGATACAACCGCAGCCAAATACTCGAGGGAGGGCTTCTACTGCTTTCCGCTCCCTCTGAGTCTTAAACAAATCCTCTTCTGCAGATACACAGATATATCCCCCTGGGGGTATCTGCGTTAAAGCCCGCACAGCCACTCGCCCATCCTCACCCAGGGTCACCGTCGCGGTGGGGACACAGCTGTGATGCAGCATTGCTGCAGCAGGGGCAAACACTTGTCCCAGGGTGCAGTCAGGGTCCCTCCGCTGCACTGCTGCTGCTGCAGAGGTGGCAGATACATAGGGGGAATACTGTAGGACTACCAGAGCTACGTGCAGCAACTCCTTCTCTGTCAAATACAACAACATATTCGGGGGGATGCTTTGCTGCAGACGGCGCAACAGCAACTGGATCTTCTGCAGAAGCTCAGGCTGTCCCTTGCGGACCTCCTCTTCAAAGGCATTTAAACTGAAGATCTGAGTTACAACGTCTCCGTTAAATGTATCTGTCTCCCCCTGTATTTTGTTGTCTGGAGGCAGTTGCGCCTCACGCTGTAGAGATGCCTTCACTAACACCCGAAAGAGATGGAGAACAAACGTAACAGAAAGACGAGACTCCTTAGCTGCTGCAAATATCAAAGGCATGCAGGTACACTCGACAGCGTGTAGACGGGCATTCTTCATGAGGCACTCACAGGAACAGAATACAAAGGGACAGGTATTAGGAGAGACAGGACAAGAGAAGGCCTGACTGGGATCTTGCCGCTCTTGGAGACAGTGAAAACAACTGCTGAACACTTGACCGCTCTCCAGCACAACAGGCGTGCATACAAACGGCTTCTCCTTGAAAATCAAATCCCCAGGATTCATACGTCTGTTCGCAAAGGCAGCTACATGTCTTCCTTGCCTCGCGATTGTTACGGGGGCCTCTGGTGCCTGCAACACCGCCTCTAGGGGCCCCCCAATGCCCTTGGGCTCTGCAGGGGAGTCCTCTGCCTCCGGCACCTGCAGAGCCTTGATCTTAAACTCAAGTGGTAGCTCGCAGCATTGCATGAGGAAGCCTTCTTCATACTGTGCTAAGAGACGCAGGAGGCGGCGGTTCCCTGGACAGTTGTGGATAGCTCCCCAGATAGCTGCCAGGGCCGCCATTTGATTACGTTGGTGGCCGTATGTCTCTGCTAACAACACGAATCCGTCTGCACTATGAGGATTCCTGTCAAGGAAACAACAGACAGCCCCTTCTGCTTCCTTTAACCTGCCACCTTGCAACAACTCTGGCAGCATCTGCTGCAGAGTGAGAATCTCGTCGGTCTCCCGACGCTCCCGCAAGCCCCGTTGTTCCTCCTCTTTCTGTCTATCTGCTGCCTCCTGAGCCTCATCCTTCACTAAGTACTGCTCTTGAATAGCTAGCGCGGCCTCGTAGGCATTTAGGGGCCCACCACCCTCACGGGCCACGCCAAAGGCCTTCTGCGCAGCTCGCCGTTCCTCCGCGGCATCGTTAAGGGTGTATATGCCGCTAGCTAGGCCTACCCTCAATTCCTTGCAGGGCTCCGATACAACGGAAAACATGATGGGGTCAAACCCTAGCTCCGATACAGCAGCAACATGAACCTAGCGACAGCTGACTCGCAGGACACTATGAGCGGGTTCAATACTGCGTCCTGGGCCATGTATAGACTTGTTCGATTTTCCTTGAAGACATGAAAATGTATTACTTTTCAAAAAAAGAAAAGAGAAAAGATAAGATGAACCTACTTAAGTTAAGGCTAGGCACAGATCTGTTTGACCTTGGAGGCCCAGTGACCATGCAAGAAAGACACATTGAAGGTACAGAGGCGGCGGTGTGCTGTCTGGCTTTCCACCGAATATCATGTTTTTAAAAAGAATCTTAAAATACTCAATTCATTAAAAGAAAATAAAAACATACTTAAGGTTAGGGAGTACGGCGGTGGCCCTCAACCGGAGTGATAATATACGCAAGGTAAGACTGGCGGTAGCCTCAGTAGAGCGCCCGCTAAGCCCGTGCTTTAATTGCAGGTGGAAAGCTTCTGTTTATATTAGATCAAGTGTTTTTATATTTGTAGTTATTAACACCATGTTGTTTAACTACTAACATGCAGATGCCCACCGTAACAGGATATGCGGCCATAGCTGGCACTACAGAACGCTGGCTGGACCGGCGTATCTGTTTTAATACAGATCTGCTAAGACAGCCTCTTCTGACCTTCTTAAACACTCCAAATATATTTATCTGAACGTTTCAATAGTTGTTTTAAAGGTTGTTTCTGTGGTGTAGTTGAAACCTCTTCGGGATCCCATGCATGTTCTTGCGACCAGTTATGTACGAAACTCTCCCCGTGAAACCTCCTGTTGTCTGCACATCATCAGGCTAAAGTTTCCTTACCTTGGCCTATTTGTGGTGTATTTGTTTTGTTCTTCCTGTATAGTGGGTTTCTTCACGAAGGACTCGTCGGAAGGACTACTGTAGTCATGCATTTGGATCGATGCCATGACGGATAATAGTTACTAGAGCAATAAATACAATGCACACACAATGCACATAAACAAGGCATCTGCATGCACTCTTGTAACTCATCTCTGGCTGTCTGACGGGGTTTCTTGCAGTTACCATGGCTTAAGTTAACCTGTGTCTAGTGATGTCTGTGTAAGGCTGGGTCTTGCACCGCTGCTTGGCTTCTGAGCGTCGTATTTATTGCAGTAAGGCGGCTACAGCTGTGAAGGGAAGTCCACGTGCACAGAAGCTCTCTGCCGCTGGCAGCGATTTGGCTTCCTACTGCCCAGTTGCGGCGCCTGACAGAAAGCCTTGTAAAGTTGTACTAGCACAATCAAGACAGTATTCACTCTCTGCCCGATTCTGGCTCAACTCGTGAGCTCTCAGCCTGTCTCTGGGGGAAGAACGCTTCATCCTTAGCTTGTTTTAGTTGTCTACATGGAATCCATGCGCACTATGTTTCTTTTGAAACAAAGAACCCCCGAAAATCTGTTGTTCTTCTTTCTTTCCTGCAGAGAGCCTGAAGATGTATATGATCATGTGCCGATGTGCTACTCACCTGTGGGGAAATACATGTTTCAGAAGAGGGTGGGAAGCTTTCCTCGCCTCAACACAGCGTACCACCAGCGAGTCTGCGTCTTTGCAGCGTGCTACGCTTAGCGTGCATGCCCTTTATAAGGCCGCAGATTCTATTCGTATATTCGGGAGATGAAAGATAACTGCAATGCCTTGCCAGGCTGTGTTTCAATTAGGCAAGCCCAAGGTTTGCATGCGCTTAGGTACAGAAGGTTCAAGTGTCAGCTTGCTTAGTGGTTTGGCTCTTACTCTCCCACCCGCTATTAGGTTGGAGTGTAATTGAAACACAGCCTGGCAAGGCATCGCAGTTGTTGTTGTGTCAACTGGAGAAATGTACTAGATGGACTCGTCGTCCTGTGTACCTTGCGCACAAACTCTACACAGGCCGTGGACCTTCCTGGCTCTGAATGTGCTCTGACTCATTTCCCTTCGAGCTCAAACACAAAGCAGGAGTAGCAAAACCACAGAAAACAACGCCTCCGGTGCAACACACTGCTTTCCTTTAAAAGGAGGCAGAGAAGTTGAAGAAATCTCATGCGGAAGCTTGAAGAGCCTGCCGCCTACAACGAGAATCAAGTACCAAGTGGGGCAGATGGGGAGAGCAAAGGCTACATAACATCTATTTGCTGCTTCTCGCGGTCCACTCTAATCCCTCCCCAGCGTATACGAAAAGTCGTTTGCTCTTCGCTTCACTGTTTATTTCGCGGTTACTACCAGCAGCAAATCCCTGTTCATCTTCAATGGATACCCCATCTAATTCAGCTATAGGCCTTTTAGCCGTACACTTTATGTTGAAATTCGGCATGGAACATTCTTATTCCACCACGACGATAGCGTTGAGGCTGCCAGGCTTCCCCCAATTCAAGCAGTTCCACTTCTTCAATCTGGTTGGGCGGGTAGGTGAATTGCCAGTCACTTCGCCATACCCACGTCTACAAGCGGCTATAACAATTCTATCTGCATGCAGGTAATATATATATTTTATATGTTATATACATGCATAGGCACAAATAGTTCAATACTGCTCTTCTACAACTGCATGCAACCGATTGGGTAGCTTGTTGCCTCAGAAGTCTTGCCGCAATACCTGCGAATGGATCTGCACTACTGCAAACCCACTGCCAACCTGGCCGGCATTCCATATTTCGTACAGAAATATACAAACTCAATTGAACTCGCTGGTTTCGAACTCCTTGCGAGACGTCGCTGTGTCCGTCATCTTGCTAATGTTTGTGCCAGCGCTGCTCTACTAGCTGAGCAGTGGTCAATACACGCACACCAGATAGTGAAACAAAGTAGTTGACACAATATAAAGGGTAAAGCTTCTCTTAGGCACAAAACCAAGCTGAGATCTCAACCTCTTTCCCCTCCCACAGCAGTCACACCAGCGATACATGCTGTCCCAGGCGGCTACGAAATAGAAATGCATACGCAGATGAGGTGAAGAAAGACAAGTTGAACTGCAAGTTCAGTTGTACAGACTAAAAGGAAATGCGATTTACTCCAGGGAATTCCTCTACACAATTGTGCTCCACATGTTTGTTGAAATCGCGGAGCTAATACTTTAGCGCAGACCTCAAGCAGTTGCCAGGGCCGCCTTCTCATGAGACAGCAGAAATGATTTTGCTTTATTTTTCATCAAGAAAGGGAACTGTTTATTCTTCTAACAACTAGCTTTGAGCTTGAGCACCTTGTATATTTGTTTGGGCGAGCTCCTCTTCCCAATGGTGAGTCAGGGCCGCCGCCGGCAGTGCATGCAGAGACCTCCTCTTCTGGCTTTGTCAACGCCTCCACCTGCTTATTCTGAGTCATTTACCAAGTCTTTTGAGTAATGTTGTCGATTTCTTTTCAGTTGGAATCCCCTATGAGGCGCTGAGTCATCGGGACTACCCCCCAGTCAGCTGGGGCCCCCTGTTCTTGCAACAGTATATTTTCCAGAGCATCTCCCAGATCCATCCCTTCGAGTGGTTTCGGGTCTGGGAGGAAATGGCGAAGCCGATGTTTGGGTCATTTCTTCTGTCGTTGGCAACACCCGCAGCTTAGTCTGTTTCTGCAGAGGCTGTGGCTAAAGGGGAGAGATACGGGCGAGTTGCCTGGAGCTTTCGCCGTGTTAGAGCAAGAAATAGCACTGAGGAGCAGTAGATACAGTCTACAGCGAGCATCCTTCTATTATTGGTCAAGATGGAGCTGCCTACGCACATTCCGTACACCCCCCAGCCGCTGGGCTGGTCTCTTCAGACATACAACTTGCTCACACTTGTACTGAGTTCTATATTTATAATATGTTTGTTCATCATGTACTCCATCTCCCGCACAGTTTCTATCCTGCCCCACGCTTACCGTATGGTGACGCTCGAGAGGCGAAGAATGCACTGCTTTGATGTCGACATCACCTCGGGAAGACAAGCGCACAAGGTCCGCATGCTCTATATTTGGATGGTCAGGGCCTCCCTTTTGGTTATGTTTTGTTTCGTGTGGCAGTATTGTGTTTTAACATACAAAGCCATAGACTTTTCAAAGCCCCGGGGACCCCTGCAGCTGTACCTCCAGTGCGTTTTGTGGGAAAGCGACTGTTTTGGGCTGAAGAATCATCACCACTTTTTTGATTTCTACTCCAACCCTACCAATGTCTGCCTGAAGTTTAAGGAGATAGCGGATAATCGGATGGAGGATGTAATGGATGAGATTCTCGACAATTACCGCTACCTGTTGTGTGTTCGTTTTGTGCCTCCTGACGCCATGGTGTATACAGCTGGGGTGGCTATCGCTTTTGCTTTGGGGTATTTGATCCTTACGGGTTTTGAAGTGCTGGTATGGCTGCTTTATAGATCAACAGAACGCTGGCTGCCCATTCTCATCTCAACCATAGGCATAGGCTTCTTTGTCCTTTGGGTGGGCAGTCTGTTCATTCCCCAGCTCTTCACCTTCTTCGGATGCTGGATTAGCTTCGTCATGGTCCTCACCTTGCCCTGGATACTGTGGCTAGCTCTAGCTGCTGCATACAACCTCCGAAAGCTGCAGCACCAGAAATGGGCATTGTGGCAAGAGCAAGCCAACCGGTAAGCTGCCTTTCATGCAAAGTCTAGTGCTAGTGAAGCACATAAATGTACGGCTGTGCATGCCCCGCTATCCAGAGCTCGCCTGTGAGCACATCCATACGCAGAAATATTCGTGCATGCAGTGCTTGGAGA
Organism: Eimeria praecox; assembly: GCA_963920595.1. Taxonomy (NCBI): domain Eukaryota; phylum Apicomplexa; class Conoidasida; order Eucoccidiorida; family Eimeriidae; genus Eimeria; species Eimeria praecox. The sequence continues at coordinate 3,933,505 of OY986950.1, forward strand.
ACCAGGATTCGCTGGCTCTCCGCTGCTGCTGCTGCAGCAGCAGCAGCAGAGGAGCCGTAAAGAATCCCACTAGATGTAGCTGCTGCTAATGCAGTATCTGGTGGGATGCTTCAGCATAGAGGATCAAACAGAGTTGCTGCTGGCTTTCTTATGTGGCTTCATCTCCCATCGGGTTCACGCATGCACACCAGGATTTTGGCGGGGGGGGAGGGGGGGGGGTCCTCTATTATGTTGTTTTTACATGCTTGCCATATTTGAAAGACATTAGTTGGCTGAAATGCTTCTGCTGCTTCTTTGTTTGTTTCCAATGGACAGACCACTGGCCCAACTAGTTGATCGAGGGCGACGAGGCAGCGATCATTTCCTGGAGAAGCGGGGCCTCGTGCCCAGGGTAAGTTACGATGCCCTTTGCTGTCTGTATTCGCTGGCTTCTGCGTTGGTTTGTGCATGCATTGGAACCCGTTGAACGGGTTGTCTTTTCCCTGACAAATCGTAACTGGTTTTTTCACTATTGAGTTGTTGCCGGGGTGTACTGTTAAGTCTGTTGCTGTAGCTATTATTATTGTTCTTGTGGTGCTCTCGCGTGCTGCAAATTGCATATGACACCTTATTTGCAGTAGCTTATTCCCTTGGCACCGAAGCACCTCCTAGGCTACCTAGACACCAGCGTGTGTGGTGGCCCATCGTGTGCTAGCATTGTTTGCGTGATGTTCGTTTCCTTCCTGCGGGTTTCTCACCCCATTTTTTTGAAGTGCAGTTCCTGTTGAAAAGTATTTCGTTGCATGTAATTATTCACGTTGGTGTTTGTTAATGCTTGCCTCTTCGCAGGGTGGGCAAGGCTCCGGAGATGGCTTGGGGGTGCTGGATATGGACGTAGATATGGATGACGTGGGTGCGCTGAAGGCGTCTGAGCTATGTGAAGAGGATTCTGCAGAAAAGAACAAAAAGAAGACTGATGGTCACTTTGAGCTTACGAGCTTGAAGGAGACGCTACAGGGGACGCTAGGCCTCAGACACAAAAAAGACAGCAGCTCCCAGCAGCAGCCGGGAGGCAACCGAGCCCATCCCTCTTCACACTCCCACGCGAACTCCTCAGCCACAGGAGAGAACGCCACTAATTCTCAAGATAAAGCAAGCAGCAACAAACCACAGTCACCGATCGACGCTGCCAAAACCGACTGACTTTCACCCGTAATGGCGCCGCATGCGAGGCTTCCTGTTTAACAGATAGCGTGCAAACTCCCATTTTATTCGTTTGCCTGAGCCCCGCAGAATCAATGCCGAGGCAGGCGCGAACATGGGATGGGCAGCCAATTAGCAGGCTACGTGCCTTCCTGCACATACTTGTTTGTGACCGTGCGCGTAAAAGAAAACCCATGTGCTTGTCATTACTTGAGGACAAAACGCTGAAGATACACACAATTTGATTTCGATTGCTTTGCGCACTCGGGGGTGACAGGAGTGAGGCGTGTAAAGATATTTAGTACGCTCGAGCTTCCAGCAAGCTGTTTCTTTGCACCGCCGTTGACATGTTTGCTCAGGAATCACCTCATGTCTCGCATCCACCATAGTTGTCACAGACAGTTACTGATGCGATTCCTAGTGTGCGGTGGCAGCAGAAATTGTAAGGACTCCATATCATTATAGCTCACGTTGCTCTACAGATGTCGCAGCACATGCCTGCAATAGATTCTTTCATTACAACCATTGCAGGTTATTGATTCTTCGTTTGCGCATACGTTATTCGTAGAGCTTAACAACTGAACAACTGCTGCGTGGGCTGGGGACGGGGCGAGAAAGGAGTGGCAGGGGCATAGGAGAGGGGGATGCCCAGCTCGCACCCATCGATTGGCTCGTGGGGGCAGAAGGGCCAGGCAAAATTTTTGCGTGCCGATGCGCATCATCCTCCATGAAGCTGGTGTGGTTCCTCTGTTTGCCATTTATTGTCAAGTCATTTATTCTGGGCTTCCATAAAGCAGCATCCGCAGGGATTGCTCACTAGCGGACCCAAAAGGAATTTCAAGCAGATATACACTCCTCAAACATGAAAAGGGGCATAAGAGCAGAAAACCCTGAGCAGGCGAGCTTGAAGCTAGGGCTGGCTATATGGAAAGGGAAGTGTGCAAGCACCAGCCTCTGCATTAAAGAGCTTCGTGAAAAGGAGGATGGCGATCCGCTGCACTTCTCCATATGCGCAGGCTCTTATCTGGAGCTGAGGCACAGTACAGCAGTGCATCGCAGTAGCGGAGCACTGGTGGCTCCCACCTCAAGATGGAGACGTACTGGGTCCAGAAGCATGCTCTTATCGGGCACATAGCGCATCAGGCTTCTAATCTGTTACCGCAATGCACGGAGTCCACTGGGGTGCTAACATAATCAAGGAGATGCCCCTGATATTGTTGAAGCAGTCTCAAGGGCATGGGGAGCAATTCCCGCCCGCTGGAGCTACTTAGGGTAGGGTTTTTTTGCTGGTTCGTCGCTCACGTTAGCCCATGAATACCTTAGCTGAAGGACAACTACGCATTTTCTTTGCGCTTCCTTCATTGAGGACCAGGGAGGCGTCTCTGGGTATTGTGGTGAAAATGTGATTCCGACTATTAGTACAGGGCACTCTAAAAAGTGTTTTTTGCACTGGGTGGGAATTGCATTTTAAAGTTGCATGCTGGGTTAGAATTCATTACTTGGGCTCTGGGGTGCTGCCGAAATCAGAATGCAACACACTGCGTTCCGACACTCCCTGCAGGCCAAAGGAAGCGGCCGTTTATGAGTGCAACCAATGTTCGGAGAAATGAACGCCGCAGCACCTCAAGGCTTCCCATCTGCCAGTGGGCCATCACTGTGGCTGTTTGTTTGAGAGCTTAGACACCCGCCAGCTCATGGCGCCGTATATGAGTCACTTCATTCGCCGCAAGTGCATATGCATATATATCTATATATCTATATCTGTATATCTATATCTATATATCTCTATCTATCTATCTATCTATCTATATAGATAGATAGATATTATATATATATATATATATATATATATATATATATAGATAGATAGATAGATAGATAGAAATATAGATAGGCATACAGATAGGGATAGATATAGATAGAGACAAACAACCGAAATCCAGTCAGTTTGTCCAGTGGGGCTCAGCGCACTGTAGCGAAGCCTTCTGATTACCAAAGAGCCGCATTCTTAAAGCGAAAGCGTGACAGTTGAATGCTATTGGCATGTAAGGCAATTAGGTGGTGGCAGCTCTGGTCAATTTTTCCTAATTTCGTCTTTAGTGGTAGTTCCTTCTTCACGCAGCGTTCACCTTCGGCGTGGGCCGGCAGCCCTACACTGTGGCTCCCCAAAATTGCATTGGTGTAAACACTCATGCGAAATGCTTCCAAGGAACACACCTCTTCTTCGTTACTATGCACAACATGCCCCACCACAGTGGCTGTTCCAGCTAAAAGAAGAAACGCAGCCCACCCAGATTTGCCTTCCCCGTTGTTTGAATTGCTCCAACTCCACTAATGACGCCGCACGCAGGTATCCCCATCCCCAGTGCCGGCGCATGCGAGAGCGTTTTAGTCAGTTATCTCATGCTAACTGTGCCCGCATGCGCCAACATAAATTGCATATACGCATAGAACTATTGCAGGCAGAACCACCTACATCACCAAGCATTTTCACCGGAATTCGATTGTTAGTTCATATTCTTTGCACTTCGTCTGTTAGGCTTTCCCATAAGCTTTCTGTTTCTCAATAAAAGACCACCTGGTCGGTACTCCGTGCCAGTACTATTCTATGCGGGCACACCGTTGTCAGCTAGGTGGTGGTAATGAGTTGCCCTCAGTTGCAAGCTTCTTCTGTAAATTGGAGGGCTTTATAAGGCATAATGAACATCTACAAAATAATTTATGCACTAGCTGTCTTTCCCACTCCTTGCAACCAGCACCCATACAGTAAATTTTAGCAACGCGTGCAGCACGACCTCGTCAGAAGCACCCGCTCATGACACTTAAATGGAATGCAATTCGACATTAATTTTTAAATTAGTGTTCGCTTGCATATTTGGGGAAAATCTGTTTGTGCACGAAGAGCTACCATTGATAGTAAGATTTGCGGGAGCCGCGTGTGGGCGGCTGCGCGTGCGCGGAAGGGGAACAGATAGGAAAAAGGGCAGATGCAGCAGGTGAGGGAATATGGATTAGGCATAAGAACAAACTAAATCTAAACATAATAGTACGTTAATTTATCTAGAAGGGTCTCAGGCAACGCAGACGACAGTTTGTGAGCAGGAAACGAGTCGACTGTGGTGGCTACCGTTGGAGTAGCTGTCGTTCTTATTGCTGCAACTGCTGCTGTTGCTGGTGCTACTGCGTGGCCTTTTGCAGTATATTAGCTTCAGTTTATCTGAGCTGCAGGGTTTGTCGGCCATTCACTTTCCCAGTAATCTTCGTTCTGTTTGTCTGGCGGTCGCGGCTTTTGCATGCAAAGGAGAGCCGGCCGGGGTGACGCTAGTCCTCTCGCTCTTCGTAGAAATCCCGGTTCTCTTCCATCTAGGGCTCCGCCTGTCTGCTCCTTAAAGGTCCCGGTGCAGAGTCGGTTTCGGGGTAGCGGCGTATCGTCACACCTCTTTGCGGCCGCGCGCCCAGCAGGATAACATAAGACACGCCAAATAGGGCCACGAGGCGCAAGGACCACCAGGCCTTCACACTGTTTCTCCCTTTCTACGGTTTCATTTACCGGGAGCAGAGCGCACGCGACGCGGGTGCTGTGCAGGTGTGTGCTGTGCGTCTCTCGCTCACCCCGCCTTGCTGCATTTGCCACATTTACACAAAATGGATTCAGCAGAGGTTTGGGGAGAAGAAGACGGTGTGACCGCGGAGGTCGCGAATCTCACAGCTGCCGAACTGAGGATGAGGACTTCTTTAGTCGACTCCGAGCTGAAGTACTTCAAGAGTGAAGCGAACAAACTCAAGTTCGAGCTGAATAATATGCAGGTACTGCTTCTACACGAAATGGCTAGTATAATAATATACATATGGGCATGATCTATTCGCTGATGCAAACAATTTTGGGTGCATTGCTACTTCGTGTGCTCTCGAGAAGCCATTGCACCTACACAAACACGATGACTGCGGAACTTCGCATACTGCATAAACTGCCATTTATATTTTCTTCGAGGAGATAGAACTGCAGTTATAGACGTGTAGTACAGCTGTATACGTTCTTGTTGCGGTGTGTGGACATCCTGCATGTGCGCCCTTGCCCTTCATAGGAAAGAATCAAAGAGGCAATCGAGAAGATCAGGCTCAATAAGCAGCTGCCATATCTCGTTGGCAGCGTTGTCGAGGTGAGATTAAGCTTATGAAGCTTTGCAGAGCTTCACCCTGTTGGGGTCAATGTGCAGTGAGCTCGGGTCGCCACCTTGGTACTAGTGCAGTGTGTATGGCGGGTCGTCCTTCTTCATCTTCCTGTGTGCGTCTCCGCGTTCGTTTGCACATTTGCTTGTGGATTGGCGTCTTCAGTTGGCTGAACGTAGCAGCCACAGCAGAGACATCTTGGAACAGAAGGAGCAAGCAGTTCCGCGCATGCGTGTGGGTTTTGTTTTTGTGTTTCCCAGTTGTTCGATAATGAGGAAGAGGGAGAGGAAGACGGGGCGGCCACAGACATCGACCTGCAGCGAAAGGGGAAATGCATCGTCATCAAGACCTCCACAAGACAGGTACGCGAATAAAAGAGCTAGCGAAGTTCTTGTGGTGCAGAACTTAGAAAGGAAAACATGGCTGCGCCTATGTTGACTTTGGGTTAGATTTAGACGGCGGAGCTGTGCTGTGCGTTGCGGGTGTTTTAGACCGTCTTTCTTCCCGTAATTGGCCTTGTTGAGGCAGACCAGCTTAAGCCAGGCGATCTGGTGAGCAGTTGCCCGCCCTTCTCCTCTCTTGCTGCAGTGCAGTGCTTGCTGTAACTGGTCCATCGTGTTTTGAACAGCACCGGCAGTGAAATGCTTGCTCTACTATTAAGCAACCAGCCCTATATACTATATATAGTATATATAATATATAAAGTATATATATGGCCTAGGGTTTAGGGCATATATGCTCAAGGGTTGGGATTACAAGGTTGCGCTCTGCAGGTAGGGGTCAACAAGGACTCGTATCTGGTGCTGGACAAGCTTCCTGCGGAGTACGATGCCAGGGTAAAGGCAATGGAGGTTGATGAACGGCCCACAGAAGAGTACAGCGATGTTGGTGGTCTCGACAAACAGATTCAAGAGCTAATTGAGGCGATTGGTCGGTGCAGTACACAGGCGCAGTCGAGCGATTGATGCCGCTAGACGAGAAACCGAAATTCCCTGTGGGGAGGAAGGCTTCCCCAGCTTGTGAAGTGGCAGAGTACATTTTAGGGTTTGTATGCATCTTCTATGTGCTGAATTTCACAAAGCTCACGTAATGGGAAGAGCAAACCGACGCGCATGCGCACATGCACACACACACACACACACACACCCAAACACTCACGTATTCCATGCTTTTGTTGCGTTCCGTTTCTTACAGTACTCCCCATGACGCACAAGGAGCGCTTTGATAAAATCGGCATTCGGCCGCCAAAGGGTCAGCTCTTTTTGCCTTCTTGTCGACGCGAAACGCCGCTTGCCGATTCTGCTACTTCAGATTTCGCAAATGGAACGACTGCACCACTAATCCTCATATTTTTTATCTGAGTCTTATGAGGATAGCTTTGTTGGGGGTTTGAGTAAAGCGTCTATCAGCACGTGTCATGCGTGAAGGTATTTGGGTTGCTGTTCAGGAGTTCTGATGTATGGGCCGCCTGGGACGGGGAAGACGCTTCTGGCAAGAGCGTGCGCAGCCCAGGTACCCTCCGCCTCGCAGCCTGTATATTTGTGAATGAATGAAGCATTAGTAACGTGTGTTGTAGGTCACGTTTTCTGAGAGGAGATTCAGCTGGAATGGATTCTCCTTATTCTGGCGATAGCTGCTTACAAATACCAGTTAACACTGGCATTTGAGTGCTTGGTTTGTGCCGCAAGTAGTGGAGGTTTCGTTAGTGGATGCACTGTGTGTAAAAGGCATTCAGAGTAAAGCACGTAGTATGGTTCGATGCGCCGTGCCTGCTTTCCCCTGTTTCGCGTATGCTCGTATTTGCACGCTTGCCGAGTTTTGCCACAGGCGCATATGGGGTACTATCGGAAGCGCAGCTATTTGAAAGGTATAAATGGGCGCACGCGTGCTTGTCTGACTTTGCAGACCAAGGCAACCTTCTTGAAATTGGCAGGCCCGCAGCTTGTCCAAATGTTTATAGGCGATGGTGCCAAAATGGTTCGCGATGCGTTCGAATTGGCAAAGGAGAAGGCACCCGCAATCATATTTATTGGTATGTCAGTTGTTGCTAACTTTTGCTTCTTTATCCCTTATCAAAGAGCATATGCATATGCTCCCGTGTGCAGCTAATTTCTTTTACGTGGCCATTGTACCTTGCGAATCGGGCGGTTTTATGTTGGGCACATGCACCATGTAATGTTGACTACATTATGGCTGACTGCAGATGAGCTCGATGCCATCGGGACGAAACGGTTCGACAGCGAGCTGTCGGGAGATCGTGAAGTTCAACGAACAATGCTTGAGCTTCTGAACCAGCTAGACGGCTTCAGCAGCGACGATCGCATCAAAGCAAGCTTCTGGGATTTGGGATCAGTGTTCCAGGGTTCAGCGTAGTGTTCATGATAGGGCTCATCTCCCGTGCAGCTACTAGATTTCTTGTGAAAAAAACCGTTAAACAATAGAGTGTTACACAGCAGCTTTTACTAGGTTGTGCTTTGGCCATATTCTACTCTTGCAGGTCATTGCAGCAACTAACAGGCCAGACGTGCTCGATCCCGCTTTGCTTCGTTCTGGCAGACTCGATAGGAAAATTGAACTGCCGCATCCCAACGAAGATGCCAGAGAACGAATTTTGCAAATTCACGCCCGGAAAATGACCGTGAACAAGGCTGGTGGGTTCCACGTGAATTTTGCGGGGGTCCGCCTGCCGGCATTGCGTCGCAGATACATGCTCCTGAATGCTCTTCGTGGCATGGTTTTTCGGTAAGCTGTGTATCACCGCGTTGAGGCTGAGGCAAATTCAGTTCTCATGTTTATGTGCGCAGATGTAAACTTCCGGGAGCTCGCTAGGAGTACCGACGACTTCAACGGAGCTCAGCTCAAGGCCGTCTGCGTCGAAGCTGGGATGATTGCACTTCGTCGCAACGCCACCGAGCTACAGCACGAGGACTTCGTCCAGGGTATTGCTGCAGTTCAGGCTAAGAAAAAGTCAAGTCTGAACTACTTTACCTAATCTCCAATCTGCAGCTAGCCAGCGAATTTCCCGCCTTTAAAGCATATAGTAGTTCCCCTGGATAAGCTGCAGTGGTCAGCCTAAGGAAAATGAGCACCTTACACTTAGAATGCATACTTTCGAGAAGTCTGGGGATGCGCCTTCAGCGCGCTCCTGACTGTTTCATTAATTTGCATATGCCAAAAAATAACATTGGGGCAGCCGGTAACAGCAAGAGAAGAAATTGCTTCTTCGTGCTTCCCATTTGGGATTTCCGTCTCAATGGCCGTGTCTTCCCAAGCTCACAAAGCCATGGGGTACCCAATGACTGCTAACAGACCTAGTGACGAAGCCGATTTTACGAACACTTCAGGTGTGGTAGGGAAGAATGCTGTAATGCAGAGACACTTTCAGGGAATCTAACAACTCCACCGTTGATTGCTCAAAACACAATGGGGTATGGGTAGTGGAGCGGGGCTCGCATGCCACTGGTGCGAGGAAGATTGGCTAAAGTACAAAAAGGTTGATCCCCTGTTAATCCGTCTTCTTGCAAACGGCAGTGAGCTCTCTCCGCTGCATGCTGTATACATCCAAACGGATGACGATGCGTCCACGCCCGGTGGCTGTTATACACCTCGGAACGCATGAGTAGTAGTTCTTGTTGCTTCTAGTTTCACGTCTTTCTCGCTCCCCTTCTGATCGCCTCGACCCTTTCCCGGTCTTGCCGCAGAAGTTCATCAATTCTCCAGAGGTTCCTCTCCCTGTGGCTTCTCCACCGGCGTGAAGTTCCTAGGTAGAACAATGCGATCCCCGCTAAGAGGGAATAGAGCGCCATATTCACCGTGTCAAATCTTGCTTTGCCGAGCAAGAGTGCAACAGAAGGCCTTGGTATCGCCATAGTGTTCCAATCTTTTGCAGCCTGAACGCCAGCATGGCCCAGAAGGCCTATGCTGGCCAAAAGTGCGGGTAAACCTTTAGGACGGGGAATTGTCCTTGGGGCGTCCTCAGCACGCAATCGCCTCAGCTCTAATGAAGCTTGCAGGCTTTCGGGAGCTCCATTCGGTCCTTCTTTTTCAAGCAAACCCGCGTCTTCAGTGCTTGGCTTGGCTATTTCCATTGATGCCTTCCTTGCGGGAGGCAGGAAGGCATCTTCTGCAACGGCCGACAAGTTGAAGAGCACAGAGAAGATAACAACTGCAATTATAACAACTCTCATTTCCCGCTTTGCTCCCTAAAGAGAGGCGACTGGTTCGACATGTACGCAGACGAGCTCGCCGAAACAGAACGGGGGGACCTGCGTCTGGAAACGAGGTCTCTGCGATGCTGAGTAATACTGAAACGCGATAAATAAATAGGGGAGATGGGAGAAGAGTCAAGGTCTCGAAAAAAAGGAAGTTTAACGAGCCGAAAAGCCACAGGGGGGCAACGGGCAACGGTCGCCCTTGCAATCGTATTTAAAGTGGAACCATTGCCACTTATTTAGGACGGTTAGTACAGATGCTCGTGTATGCCGCTACGTTTTTAATAGTAAACAAACTGTAGAGATCCTAAATGGAAAGGAGCAGTCCCAATGCCGTCCCCCGGTGTCCTCACCCCGATTGCTGTTCGTGCGGCGGTTTCTCCAGCCCGCGGCTTTTGGCGTTGCTTGGTAAGCAGTTGCATCATGATTAGTAACTTTGCCAGTTTTAAGCTCATTTTCCCTGCATACTTCAAAAGTTCGAGTGGATGGAGGCTCAGTCTTAGTACTTCGAGGCGGTGAGAGCGCCAGGGGGTTCTACGATAGCGCTTGTAGCATGCTCTGCGTGATGTTGGTACCCGTTTCTCTACCCACCCGCATCTATGGTTGGCCAAGTAAGTGTGTAAGGACAGTCTACAATACAGTCTACAATGCTAGCTCATGCACCAAAGGAGCACTGCTTGTGCGTGCATTGGGCGCTGCCTCGCAAGACCAGCTGAAGCAAGCTGCGCCTATGACAAGCAGGCCCGCCTCTCTCCTAGCCCAGGCCATTGGGAATCTGTGCAGAGAAAAGCCCGGGCGGTGAAGGCGAGGGCATCTGCCTTTTGCGAACTCTTTCCTCAACTCTGACTCGATTGGAGCTCATGAGGTCCATCGGCTAATGCTAAGGACTCTCGTTCCACGTGGTAGCGTCGCATTGTTATTCGGGACAAGTGCGGACAACGATCCCCACCCTCTGAAATAAGACAGCTCCACATGCATTCACAGCTAGTGCCCCTGTGCTGTGCTGAAGGGAGACTTATCAGATGTGCCCAATAACAAGGAGATTCCAGCGAGCCACCAGTAAGACGCTCAATGCGCTGCGTCGAGCTCATTCCCGGAGGAGTGCCAAGCTTTGCTCCAAGTCACAGACAACCCCCATATATTGGACATAAAATGGAGCGGAAAACAGAAAGAATTGTAGCACAAGAAAAGTCTTAACCTGCAACTAGCACCTTCGTATACAATACGGTGTTGACGAAGGGGAGGGAAAGGAGGTGGGTCCTTTCGCTTCAAGCTCAACAAAGTTCTGGTGAAAAGGAAGCTCTCAGTGCCCCGGATCAACGGATTAGCTCACTGCTTGCAGGGTTCAGCAGCCTATTCACTTGGCTTCCCAAGCGCGGTTTTTTTGGGGGAGCTTTCAATAAACACGAACGACAGGCATAGGACTGCATTCCATAGCCGCAAGCGCAAACTAGAGTACGGCTGTATCCCTTTCGGGCCCATGAATGCTCCTGCTGAAATGGAGCCGCAGTTCATTCACAATGTTTTGGCACTAATCGATTAGGCTAATCAATTAGGAGTGAGGGGCATACATTTGGGCGAACTGCTTTGCGTCCATCCGGAAGGTGCGGGTAAATTTGCAGCACCTGCCGCGTGCTTTGCACCTACTGCGAGAGAAGAAGAGCAGGTAAAGACACAAACGTGTGCACTTTTCATGCGCATGATAAGATTCTTACGGTTTCATTTCTTTGCCGCAGAAGTCAAATCCGATCCGGCGACGATATACCCCATCCGGACTCGCCCACTAGCCCTCTACACTCGTACGGAAGTTCATAAGTTCCTTGTCCTTGCATTGTACCACCGCAGCATCATTCTTGCATTCGCTCTGATCACTATGGGCAGCATGCTCTGCAACTGTTACGTGAGTTTGAGTGGTTTACAGACTTACAGACGCACGAAATCGTTCGACTCTCATGCAACGGAATACTTTTGTGGGCTTTGCTGCTTCAGCAGCAGGGATTAAGCCAAGAACTAGGGAAGGCAGAGGCCATTCAGACATGGCCGCTTCTTCTGCACACTCATACGGGCATTCAGAAGTTCCTTAATATCTCATCCTATTATTGCAGCTTTACCCCTGGAAGGAATCGCGTCTCTCTCCTAAGACAGTTACATAAAGCGGAACAACATATTTTGATACGGACACCAGGATATTTGCCCAGACCCTTGCTAGACACACAGCATCGGATCCAGCGCTCGCGTTCCCTGATTTCGAGAAGCCCTCCATCTTAATAGCTGGCGGTAGTGAAAGACGTTAGAGTACTCTCTTAACCACTTAGCCACTACAAAACGCATCAAATAATCTCTTTTACCTCAAGCCGTTTTATCTGGAGACCTTCAACATCCGAAGTGTCAAGTGGATGAGTAGCCCCGCTGGGAGTTGAGACGTCTTTAGATTAATTATATAACAGGCGTTTCACTAGTCAAACTAATCACCAATTTGGGACACACCTGGCGGAGTTTTCAAGCTTCGGATGGCTTTGCCAGATCGTGCAGGATGATATCCTAGTCAAGTATAGAGAATGTTTCACCAATCTGGCCGCTGAAACACACACACGCGAAGTCTTCTCCTTCGGGCACTTTTTGAGCAACTGCTCTTATCTGGGATGGAATCTGTTGCCTTTTTAAACCGACGTCTTCTTGTTTCTTAGAAGCTTGGGCGACTGTCTTTCTTGCCAAGATCAACAATGATGGGTTCGGCATTACAACGTGTAACGCGATTTTTAATAGTGCCAGAGGAAGCGTAGACTCTGCCAGATATAAGTTCCACCTTCAGCTTGTACAAAAGTATGCTGCTCAAAGTGCACAATTATGCTTCAAAGTGCCATAGTGGGGTGGGCACAACAATGGACGGGATGGCCAGGTCCTTTGGACGGCTTGAAATGCGTCGTGCATCCGATATTTATGCCACCACTTAGGCAGATTACTAGAAGGTAAAGCTATGGAACATACTCAACCTCGAACGTGGAGATTTCGAGTCCAAAGAGGGTCTCAAGGATATCTCAATGGATTGCATCCTGGGTGTACCATTTATCAGAGGCTCTTAAGATTTGCGTTGCGGATAGGCTCATGAAAATGCGTACAACTCATCCCCAGCTCGGGTTCAGTTACAGAAGAAGGAGTTGCCCAATTACTCATTAATCATCACTGAAGTTGCAAGGATTTCCCGGAAAATATCATTGCTCACGAGGAGCCGAAGGCTACTATCGCCGTCTAGAGCGAGTTCGTGACGCGTCTCACTGTCAAGCACAACATTACCACCGCCAACTACCTGGGGGCGGACGGTCAGTTTGATGCACCGTATGCAGTGTGGTGCAGTATTAATAACCCAACAACATCAAATTCCCCTCCTTATGTAGTTTGTTTATAAACCTACAGTACAGCCCTACACCTGGAGCTTTCCAGATTTCGTGGCCTACACCGGAAAATTGCTGGCTGGGCGGATATCGGACTTAGCTGTTAGCAGCTCGTGCAGTCTCCCAGCAGCAAAAGGGGCGTCGAGGTTCAGCAAACAGCGGCTCAGGAAAGTATAGAGAATGCGGAAGAACGTATGGCATGGAACTAAGTGACGCACCGCAATAGCTGCTTTTAATCGAGATAAAATGGTCTTCAGTGTACTCGCACGCGCTGCTAAGCGGATAGAAGAGCGAGCGGAGGAAAAAGCCCGCCATTCGTTGGCTAGGGCCGTTTTACTGTTGATTCTCCGGTCCAATAGTTGGCTTACATTATCCACATATATCCGATATGGGGATGCCACTATACCATAAATGTGTATTTTCTACAGCGATCCAAGGAGTCACAAACATTTCGCCGAACTTTCTCTAAAAAGGGGGAGCGGCGTTTTTGACGTCAAGACCAGCCAGAAGAGACTGAGAACCTCAACATTCGTGTAGCGACGCAGGTAGCTCACAAAGCGAGAATTTTGCGTTCACTCAGTAGGAGACCGGCAACCCGAATAGGCTTCTTTCAATTGCTTGCGCCCAGCCACTACTCGAACATCTACGATTCCTCCTTGATACAGCAGCACTGACTGCAAGCGTGCGCATGCGCAGTAAACCGGGTTAGTCATATGGTTGCTTCTATTGATTTGACCGACTAAACAGCCCCTGCTATCTGAAAATAAGGTAAGAGGCTGTTGAAAGTCAGAAACTCGCGTGCCTAAGAAGTTAGTTACTCGCAGCACCTCCCCGTGAAGCAGCCGCCACAAAGATTATGGTCGCCTTATCAGGGGACTCTCTAATGATACCTCTCTCGTCTCTTTGGCTGACTGATTCGGTAGCTCGCCTACCAGCTGCTGGCGCTGCTGTAGTTACTGTAGTTGCCCTGGGTCAGTAGCTAGACGCAGCTTGTCAAAAGAAACCCATGTTCTCCTGCAATAGCCGTCGTTCAATGAGAACTGTACAAGAGCAGTTCGTTGAGGGGGACCACGATATATATTGGCAAGAATATGTTGCAGAAGCAGGTGCTTTTGCTTTAGATGTCTGCAATGCGATTCTGGAAACGCCTCTCAAACGCCCAGGGAGCTGTAAACGATCCCCAGAGTGAGTCGATCTGCTCGGGGCGCCACACACTAACAAAATTCACACATGGACATGTGGGCTGAGGCAACAAAAAGAATATAAACCACAGTTGCCGCACTGAAAACCGTCGATTGCAAACGTGCCGCCGGCACTTCACCCACAATTCTGTACAAACCTGAATTGCCGCTGCCTTTTAGTGGCACGGCAAGCTAGTCGTTCGCTTTCAAGCTAGCCGCCTGATCAGCAGATCGATGGTCCCCTGCTGCCCCACCGGCGGAACGAAGGGCCGCCGCTTCCGCAGCACAGGAGCCCCAAAAGTCGGCAATATCTGCGTCAGTGCTTCGGCGCAAGGTAATGCGAACGGCGTAGTGGTCACTTAGTGTCACGAGCATCACTTCCCCAAAGCAACCAAAGCAACAGGCGTCAACTAGAACACGAGGGTCCCGCATCAAAATGTCCGCCGCTACAGGTAGAAAGGGATACAACCCCCCAGCAAACTGGTGGGGAGGCAAGAATACATAGTCGCAGCGAAGCCCGTGACAGCCCGCGTGTGGCCCAATAGAGTTGAGGGGGTTCTCGGGATCCCACGTGAAGTCTCTTCGTGAACATGAGGCGGAAGACGCCCTATCCTCATCGGGCGCACACTGTATGATGGCGTCACGCCCTTCTCCAGACTCTGTCTCTTCGTCTGTGTCGGAGAGCAGCCAATCAGCGACAGTGCCATCCGCCCCCTCGTTAGGCCATTGATTATCCACGGGGTGTGGCACAAGAAATCCAGAGCGCCATGCTTTTGCAGGGACTAAAGCTGTGTCGCCACTGCGGGCCGCAGTGAGCGCTGTGCTGCATGACGCAAGAGAGCAATCACTAGCGAGGGGTGTCGCATCCACACCCCGTTGGTGGTGCTGCGGAGCAGAAAGTGAGAGACGCACATCCAGCACGGGAGCTTTGTCCCCTCCACCAAGCCACTTTTGCTGCTGCTCAATGAGCCGTCGCTTCGCAGTGAGGAAAAACTCGCGATGGGCCCAAGCTGCAGCAGCCGGCAGTTCAAAGGCTAAAGGAAGCTGGACGCCTCCCCCTGCCCTGCCAAAATAGCCCCCCAACAAACCTTTGACAGGCGGAATCTCTTCTTTATCGTCAGTACGACCTCCTAAAGCACTTTTGCTCCTGCCTGGAGTTCTGCGTGGCCCTGCAGCCGTGGCATCGCTAGAGCTACTACTGCACAGCTCCATGGACCCCCCTCGAGAAAGGTCACGACTAGTATCCGCAGGCGAGCTACGTCCAGCCTCCCGATTCGAACTGTAGTTTCTCATACCCCCGAAATAGGTGTTGGTACCTCGCTGCGCTGTGCTGCTGCTTCGAACGATGGACTGACCTCGAGGTCCACCGTTACGGTGGGGGACACACTCCCCTTGATTGTGCCGCTGCCCTAACAGCTGCTGCTTCTGTTCTCTCTCAGCATCACTGGAATCTGCATCAGAGCTCACTGTGGGGACACGAGGAGAAGTGGCCTGGGAGCTGCCGAGGTGGCTCTGCTGTACGGCTTTTGCACGTGCTGAAGTTGCTGTCCCCTGTGGTGGTGCTTGCGGCGGCAGCTGCGGCGCCCCAAGCTCCGGACCTCTCCGCAACTTCATACGCCGCTGTCTCCTAACGCGCACGAACAAATCCCGGCGGATATGCCGATCGTGTAGTTCAATTCCCTGATCATCTAGCTGTTGCTCTTCCAACAGCTGCTGCTGATGGAGCAAGTGATGCTGCAGCAAATGGCGCTGATGCCCGTGGACATGCAGCCAGCAGTCCCGCCATCCTCGCTCCACAAAGCATTTGTAGTTCGAAGCGCACAAATGAGGAGCTGCGCAAACAGAAAAAGAGATCTGCCGCTACGCCATGCCTTGCCAAGAGTAGCGCTGCGCAGCACCATCATGCACGAAACAGCTTAACCGCAAGCTATCTGCATCCAAAATAGTTAGAACCTTTTCTGGTAATGCCAAAAAAAGGTATGCACAGAGCAGCAGATAAGCGTACCGGCATTGAGGTCACCAATAACAAGAGGGACATGGCCTCTGTCAGCTGCAGCGTCGCAGGCTTTCAATAGCTGTCGTATCTCTGCTGCTCGCACGTCCTCCACATAGCGAGACTCAGGGTCAACAGCTCCACTGGCCAAATGAATATTAAAAATGGCGACTGTAAGAGCAAACAAAAGCCGCGCACCACACGCAACCGTAATGCTGGTCATCACAACACACAGAACTGCATTCATGTACTGTTATGCATGAAGCCGCTATGCCTCGAAAAGGTAGTTTATTGGCTACGCCAGATACCGCACAGATATCCTGGCAGTTGCTTTAATCCTTATACTAAGGCTTCGTAAGGAAGGGTCTACTGCTCACTGACGCCTATGGAGGGAACATCCACAGCTACTTCCAACATCCCCTTTGAAGCAAAGCAACGCTCTATGTACGTCACCTGCAGAAAAAAAGGAAGAAGACAGCACCTCATACGATTAGAAAAGTGTAAAGCTGTACAAATGTCCCCCTGCCCTACAGGGAACCCTTAATGAAGCTTTACCAAAGCATGCCAATGCAAAAGCCGGACAAAACAAGCTGACTGAAGGTTCACACTTCCCCCCCCCCCCCCCCCCCCCCCAAAAAAAAAAAAAACACCAAACCCCCAAAATGCAAACAGTGCACTCGTAACGTGATGACACTCCCGTGTTATCTTACATCTTCAAATTTGTGAAATTGAGTGTGTAGTATTGGATACTTGCTGAGGACCATAAGGCCATTGTGAAGAGAAAAGCGACCCCCAGACGTACGGCGACCTGAAACAGTTCAGCTCCCCCAATCCTCAGGCAGCAACGCCTTAAGCAGGAGATTGCAAAAGAATCCAGGCGGCGTGAGTCGGCAAAAAGACTTAGGGACTATTGTAAAGGCATCACCTACACCGTCCAGGATGAAACAAATCACACGTGAAGGGAGAGGAATGGTGCATCTGCCGCAATCACTCACCAACAAAAGGCAGCTTGTGGCGAGTGCTCTCGATGATGAAGTCAGCATGGTTGTCGCCATAGACCTCTTGCAGGCATATTATGTCAGCCCCCGTGGACAACAGTGCCGCTATGAACAAGGACATGACCAAAACACAGAGCAGTACAAATAGAATACCGCATCAACATCAAACCCTGTAGCCACACAAACTGCTACCAAAGGAAATCGACTACATGCACAAGTGACAAGCCTACGCTGAAGTACCTGGAATGTGATGAAGACGACGCTGAGTAAAGGGTGGGTTCTGATACACGCGGAGGCCGCACAGTTTGTACTCTAGAAGTCCCGCATTGAAGGAAAGTAAGACAAGCTCATCCAGACGCGCCTGATAAGCTCTTCCTTCCGCCTGTGTCCAAGAGACTCCACCCCTTGGCGCTGCAGCTTCTGCTCCGCTTGTTGTGGGCTGGGCATCTTGTGGATTGCTGTGGTTCTCGCCTGGCGCCTGCGTCGGCCCAACGCAACCTTCAGTACATCCACCAGGAGCAGATTGTGCATGCATTTTACCGCCTCGGTGTTCTCCTTCCACGCATGCTGTTTCATTTTGGGCGCCAA
The DNA here is from genome assembly GCA_963920595.1 of Eimeria praecox. NCBI lineage: Eukaryota > Apicomplexa > Conoidasida > Eucoccidiorida > Eimeriidae > Eimeria > Eimeria praecox. The sequence continues at coordinate 3,951,220 of OY986950.1, forward strand.
TATCACTTTCCTTATGATATTCACCCTGCAGCAGGGGATTCGCCGTTTCTCCCTCAACATCAGTTTCTGTACAACTCGAGGGTGCCACCACCGCAGCTTCAGAAGCATTGCAAAGTTCAGGAAGTTCTCCTGCTGCTATCGCTGGCATATTTGAGTAATTCTGCTGGTTTAATGAGCCAGCGCACATTGTCGATGCATGCAGAGGATCGGCACAAAATAGACGTTTCAATGGCGCGCCGCTAGAAAGCTGGCTTGTAGCAGCTCCCGGACTAAATCTAGTACTCGCCCCTAAGCCACCAGATTCACTGCCGTCGATGCTGCATATGCTGCTGCTGCTGAAGTCCCCACTGTCAAAACCATGAGCGGCGCAGGAAGTCTTTGCCACGGGGATGACAGCAATTTCGCTCACATTTGCAGGTCGAGCCATATCTAACGAACCGGCCTCGCCTGGTTTGCTGCCAAATGTGGAAGCCGCCATCTCCACAAGAGCCAGCAAAGGGCAAACACAGCAGCACCGCCGCACGGTTTCACCAACGTATGCACATGAGCCCAGTAGGTACGCAAATTACAGGATAAAGCCTGATAAGCATCACCACGGGAAGCACGATGCAGCCAAAGAAGAAAGAAAGCCTAGGCCACAGACGGGCCGTGCGACATAGCCCGAAATCCAGCTTCAGCTTGCCAGCTGCGCCGTGGCCTCCATCCATGTGCACAGTCTAGCCAGCAGTGGAAGCCATGCGCCTGTGTTTTTAGAAAAATTTTCATATGCTTGCAAACTGCCCGTCTGCAGTCAAAAAAAAGACAGACACGGGGTGGTCGCTGCTCCCTGGCGAACTCCGCTCTACAACGCAATCAATGCCGTAGTTCCCTTCGCTGGCTGCTTTCCGCCAAGCTCTGATAACAACGGGAACTAGAGCACCCGTTTCTATGGTTTAAAAGAAGACTGCAGGCCTGAAGATGGCACGTATCAGCTACGCTCTGTATGAACGCAACTCGCCGACCCTCTCAAGCCCCCGAGGCGAACCACATGGTAAGCTTCCTCGCTTCCACTTCCGTAGAGGGCTTCAAATACTGAAATATTCAAGAAAGGACGCATCTTTGTCAATTAATGATTCCTTAGTTTGATGAAGGAGTTCGTTATCCTGTCTCCAGTTTCTGTCTTTGGTGACGCAGCAAGAGGCTGGCTCTGCATGCGTTCCACAGCGCCTTTCACCAATGCCTCGACTGACGCAGTTAGTTTCCAGTTCATCTCTTGCGGCTGCTGACGCCTGTTAAATAGTACGGTTTAGCTTTACAGGAATATCACGTTTATTCAACTGATGGGCATAACTGCATTTGGGAGGTACCTACTAATTACAGCGGACCATGGTCCTGAGTCAGTCTACCCGGCGACCTGAGCTGCGCTAACTCGCTGTTGGAGCCGGTTGGCTCAACAAAGGTATCGTATCTAGGGCGAATTTCCTTGTGTAGCACTGCTCGCCAGCACCCCCCGCAGTAGAGACAGTACAGTGCTGAATGCACGAGCACTAACTCCATGGTTCTGGTGCGTCGGGGTTGGTCAATACCGGGACTGAACACCAACAGGCGTCACTTTTTGAAGGACTAGCTTTTCCCTCTGTTTCGTCATCGTTGTTAACTGCTTACCCTCCCCTCCCCCCCCCGCTGCGATTTGCCTACGTGTCAGGCAAAGTGGCATTGATGATAAAACTTAAAGAGTTCTTCAGCTGTCATGTAGGCTGTTAAAATGTTCCCTACATCTTTGTTGGGACAAATAAACACGTGCCCTTTTGAGCATGTTGATGTGAAGTAGTTGCTGCCAAGGGCGACGCCTGGTGAACCTGTATCGCCGCGTGTACGATTGAAACCAGTGTTTAGTGCACAGCAGGGAGCGAGCGTTTGCACAAAGTAGGGGCCGTTTGGAATCAGCCGTAAGATGCTCCTTATACTCGGAGACACACTTGCTGCGGTCAAGTCTTCAAAATATGTATTGCGGGGAGACTGTTGTGCGTCACGGGGCGATATTACTTATGCACATCGGCCTGCTTCCACGGCATGAGCCACTGAGACTTCTCATGTTACCACGCTCACCTCTAAACACCACCTCAAAAGCTACGAACAAAATTTCACGTGACCCTTCGCAAGTCACTAGCCACCCCGTCAATTCCAACGTGCTGATGCGCCGTAGGCCCCACCCTTCCAGAGCACTGGAACATCCACAAACTTTCGTATGAACTTAATATTAACGGCTGCTATGGTGGAGCACAGCGCTATGCGCACTGCACTACGGCGCCGCTTCTCAGTAGTCGTCAGATTAACGAAGCCCCGGAAACTGGGACGGCTCAGGAGCACTCCGTTTGAAGCAGTTTACGTAGTCACATGCAGCTTTCTCCAGTGTCTTCAGCTCCTTGGAGTGCTAAGTCTGGTTACCTATCACAACACCTAAAAGGGCGGGATTCCGGGCTGTTAACGATAGCCTCTCATGCAGGAAGAAAAAGCACAGGCACAACTGTCAAGACAACCGGCGGCGTTCTTTCGTTTACTAGTGTTCGGCAGTTAAATTCTGTGTTAGGCGTGGATATACAAATCAAAACTAAAATATTCAATATCAGATCATCTCCTGCATTGGCCAGAACACTCAAGATGTGCAATGGTGTGTATAGCGTTCCCGTACCTCCTAGCTCTGCAAAACAATTGAACAGACATAGCCGCCCTCTCCTTTAAAAACCGCCTGTTCCAGCCGAAAGCACACAGCCGCTCGCCCTCTTGCCACCATTCACTCAACGCTCGTATTTCGAATACGTATAGATTCATGTGCGTCCCAAACGTAGGTCGAACGAGAGCAACTGGCCAGGCGCCTCGTCTCGACAACGCCGGCTACGGGTCTGTGACGGGATGAATTTTTTGTGCTCACTGAGGTATTTCCGCCCCAATGCGTTGGAAACCCTCTTGTCTGAACAAACTTGAAATTCAGCAAGCTCCGCAAGCGTTCTGGCCTGATCCACAAAAGACGAGCCCATAAGCAGACAATAATATTTCCGATTCAAGTGCACCCACGGCGCGTCATTTTATGGGTCATCCGCAGTCAAGCAGTTGCTAGAGCCACGTGGTTCGCGGGTCCGCTCCCACGCCTTCTACATGAAGTGCCATCTCACAATGCTACGTAGACTATGCTGAAGACATTCAGGTTCTATAAAATATGTCACAGCATTAGGCAGGATGCCCATATCAGCCGGCAACACGACGGCTAATACGAAAAGGGTATGAGGCACATCCTGTTTCTCCGTCCCACTTCAGATGTGTGCGAAAGCATACAGGCCATGGCTGCGCCGAGGTCCTCCCGGTATCGATGCAGCAGGCTGCAGAAGAGCGCACACATGCACCCATGCATCAAGCAAGCCCATCTGCACTCCCAGGCACTGCCCATCAAATGCCGCCCGTCTAATACTATCCCTTGAGCGCGTACAAGATGGATACGCCTTAACCATGCAAAATAAAGCATTCTTTCGAATGATCTGGCGCATATTGGAGCAATGCTCGAAACTATCACCAGCCATTTAGGTCAAATGAGTTTTAAACACCTAGAAAAGAGCCCTGCCAGCCAATCAACCCTCCCCGTTAGCGTAAACCATGTGCGTAAGCATTGTGGAGGCAACTGCGTTTGTGGATGAACTTACGTCCTCGCCCTAAACCATATATTGGCATACAGAGCTACAAACACGTACACAGTATGCGCAAACGGCATTCTGGTTCCTTCACTCGGCTGGCTGTCGTCTACCATTCACACATACTGCTGGAAGAAGAGCCTGAAAGTAAGCCCTTTCTCCGCAATTCAAATCCTCGTGAAAAATTGGCTTCACAAATTATTCTCCGAAAAGGAAGGCTCCGTTGTCCACCAGCCTCTGCAGTATCTTCCGTCGCTCTGAGCTCGATACATCAATATACAAGAATATTTAGTCCGGCGCAACCTATACAAGGAATCGTGGAGCCTAGGACAAATATCAGTGAAGCATGCAAATGCTCCACATAGGGCAGCTTCCCCTTCATGCTCCCCTTACCGCCCCCGAACACCCAACTGGACAAGCGCACTTACCACAGATCACCACAGACACGAAGGCTGATCGACACGATAGCTTACATGTTTGCACCGTGTGCAAGGTTGGGAGGAACACTCGATGCACCAGCCACCCTGGATACGAACCGTAGGATTATAACCGATTTATAAACTCTAAACCCGTCCGATACAATCATTTCATAGTGTGGAGCAGCCCAACATACCAAAGAAAAACTCGCCCTGTCATGCCACTAAGCTGATGAAGGGTCCGCACTGCAGTTCTCGTATAACTGACACAAATCAGTTGGCGATTGAAAGCAAATGCCTGTGCAGCTTGCGTCGCCACTGAAGCTTGAAAACGTCTGCGAGTGTCCCGCCACTGCCGGAGCACTCGAGTCCACCCAAATTCTCTTCTGCAGCATACTGAGCAAGGTTCCCACACTACAAATCAACCCCGGGCCCAAATCCAACTTGGGCAGACAACAGTGAGCACCTGCCCTGCAGCAAGAAAAATCAACACCTTCTCAAGGAAACAACCAACTTCCCCTTGCCGCTCACCTTTGCTCAATTGGCTCAAATAGTATATCGACTGCGCTGGCAGCCTCGTCATGGTTCATACAACCATAATGGTCTTGCCAGTCAGTATTTCTTGCTCCAGCGGTTCCCTTTGAACCACGCCGTTCGCGCTCTAGTGAAACACATTTTCTTCGCCTGATATAGGGATCCACACGCGAAACAAAACTTCACTGTTAAACATTCCGGCTGTGGCCTGTCTTTTCCCACCCATGCCGTCGCAGCTCATCCTTCAACCACGAAGCCATCCGCACCCTTTACAAATTGAAAGGTCACTCTACGTCCCCTACAGTACGCCACACCTGCTCCTTCGCTGGCATCGCAACATCTCCATTCGTCGGAGCTATGGTAAAAATACAGACGACTCCACATTCTAGGCCGCAGAATCCACAGGAAGCTTCAGGACCGGTTGCCTGGTGAAGGCCGCATGCACCAGTGCACTGGTATGGTTGCAACGCTTTCAATGCACTGCGCATGATTCAGAATCAAAATCTGTCCCAAGTTCCTTCCTCATGCGGCGATACTGTGAGAAACAGAGATTCACGTCCGTGAGTGATCACACCAAGCGGCGACTGCCCAGTGAACAGCATTAACACAAAGGACACGTATTTCACTTACATGTAACAGCCACCTTCGCTGCTGACTCCAAACCGTACGCAAAGGACCTTCGGCGCTGCCACATGTACAACCAGTAATGAGAGTGAAAGCGACCCGTTCAAACCTCCACACATACGAGGAATGATTTGATTTGTAGCTCACCCACCCGGTAGATGCTCGCCTGATGCACACCCGTCCGTTCACACAACAACATGAAAGCCCGCCCCCCCCGAGGCTGTTTACTGGCCACCTACTGCTGCCAGCATGCACTCTCCATACTGCTGCACGTCAACCCGCACAAGCCGAGTCATTCTGAGCTGCCAATTTCGATGTAAGTAATGCATCACCGAGCCCTTCCCCATTATACACTGGATCTCGAACTGCTATTCGTTGCAGCTGCACTATCGTACATAACCTCATCTGCATCGAAAACAGACATTCGACAGGAGTGGAACCTCCGCATGCCAGTCTGGAAGGTTTCCCTCCACACAGAACCAGACGCCTCCCACTCGAAACAAACATCCCACTCACCATATTTTCTGATCATAAAAGCCCACTTTCTTTAGCTGTGGCCAGCGTCTTAGAAAAGCAACCTGATGTGCAAAACGTCAAATGGATCTTCCAGCCATTCCAGCCACACTAGGCACAGTCCCGCGTTCGGCCCATCTCATCAAATCCCGCCACTGTGAGCATGCATGCGTTCGCTACCTCTCCGATAAGGACAAAAGCTTCCTTGCACCGTGCTCGATCAGTAGCTCAGTCAAGTGCTGTGTTCAAAAACATGGGACCTAAACCTCAGAGGTAGCGCAAAAGGCAGACCCGGCAAGCTGTCGGCGTGCGGGGCAATCCACGCTCTCCTGCGATGTTCCTATCGAGAGGTTCGTCCACCGACAGTCATGCTTTCGCACTTCAAATTCTGCTCCTGGGAATCAATTATGCGGCAGTGCACATCCGCTTCCACTCTTAACGCGAGCTTAATTGCATTCCCTCCTGCATCTACCGTGCGCACAGAAAAAACATCCTTCTCATGTGCTCTAAGCCCTTTCCAATCTCATACAGGTTGCCTTCAAAGCATCACCCGACTAATGCACTCCCTTGCTTGCCCGGAGGTACAATAGTATGCCGGTGTTAGCAGCAATAAATCCACATACCTTGGCATGACGTGCAGGGAACACCGCACACCGGTCGAAAATGCCAAAACTCCCTTCCTGCTGAGCTTCTCATCATCATAATACGAACTCGACAGGGATCCCGAACATGTGTTAACCGGTGACAGCAGTATCGCTGATGCTTTACGCTTTGACTCAAGCAGAATCAAAGGCCAGCACATTACATAGCGTCAATATTCCTAGATCATTCGAAGGGATACTCAGCCGCGCGTTGCTATACCCAAAACATGCTCATCTATGCATGCGCTTTCAATGCAAGTTGGACGTGGGATCCATCTTTAGATTTCGTCGTGCGCGACGACCTCGCCGGCCTCAAGACAGATGCCACAGGACCTATGGCTCACCAAAACCAAAATGCTTGTAAACCCGAGCATATCAGCTGCAGCTGCTCTTTTCCGTGAACGTGAACGTACATCCTCTTCCTAAACCAGTCACCACCACGCCGCAAAACCCCCACTTGCTGGAACCATAAAGCTGAAGTCGCCCTCTTGCTCCCATACGCTTTGTTTACGCAGAGAACACTCCCGCTGTAGATGCAAGTGGACCATATCCATAGAGATAGGTCCAGAACTGTCCGCCTTCCAAGTACGCTGCAACCGCAATACCTGGCCTGAAGGCCACGCATTGGCTTGCATATACGCTACTTACAAAATACTAAGGCGCCTTTTTCTGTCCAAAATCATTGGCCCCTTTTAACACTGCGACATGAATTGCAAGGTGTTTCACAAGCGCAGGTGCACCCTTAACCCTCGGAAACCAAACTCCTACCCCGAGCACATCTGATCCACCGGCGCATGCGACCAAGGGTTGCACTATTCGCAAAATAAGAGGCATGCAAGCATACCTGCCACCAACTAAAACCTGGGAAACACCCCATTATTCGTTTAGGCTCGCGTGAGATGCGAGATGAACAGCCTATAGGGCCTACAACTCGTGTACATGTGTGCAGCAGCTATCAAAGTATCGACGCATAGAAAAACGCAATGGCGAGCCTTCGACCATTCCATCAGAAAGCCAATTCTTCCCCAGCACAACAAGCAGACTCCCCAAGGGTCTGCAGTATTTTCACGCTCTTAGAGTGCACTACACCCTGGAAGTGTTCTTCTACAACCACTTTTAGCTCGGCCTCTCTTCTGGACGTAGGACAGGGCACCTCTAGCTCGCCTGAAAGGCACGTGTACGACGTAATACTCCCCAAGGCTCGCAGGCTCATCAACAACTGTAAAGAAGCGCATCTAATTCCCCTGATCCACTGCGTACTAAGATGACTTCACTAACCCATGCTTGCATTTACATGCGTTGTTACCAAATTCACGCTGCCAACAACGAAACGTGGATGCACGTAAGACGCACAATCTTCACACCACGACACGCGGCAACCTCATTCAGCGATGAAATAAGGATGGAACCACACCGTCCCCAATGCTGCAGGCGCAGTCAGACATGAACAGCCTTGCACAACCCTTTCAACACGCATGCACAATGGTTTGGTTTTTCAACTGACACGATAATTTGTTCACGAAGTGCATATGCCCTTGCAGCATAAGAAAATAGGCATCTGTTATACTAGGACACAACGATACTGACAGTGTTTACCCCATACTCTGCTGTATCGGCAGCATGAATCGTCGAATCTTTCTGAACTGCAAATGCCAGTGTAATGCGCCACCCGGCGTCATGATCACTAAGCACTGACATCGCACTCTTCCGCTGCCTCTGAACAGCCCGCCGTCCGCAGCAACGCTACACACTGGCAGTAAGGGGTTCCAGAGCAGACCGCTCTTCGGGGTTTCTACTGCCATAGGACCCTATCCAACAACCGGGACTCTCACGCCCAACCAAACTACGTCCCTAGCACTAGACGCACCTGCTTAATCTGTGCCAAGTGCCGAAGCGATCATTGCCTGATAAAAAGGATGCCAACCGCCTTTAGCACGACAACAACATGCCCAGGCTCACGCTGCAATTACCCACTAAACCCTGACTCGTTAGCAGGCGTTGCCATCACAGGCCCGACCCTGAATTCACGCGGCATCCTTGGTGATACAAAACGCGGTGAAGATGAGTCGGCAACCCAGACTCGCACGCAATGTCAGCACGGAGAGGCTACAACTGCTTCAAAACAAATCCTTCAATGCTACCCAAGAAATTGGAATCTTCCCCCCTCCTCACGGTACAGACTCCTTTCCCTCTGCAGAAGGTATAAGATGCGGCAGATGCCCTAAACTAACCGAAGCTCATGCTCTCTATCTTAATCGCCAGCTTAAATCCCGCTTCATCCCAGCCTTGCAAAGATTCACGGACTTACTTTGACCCGTCAGTTCTGCGTAGCCTTGCAAACTTCTGAGCACACGAAAAAGCCGTATGCACACCCACAAATAAGCGCGCCCCCTAAGTGGCCTTTCGGCAACACTACGCGCGTGAGCAAACGCTGCCGAGGCATCCTCCTACAGCCTACACATCAAAAGGCATCCTAGTATCGGCCTCCACCCAAGCATTACTAAAGCCTCGCAACACCTCCCTGGGCTTTCCACACAACCAGGATGCACGTACTTTCTCGTTCTGCACGTAACAGCGACGGCACACAACATTCCCATACTATACGAACTACTCCCACCTAGGGCCCACCCTCTCCCTATTAGGGTGTCATTCACTCTAAGCTCGTGCTATGCACAGCCCTCTAAGCAAGCAACGCCTCAAGGGGCTCCTGGCGGACCCGCTGGCCAAGCATCTGGATCTCATGACAGCCCACATGTTGGCAGCGCCATCCAGTTGCAATTCAAGCAACCCGTACCACGAACCGGCAACGCTTTGAAGCTGTTTACTGGTGCCTCTCGGTCACAGCATGCAAGCGATGCAGATGATTGCCTAACTATGAACAGGCACGCATCGTATGCCAGGCTTTCTGCCCCTACCTCCGAACATTCCTGATGCTTACACCTCATACGACGCTGCGCACCTAGAGGTATAAGCCTTCAGTCTCTATAGCATCGCATTCCCCACCACTCGACTTGCAGACCTTCTACTCCAACACTGCGCACACTATTGCCTTCTTGCACAAAGCACGGCCACCTTGCGCTCAAGCAGCTTCCCTGCTCAGTCCCATGCGGAGCCACCCGTCAATGTGAAATCGCACCTAGCGGAGTGCTGGGATGCGGTTTTCGTGCTCACTGGGGCATTTCCGCCCCAATGCGTTGGAAACCCTCTTGTCTGAACAAACTTGAAATTCAGCAAGCTCCGCAAGCGTTCTGGCCTGATCCACAAAAGACGAGCCCGTAAGCAGACAATAATATTTCCGATTCAAGTGCACCCACGGCGCGTCATTTTATGGGTCATCCGCAGTCAAGCAGTTGCTAGAGCCACGTGGTTCGCGGGTCCGCTCCCACGCCTTCTACATGAAGTGCCGTCTCACAATGCTAGGTAGACTATGCTGAAGACATTCAGGCTCCATAAAATATGTCACAGCATTGGGCAGGATGCTCATATCAGCCGGCAACACGACGGCTAATACGAAACGGGTATGAGGAGCCCACTGCTCTTCGAACAAAGGGCACATCCTGTTTCTCCGTCCCACTTCAGATGTGTGCGAAAGCATACAGGCCATGGCTGCGCCGAGGTCCTCCCGGTATCGATGCAGCAGGCTGTACAAGAGCGCACGCATGCACCCATGCGTCAAACAAGCCCATCTGCACTCCCAGGCATTGCGCATCAAATGCCGCCCGTCTAATATATCCCTTGAGCGCGTGCAAGATGGATACGCTTTAACCATGCAACATAAAGCATTCTTTCGAATGATCTGGCGCTTTTATTGGAGCGGTGCTCGAAACAATCACTAGCCGCTGAAATCATGTGTTATATGTGGGTGTGCGTGTGTTATATATGATTAAACACCTAGAAAAGAGCCCTACCAGCCAGTCACCATTTCCGGTTAGGGTTAAGCATCCTCGAGGCTTTTTGGGTGCTGGATGAACACTTACGTCCTCCTGCTAAAGCATATATCGGCACACAGAGCTACAAACACGTACACAGTATGCGCAAACAACATTCTGACTCCACTCCGCTGCCTGCCGCCTACCATTCACCCGCATAATGCTGCAAGAAGAGCCTAAAGTAAACCCTTTCCCCCAAATGCAAATCCTCGTGAAAAATTCGCCTCTCAAATATAGTGATCCTCCGAAGCCGAACGCTACGTTGTCCACCAGCCGCTGCAGTATATTCCGTCGCTCTCAGCTTGATACATAAACATTTTTTTGTGCTTGATACATAAACATTTAAAAATACGGAATCAACCTATACAAGGGATCGTCGAACCTACGACAAATATCAGTGAAGCATGCAAGTGCTCCACATAGGGCAGCTTCCCCTTCATGCTCCCCTTGCCGCCCCCAACAGCCAACTGGACAAGCGCACTTACCACAGATCACCACTAGCACAGAATGCAGATAGAACACCGCGTGCACACTGGCACAACGCACCAGCTTGACACAACAAATTGGTGCATCATCCACCGAAGATGCGAACCGCAGGATGCCAACCGATTTGATCGTAGTGTGTCATAGCACAACACATCAAAAAGCTTGCCCTGCCTTGCCACTAAGATCATGAAGGGCTTGCATTGCAGTTCTCGTATAACTGTGACACAAATCAGTTGGCGACTGAAAGCAAATGCCTGTGCAGCTTGCGTCGCCACTGAAGCTTGAAAACGTCTGCGAGTGTCCCGCCACTACCGGAGCACTCGAGTCCACCCAAATTCTCTTCTGCAGCATACTGAGCAAGGTTCCCACACTACAAATCAACCCCGGGCCCAAATCCAACTTGGGCAGGCAACAACGAGCACCTGCCCTGCAGCATCCTGCTGAACGGGAGCACTTAGCCTATGCACCTCCTGTGCAAGCCAGCTATCGATATGCCCTTGCAGTCAGCGCTTTTCAATAATTGCCTCCCCACAGAACCCTCAGCTAGTGATACTGTAAGCTTGCACGTTCAGAATCCTCTAACACTTTGGACCAACCCCTTGCACCTGGGCGCCACCACTTGCACACAGGTGCTGCAATCCAGAAGGTCTTAAACGAAGAAGTCCACAACTGTACCAACGTTAACTTGAGTCCAACCTAAGTCTACGCAAGAACGGCGGGTCCTTACGCAATGCCGAGCCACTCCCAAAATGAGCGGCGAATGCGCTTCTATGCAGCCTCCATAAAACAGCACATAGCCGTGCCATGCCCACAAGCCGGCGCTTGTGCGTGACACCACTGCCCAAAACACCTTCTTGCTCAAACCCGAAAGCATTAATACACCGCGCAAGCTTCATGAGAACTTTTCAGGCCGAGGCTGCTACTCATACAGCATTGGTCCCCTCCCTTGTTACACGTTTTGCCGTACTTCCAGAGCTGCATGCACCTAAATCTTGGCCCCTGTATAGAATACCGTGCTCGCTACATCCCACCACAGCCAAGGACATTCTCACTCACCGTTGACCGCTGCTAGTGGAACTCGTAAATGAGCCAAGCCCCTCGCACCGTCACAGCTGCATCATGTAGAACACGCAGCAGCCAATATGCATCAGCGAGCTTCTGCCCAGACTTCCGGAAAAGCATAAATAGTCAAAGGGAGTGAACGAACGCTTCAGAGCCAAACCCTCTCCATACAGTCACTGAAACGCTTAATTCCTCACACGGATCCACTATGGTCCTCAAGGACGATGCGCCCCATAGAAGATGCATGACATATGGGCACCTGCTACAAACGTGGAAGACACTACTGCATCTCCTACGGTCCCTTGCATACCGGTGCAGCAATCGCCAGCGTAAGCGTCTGATATTCTGTTGCCCTGATATAACGGCATGCCTGTCCTTTCGCACGCAAGGCGGCAGGTTATCTCCTGCCAACCTAATCCAATAACCTCCACACACTGCCCATCCATGCGAAATGCAGAGTCATGAAAAAGCGCTCCAGGACTTGCAACTACAGAATTCCCAGTTGACCAAACGACGACCTTCGGGCATGCCATGTGCATGCACCCGCACTGTAACAGCACACTTGAAATGCACTGCCCCTGCCGCAGCCTGGCGCTATGCGGCTAGCGAATTGCTTGACACTTGACACCGTATCAGCAGAAAACGTGCCCCACAGTGCTCACGGCGCCTGCAGAACCAGGACCAACGCAGCCGCTCCGCTTGTGCATGCATGGAAGGAGCCTTCCAAGCTGCCTATATTATGCAGAAGATCTGCCAGCTTGTTGCCTGCGCTACCTAGCACTTTACACAACCACGCCTATACGAAGGAGTGCACCTAAGGTGAGCAGAGCTACACTGCGGGGAATTCACGGGCATGAACTGACAGGACGAAAACCGGTGGGCAATGCTCTTGCCATGGCTAAGGCTTCTTCAGAAGCGGTTGCGTGCTTATCTCCCACTCTGTGCAAAGCGTCCTGCTCTCCACAATTCTGACCACATTCACAGGCTCGCCTAGCCTTCAATTCTCAGCCAGATACCACCCACTCGATAAGAAGGCAAACGGGATTTGCAGTTCCTTGCGCTCCCTGTCGGATTCAAAGAGGACCGTTCAAAACCCTTTGAGCTTCATGTACGCGTGTATGGTTCCTGACACGTTAAGAGGCTTAGCCCGACTTCTTCCAAGGCTTACAGTCTTCATCGCACACCAAGCCGCCGCCCCCGTTTCACTTAGTCTTTGTGGAAAAACCTTGCGCTGTGTACCTCTAACGCGTCAACCCCTCCATTCAGACGCACATACACACGAAGCTGCCGGACCCGTCTGGCTGTCGCGGGTTCCGTGTTACACACAGGCACTCTTCACCAACTTGAATGCGCCATGCACTAGCCGGACACGCAAGAGACACCTTAAACTTATTTGCTTCCTTTCGAGTATTCACCGGATTCAATGAAAACGTGAGTAGACAGAAAGAAAAATCAACACCTTCTCAAGGAAACAACCAACTTCCCCTTGCCGCTCACCTTTGCTCAATTGGCTCACATAGTATACCGACTGCGCTGGCAGCCTCGTCATGGTTCATACAACCATAATGGTCTTGCCAGTCAGTATTTCTTGCTCCAGCGGTTCCCTTTGAACCACGCCGTTCGCGCGCTAGTGAAACTCACTTTCTTCGCCTGATATAGGGATCCACACGCGAAACAAAACTTCACTGTTAAACATTCCGGCTGTGGCCTGTCTTTTCCCACCCATGCCGTCGCAGCTCATCCTTCAACCACGAAGCCATCCGCACCCTTTACAAATTGAAAGGTCACTCTACGTCCCCTACAGTACGCCACACCTGCTCCTTCGCTGGCATCGCAACATCTCCATTCGTCGGAGCTATGGTAAAAATACAGACGACTCCACATTCTAGGCCGCAGAATCCACAGGAAGCTTCAGGACCGGTTGCCTGGTGAGGGCCGCATGCACCAGTGCACTGGTGTGGTTGCAACGCTTTCAATGCACTGCGCATGATTCAGAATCAAAATCTGTCCCAAGTTCCTTCCTCATGCGGCGATACTGCGAGAAACAGAGATTCACGTCCGTGAGTGATCACACCAAGCGGCGACTGCTCAGTGAACAGCATTAACACGTATTTCACTTACATGTAACAGCCACCTTCGCTGCTGACTCCAAACCGTACGCAAAGGACCTTCGGCGCTGCCACATGTACAACCAGTAATGAGAGTGAAAGCGACCCGTTCAAACCTCCACACATACGAGGAATGATTTGATTTGTAGCTCACCCACCCGGTAGATGCTCGCCTGATGCACACCCGTCCGTTCACACAACAACATGAAAGCCCGCCCCCCCCGAGGCTGTTTACTGGCCACCTACTGCTGCCAGCATGCACTCTCCATACTGCTGCACGTCAACCCGCACAAGCCGAGTCATTCTGAGCTGCCAATTTCGATGTAAGTAATGCATCACCGAGCCCTTCCCCATTATACACTGGATCTCGAACTGCTATTCGTTGCAGCTGCACTATCGTACATAACCTCATCTGCATCGAAAACAGACATTCGACAGGAGTGGAACCTCCGCATGCCAGTCTGGAAGGTTTCCCTCCACACAGAACCAGACGCCTCCCACTCGAAACAAACATCCCACTCACCATATTTTCTGATCATAAAAGCCCACTTTCTTTAGCTGTGGCCAGCGTCTTAGAAAAGCAACCTGATGTGCAAAACGTCAAATGGATCTTCCAGCCATTCTAGCCACACTAGGCACAGTCCCGCGTTCGGCCCATCTCATCAAATCCCGCCACTGTGAGCATGCATGCGTTCGCTACCTCTCCGATAAGGACAAAAGCTTCCTTGCACCGTGCTCGATCAGTAGCTCAGTCAAGTGCTGTGTTCAAAAACATGGGACCTAAACCTCAGAGGTAGCGCAAAAGGCAGACCCGGCAAGCTGTCGGCGTGCGGGGCAATCCACGCTCTCCTGCGATGTTCCTATCGAGAGGTTCGTCCACCGACAGTCATGCTTTCGCACTTCAAATTATACTCCTGGGAATCAATTATGCTGCAATGCACATCCGCTTCCACTCTTAACGCGAGCTTAATTGCATTCCCTCCTGCATCTACCGTGCGCACAGAAAAAACATCCTTCTCGTGCTCTAAGCCCTTTCCAATCTCATACAGGTTGCCTTCAAAGCATCGCTCGACTAATGCACTCCCTTGCTTGCCCGGAGGTACAATAGTATGCCGGTGTTAGCAGCAATAAATCCACATACCTTGGCATGACGTGCAGGGAACACCGCACACCGGTCGAAAATGCCAAAACTCCCTTCCTGCTGAGCTTCTCATCATCATAATACGAACTCGACAGGGATCCCGAACATGTGTTAACCGGTGACAGCAGTATCGCTGACGCTTTACGCTTTGACTCAAGCAGAATCAAACGCCAGCACACTACATAGCGTCAGTATTCCTAGATTATTCGAAGGGATACTCAGTCGCGCGTTGCTATACCCAAAACATGCTCATCTATGCATGCGCTTTCAATGCAAGTTGGACGTGGGACCCATCTTTAGATTTCGTCGTGCGCGACGACCTCGCCGGCCTCAAGGCAGATGCCACAGGACCTATGGCTCACCAAAACCGAAATGCTTGTAAACCCGTGCGTATGAGCTGCAGTTTCCGTTTTACGTCAGCGTACGTGCTCTTCCTAAGCCAGTCACCACCACGCCGCAAAACCCCCACTTGCTGGAACCATAAAGCTGAAGTCGCCCTCTTGCTCCCATACGCTTTGTTTACGCAGAGAACACTCCCGCTGTAGATGCAAGTGGACCATATCCATAGAGATAGGTCCAGAACTGTCCGCCTTCCAAGTACGCTGCAACCGCAATACCTGGCCTGAAGGCCACGCATTGGCTTGCATATACGCTACTTACAAAATACTAAGGCGCCTTTTTCTGTCCAAAATCATTGGCCCCTTTTAACACTGCGACATGAATTGCAAGGTGTTTCACAAGCGCAGGTGCACCCTTAACCCTCGGAAACCAAACTCCTACCCCGAGCACATCTGATCCACCGGCGCATGCGACCAAGGGTTGCACTATTCGCAAAATAAGAGGCATGCAAGCATACCTGCCACCAACTAAAACCTGGGAAACACCCCATTATTCGTTTAGGCTCGCGTGAGATGCGAGATGAACAGCCTATAGGGCCTACAACTCGTGTACATGTGTGCAGCAGCTATCAAAGTATCGACGCATAGAAAAACGCAATGGCGAGCCTTCGACCACTCCATCAGAAAGCCAATTCTTCCCCAGCACAACAAGCAGACTCCCCAAGGGTCTGCAGTATTTTCACGCTCTTAGAGTGCACTACACCCTGGAAGTGTTCTTCTACAACCACTTTTAGCTCGGCCTCTCTTCTGGACGTAGGACAGGGCACCTCTAGCTCGCCTGAAAGGCACGTGTACGACGTAATACTCCCCAAGGCTCGCAGGCTCATCAACAACTGTAAAGAAGCGCATCTAATTCCCCTGATCCACTGCGTACTAAGATGACTTCACTAACCCATGCTTGCATTTACATGCGTCGTTACCAAATTCACGCTGCCAACAACGAAACGTGGATGCACGTAAGACGCACAATCTTCACACCACGACACGCGGCAACCTCATTCAGCGATGAAATAAGGATGGAAGCACACCGTCCCCAATGCTGCAGGCGCAGTCAGACATGAACAGCCTTGCACAACCCTTTCAACACGCATGCACAATGGTTTGGTTTTTCAACTGACACGATAATTTGTTCACGAAGTGCATATGCCCTTGCAGCATAAGAAAATAGGCATCTGTTATACTAGGACACAACGATACTGACAGTGTTTACCCCATACTCTGCTGTATCGGCAGCATGAATCGTCGAATCTTTCTGAACTGCAAATGCCAGTGTAATGCGCCACCCGGCGTCATGATCACTAAGCACTGACATCGCACTCTTCCGCTGCCTCTGAACAGCCCGCCGTCCGCAGCAACGCTACACATTGGCAGTAAGGGGTTCCAGAGCAGACCGCTCTTCGGGGTTTCTACTGCCATAGGACCCTATCCAACAACCGGGACTCTCACGCCCAACCAAACTACGTCCCTAGCACTAGACGCACCTGCTTAATCTGTGCCAAGTGCCGAAGCGATCATTGCCTGATAAAAAGGATGCCAACCGCCTTTAGCACGACAACAACATGCCCAGGCTCACGCTGCAATTACCCACTAAACCCTGACTCGTTAGCAGGCGTTGCCATCACAGGCCCGACCCTGAATTCACGCGGCATCCTTGGTGATACAAAACGCGGTGAAGATGAGTCGGCAACCCAGACTCGCACGCAATGTCAGCACGGAGAGGCTACAACTGCTTCAAAACAAATCCTTCAATGCTACCCAAGAAATTGGAATCTTCCCCCCTCCTCACGGTACAGACTCCTTTCCCTCTGCAGAAGGTATAAGATGCGGCAGATGCCCTAAACTAACCGAAGCTCATGCTCTCTATCTTAATCGCCAGCTTAAATCCCGCTTCATCCCAGCCTTGCAAAGATTCACGGACTTACTTTGACCCGTCAGTTCTGCGTAGCCTTGCAAACTTCTGAGCACACGAAAAAGCCGTATGCACACCCACAAATAAGCGCGCCCCCTAAGTGGCCTTTCGGCAACACTACGCGCGTGAGCAAACGCTGCCGAGGCATCCTCCTACAGCCTACACATCAAAAGGCATCCTAGTATCGGCCTCCACCCAAGCATTACTAAAGCCTCGCAACACCTCCCTGGGCTTTCCACACAACCAGGATGCACGTACTTTCTCGTTCTGCACGTAACAGCGACGGCACACAACATTCCCATACTATACGAACTAGTCCCACCTAGGGCCCACCCTCTCCCTATTAGGGTCATTCACTCTAAGCTCGTGCTATGCACAGCCCTCTAAGCAAGCAACGCCTCAAGGGGCTCCTGGCGGACCCGCTGGCCAAGCATCTGGATCTCATGACAGCCCACATGTTGGCAGCGCCATCCAGTTGCAATTCAAGCAACCCGTACCACGAACCGGCAACGCTTTGAAGCTGTTTACTGGTGCCTCTCGGTCACAGCATGCAAGCGATGCAGATGATTGCCTAACTATGAACAGGCACGCATCGTATGCCAGGCTTTCTGCCCCTACCTCCGAACATTCCTGATGCTTACACCTCATACGACGCTGCGCACCTAGAGGTATAAGCCTTCAGTCTCTATAGCATCGCATTCCCCACCACTCGACTTGCAGACCTTCTACTCCAACACTGCGCACACTATTGCCTTCTTGCACAAAGCACGGCCACCTTGCGCTCAAGCAGCTTCCCTGCTCAGTCCCATGCGGAGCCACCCGTCAATGTGAAATCGCACCTAGCGGAGTGCTGGGATGCGGTTTTCGTGCTCACTGGGGCATTTCCGCCCCAATGCGTTGGAAACCCTCTTGTCTGAACAAACTTGAAATTCAGCAAGCTCCGCAAGCGTTCTGGCCTGATCCACAAAAGACGAGCCCGTAAGCAGACAATAATATTTCCGATTCAAGTGCACCCACGGCGCGTCATTTTATGGGTCATCCGCAGTCAAGCAGTTGCTAGAGCCACGTGGTTCGCGGGTCCGCTCCCACGCCTTCTACATGAAGTGCCATCTCACAATGCTACGTAGACTATGCTGAAGGCATTCAGGTTCTATAAAATATGTCACAGCATTAGGCAGGATGCCCATATCAGCCGGCAACACGACGGCTAATACGAAAAGGGTATGAGGCACATCCTGTTTCTCCGTCCCACTTCAGGCCTATGCAAATACATGTAGGGCATGGCTGCGCCGAGGTCCTCCCGGTATCAATGCAGCAGGCTGTACAAGAGCGCACACATGCACCCATGCATCAAGCAAGCCCATCTGCACTCCCAGGCACTGCCCATCAAATGCCGCCCATCTAAGATTAACCCTTGAGCGCGTACAAGATGGATACGCCTTAACCATGCAAAATAAAGCATTCTTTCGAATGATCTGGCGCATATTGGAGCAATGCTCGAAACTATCACCAGCCATTTAGGTCAAATGAGTTTTAAACACCTAGAAAAGAGCCCTGCCAGCCAATCAACCCTCCCCGTTAGCGTAAACCATGTGCGTAAGCATTGTGGAGGCAACTGCGTTTGTGGATGAACTTACGTCCTCGCCCTAAACCATATATCGGCATACAGAGCTACAAACACGTACACAGTATGCGCAAACGGCATTCTGGTTCCTTCACTCCGCTGGCTGTCGTCTACCATTCACACATACTGCTGGAAGAAGAGCCTGAAAGTAAGCCCTTTCTCCGCAATTCAAATCCTCGTGAAAAATTGGCTTCACAAATTATTCTCCGAAAAGGAAGGCTCCGTTGTCCACCAGCCTCTGCAGTATCTTCCGTCGCTCTGAGCTCGATACATAAATATACAAGAATATTTAGTCCGGCGCAACCTATACAAGGAATCGTGGAGCCTAGGACAAATATCAGTGAAGCATGCAAATGCTCCACATAGGGCAGCTTCCCCTTCATGCTCCCCTTACCGCCCCCGAACACCCAACTGGACAAGCGCACTTACCACAGATCACCACAGACACGAAGGCTGATCGACACGATAGCTTACATACTTCCACCATGTGCAAGGTTGGGAGGAACACTCGATGCACCAGCCACCCTGGGAACGAACCGTAGAACTTCAACCGATTTATAAACTCTAAACCCGTCCGATATAATCATTTCATAGTGTGGAGCAGCCCAGCATACCAAAGAAAAACTCGCCCTGTCATGCCACTAAAGCTGATGAAGGGTCCGCATTGCAGTTCTCGTATAACTGTGACACAAATCAGTTGGCGACTGAAAGCAAATGCCTGTGCAGCTTGCGTCGCCACTGAAGCTTGAAAACGTCTGCGAGTGTCCCGCCACTACCGGAGCACTCGAGTCCACCCAAATTCTCTTCTGCAGCATACTGAGCAAGGTTCCCACACTACAAATCAACCCCGGGCCCAAATCCAACTTGGGCAGGCAACAACGAGCACCTGCCCTGCAGCATCCTGCTGAACGGGAACACTTAGCCTATGCACCTCCTGTGCAAGCCAGCTATCGATATGCCCTTGCAGTCAGCGCTTTTCAATAATTGCCACCCCACAGAACCCTCAGCTAGTGATACTGTAAGCTTGCACGTTCAGAATCCTCTAACACTTTGGACCAACCCCTTGCACCTGGGCGCCACCACTTGCACACAGGTGCTGCAATCCAGAAGGTCTTAAACGAAGAAGTCCACAACTGTACCAACGTTAACTTGAGTCCAACCTAAGTCTACGCAAGAACGGCGGGTCCTTACGCAATGCCGAGCCACTCCCAAAATGAGCGGCGAATGCGCTTCTATGCAGCCTCCATAAAACAGCACATAGCCGTGCCATGCCCACAAGCCGGCGCTTGTGCGTGACACCACTGCCCAAAACACCTTCTTGCTCAAACCCGAAAGCATTAATACACCGCGCAAGCTTCATGAGAACTTTTCAGGCCGAGGCTGCTACTCATACAGCATTGGTCCCCTCCCTTGTTACACGTTTTGCCGTACTTCCAGAGCTGCATGCACCTAAATCTTGGCCCCTGTATAGAATACCGTGCTCGCTACATCCCACCACAGCCAAGGACATTCTCACTCACCGTTGACCGCTGCTAGTGGAACTCGTAAATGAGCCAAGCCCCTCGCACCGTCACAGCTGCATCATGTAGAACACGCAGCAGCCAATATGCATCAGCGAGCTTCTGCCCAGACTTCCGGAAAAGCATAAATAGTCAAAGGGAGTGAACGAACGCTTCAGAGCCAAACCCTCTCCATACAGTCACTGAAACGCTTAATTCCTCACACGGATCCACTATGGTCCTCAAGGACGATGCGCCCCATAGAAGATGCATGACATATGGGCACCTGCTACAAACGTGGAAGACACTACTGCATCTCCTACGGTCCCTTGCATACCGGTGCAGCAATCGCCAGCGTAAGCGTCTGATATTCTGTTGCCCTGATATAACGGCATGCCTGTCCTTTCGCACGCAAGGCGGCAGGTTATCTCCTGCCAACCTAATCCAATAACCTCCACACACTGCCCATCCATGCGAAATGCAGAGTCATGAAAAAGCGCTCCAGGACTTGCAACTACAGAATTCCCAGTTGACCAAACGACGACCTTCGGGCATGCCATGTGCATGCACCCGCACTGTAACAGCACACTTGAAATGCACTGCCCCTGCCGCAGCCTGGCGCTATGCGGCTAGCGAATTGCTTGACACTTGACACCGTATCAGCAGAAAACGTGCCCCACAGTGCTCACGGCGCCTGCAGAACCAGGACCAACGCAGCCGCTCCGCTTGTGCATGCATGGAAGGAGCCTTCCAAGCTGCCTATATTATGCAGAAGATCTGCCAGCTTGTTGCCTGCGCTACCTAGCACTTTACACAACCACGCCTATACGAAGGAGTGCACCTGAGGTGAGCAGAGCTACACTGCGGGGAATTCACGGGCATGAACTGACAGGACGAAAACCGGTGGGCAATGCTCTTGCCATGGCTAAGGCTTCTTCAGAAGCGGTTGCGTGCTTATCTCCCACTCTGTGCAAAGCGTCCTGCTCTCCACAATTCTGACCACATTCACAGGCTCGCCTAGCCTTCAATTCTCAGCCAGATACCACCCACTCGATAAGAAGGCAAACGGGATTTGCAGTTCCTTGCGCTCCCTGTCGGATTCAAAGAGGACCGTTCAAAACCCCTTGAGCTTCATGTACGCGTGTATGGTTCCTGACACGTTAAGAGGCTTAGCCCGACTTCTTCCAAGGCGTACAATCTTCATCGCACACCAAACCGCCGCCCCCGTTTCACTTAGTCTTTGTGGAAAAACCTTGCGCTGTGTACCTCTAACGCGTCAACCCCTCCATTCAGACGCACATACACACGAAGCTGCCGGACCCGTCTGGCTGTCGCGGGTTCCGTGTTACACACAGGCACTCTTCACCAACTTGAATGCGCCATGCACTAGCCGGACACGCAAGAACAGACACCTTAAACTTATTTGCTTCCTTTCGAGTATTCACCGGATTCAATGAAAACGTGAGTAGACAGAAAGAAAAATCAACACCTTCTCAAGGAAACAACCAACTTCCCCTTGCCGCTCACCTTTGCTCAATTGGCTCAAATAGTATATCGACTGCGCTGGCAGCCTCGTCATGGTTCATACAACCATAATGGTCTTGCCAGTCAGTATTTCTTGCTCCAGCGGTTCCCCTTGAACCACGCCGTTCGCGCGCTAGTGAAACTCACTTTCTTCGCCTGATATAGGGATCCACACGCGAAACAAAACTTCACTGTTAAACATTCCGGCTGTGGCCTGTCTTTTCCCACCCATGCCGTCGCAGCTCATCCTTCAACCACGAAGCCATCCGCACCCTTTACAAATTGAAAGGTCACTCTACGTCCCCTACAATACGCCACACCTGCTCCTTCGCTGGCATCGCAACATCTCCATTCGTCGGAGCTATGGTAAAAATACAGACGACTCCACATTCTAGGCCGCAGAATCCACAGGAAGCTTCAGGACCGGTTGCCTGGTGAAGGCCGCATGCACCAGTGCACTGGTATGGTTGCAACGCTTTCAATGCACTGCGCATGATTCAGAATCAAAATCTGTCCCAAGTTCCTTCCTCATGCGGCGATACTGCGAGAAACAGAGATTCACGTCCGTGAGTGATCACACCAAGCGGCGACTGCTCAGTGAACAGCATTAACACGTATTTCACTTACATGTAACAGCCACCTTCGCTGCTGACTCCAAACCGTACGCAAAGGACCTTCGGCGCTGCCACATGTACAACCAGTAATGAGAGTGAAAGCGACCCGTTCAAACCTCCACACATACGAGGAATGATTTGATTTGTAGCTCACCCACCCGGTAGATGCTCGCCTGATGCACACCCGTCCGTTCACACAACAACATGAAAGCCCGCCCCCCCCGAGGCTGTTTACTGGCCACCTACTGCTGCCAGCATGCACTCTCCATACTGCTGCACGTCAACCCGCACAAGCCGAGTCATTCTGAGCTGCCAATTTCGATGTAAGTAATGCATCACCGAGCCCTTCCCCATTATACACTGGATCTCGAACTGCTATTCGTTGCAGCTGCACTATCGTACATAACCTCATCTGCATCGAAAACAGACATTCGACAGGAGTGGAACCTCCGCATGCCAGTCTGGAAGGTTTCCCTCCACACAGAACCAGACGCCTCCCACTCGAAACAAACATCCCACTCACCATATTTTCTGATCATAAAAGCCCACTTTCTTTAGCTGTGGCCAGCGTCTTAGAAAAGCAACCTGATGTGCAAAACGTCAAATGGATCTTCCAGCCATTCTAGCCACACTAGGCACAGTCCCGCGTTCGGCCCATCTCATCAAATCCCGCCACTGTGAGCATGCATGCGTTCGCTACCTCTCCGATAAGGACAAAAGCTTCCTTGCACCGTGCTCGATCAGTAGCTCAGTCAAGTGCTGTGTTCAAAAACATGGGACCTAAACCTCAGAGGTAGCGCAAAAGGCAGACCCGGCAAGCTGTCGGCGTGCGGGGCAATCCACGCTCTCCTGCGATGTTCCTATCGAGAGGTTCGTCCACCGACAGTCATGCTTTCGCACTTCAAATTATACTCCTGGGAATCAATTATGCTGCAATGCACATCCGCTTCCACTCTTAACGCGAGCTTAATTGCATTCCCTCCTGCATCTACCGTGCGCACAGAAAAACCATCCTTCTCATGTGCTCTAAGCCCTTTCCAATCTCATACAGGTTGCCTTCAAAGCATCACCCGACTAATGCACTCCCTTGCTTGCCCGGAGGTACAATAGTATGCCGGTGTTAGCAGCAATAAATCCACATACCTTGGCATGACGTGCAGGGAACACCGCACACCGGCCGAAAATGCCAAAACTCCCTCCCTGCTGAGCTTCTCATCATCATAATACGAACTCGACAGGGATCCCGAACATGTGTTAACCGGTGACAGCAGTATCGCTGACGCTTTACGCTTTGACTCAAGCAGAATCAAACGCCAGCACACTACATAGCGTCAGTATTCCTAGATCATTCGAAGGGATGCTCAGCCGCGCGTTGCTATACCCAAAACATGCTCATCTACGCATGCGCTTTCAATGCAAGTTGGACGTGGGACCCATCTCTAGATTTCGTCGTGCGCGACGACCTCGCCGGCCTCAAGGCAGATGCCACAGGACCTATGGCTCACCAAAACCAAAGTGCTTGTAAACCCGAGCATATCAGCTGCAGCTGCTCCTTTCCGTGAACGTGAACGTACATCCTCTTCCTAAGCCAGTCACCACCACGCCGCAAAACCCCCACTTGCTGGAACCATAAAGCTGAAGTCGCCCTCTTGCTCCCATACGCTTTGTTTACGCAGAGAACACTCCCGCTGTAGATGCAAGTGGACCATATCCATAGAGATAGGTCCAGAACTGTCCGCCTTCCAAGTACGCTGCAACCGCAATACCTGGCCTGAAGGCCACGCATTGGCTTGCATATACGCTATTTACAAAATACTAAGGCGCCTTTTTCTGTCCAAAATCATTGGCCCCTTTTAACACTGCGACATGAATTGCAAGGTGTTTCACAAGCGCAGGTGAACCCTTAACCCTCGGAAACCAAACTCCTACCCCGAGCACATCTGATCCACCGGCGCATGCGACCAAGGGTTGCACTATTCGCAAAATAAGAGGCATGCAAGCATACCTGCCACCAACTAAAACCTGGGAAACACCCCATTATTCGTTTAGGCTCGCGTGAGATGCGAGATGAACAGCCTATAGGGCCTACAACTCGTGTACATGTGTGCAGCAGCTATCAAAGTATCGACGCATAGAAAAACGCAATGGCGAGCCTTCGACCACTCCATCGGAAAGGCAATTCTTCCCCAGCACAACAAGCAGACTCCCCAAGGGTCTGCAGTATTTTCACGCTCTTAGAGTGCACTACACCCTGGAAGTGTTCTTCTACAACCACTTTTAGCTCGGCCTCTCTTCTGGACGTAGGACAGGGCACCTCTAGCTCGCCTGAAAAGCACGTGTACGACGTAATACTCCCCAAGGCTCGCAGGCTCATCAACAACTGTAAAGAAGCGCATCTAATTCCCCTGATCCACTGCGTACTAAGATGACTTCACTAACCCATGCCTGCATTTACATGCGTTGTTACCAAATTCACGCTGCCAACAACGAAACGTGGATGCACGTAAGACGCACAAGCTTCACACCACGACACGCGGCAACCTCATTCAGCGATGAAATAAGGATGGAAGCACACCGTCCCCAATGCTGCAGGAGCAGTCAGACATGAACAGCCTTGCACAACCCTTTCCACACGCATGCACGATGGTTTGGCTTTTCCTCATCAGGCACGAGCATTTGTTCACAAGGTGCACTAAACGCACTCCCTTAATCTGTGTTTAATGCATGACGAAAATCACTCCATGATAAGACCAACGTCAGACAGCACCCATAAGCACGCCACCACCGCGCCTAGCCCCACGCCTATATTATCCAGCGAGCACTACTAGGCAGATGAACAAGCGATGCAACACCCACGCACCACACCAGAAAAATCACCTCTGCCCTGTGGCCTCATGGGAACAGTGAAGGAAGGTGGTACCTTGTACTCAGCCGTTTCACTGCGAGACACCATATCCCTGTCCACGAGGCTGCCACACAGCCAGAGATGTTAGTAAAAATGAACTATTTATCACGTGAAAAGCATCACGACAACGCTCACGCACGCTACAGCTCACCATGAACATTCCCCATCTTTCTGGCCCTCACCGGCACTCACCTCGCGCCAAACATGCCCACGCAAATCCGTGAACACCTAACCGAATTCCCAAATACACGCACAATCTCTTCCTATAGCACAATTGGAGAAGATGCGAAGTCAACACCTTGATGGGGCCCTCCTCCACCCAACAGCTCAACTGGCACATGCTGCCCATGCAGTTCACGCTTAAATCCATGCCAAAAACGACTTTGGCACATGCACCTCTTCAAACAGCCTTGGTCTAATGCACGCGCCCCGCACCTAAACTGCGCCAATACATCTGCAAAGCGTTGCCGCTCCCTAGACTCAGATTCGCAGCGGCCCACAGAATCTGGGACACCAAATGTTCCACAAGCGCCTATCCTGTCTGCCCCACGTCAACTGCAGTCCAGTGCTCTGCCCATCTGCTCCCGTCACGAGCGTCCTTGGGAACTAAGTAGTCCCCGGAGCACAAATTCTCAGCCTTGGCTTCTCAGCCACCACATCATACCTACGTGATCTCACCAACCTCGGTGATGAGTTAGCCTTCACCGAGCAAAGCTCCTCAAGAAAGCAAAGTTGGGCTCAAGGCACCGAAGGTTAGCACACCTCCAAAACTGCAATAGAGAAGCTACGCTTCCTCCAACGCAATGTGCAACCACCAGAAAACGGGTACTCAGTATCTCCCGCCCCCCAGAGCTAACTCAAACTGCACCCAGTACAAAGGAACGCTAGCCCCCTGCCCCCTCGTAAGGATGGGCGTAAACGCGCCCACTTCACTCAGAATGCCATCTTGCACCAAGGCAGCATGAAGTCCCTCTGGAGCTGACTGTGCGTCTTTCAGGAGTGTACGGGTATCACCGGTGCGCTGGTGTGCCTTGAATACCAAACACGCGCGCGTCCACTGCTCACTCCTCAGGCAGCCCTGCCTAGAAACTCCAGAACGAAAGTCCGCATGGGACGTACAACCTTCGCCACAAGACAGTCCAGAACCATTACCCCCTTCCTATAAAACACTGAGGGGAAAGTGGCCTGGATTCTTCAGGGGGGGTAGCGAACAAAGCTCAGAAACAAACGCGTACGACACTCTGAATACTGCTGAGCGACCATCGGAGGTACTACGCCCCTCAACAATGCCAAGCGTGTCTGGGGTACAACTAAGGTTCACATCCCCACTGCATGTGCAGGCAGGAAAAGCCTGCAGTTCTCTCTGTCGTAACATGAACAACACCAATGGCTATGCCTCGTACACCAAAGCACTTCTGCGTAGGCCCACTTCCTGCTCCTGAGGCATAAATGCTCCCACAGTTTAGCGACCATTTTACAAAACCTAGCGTACGCCGCTTCGCGCATCCTGCACATAGCCGCTGCAGCCGTGCACCGATGGGCATGCTTGATATATACTCCTCTGAGAAAAATTAGTCCCCGAAAGTAGCATTTGTTTGAGTATCCAGATATCCTGTGGCTGTACGCCCCTGTGCCTTAAATGTTTTGGAAGAATTAATGCTCTCCCCCGCATGAGCTCGAATCAGCACATGCGCAGCTCACCGTAAGCAAGGCTTCAGACAACGGAGCTCGCATTCTTCTCACAGTCAGCCGCATTCCCACAAATAGCCCTCGCCACACAGCCAGCATTCGTTGTCAACAGTCCACTGCTCATCCATTGTTTGGTGAGCCTATCTCAATTCCCCCAAGCAGACCAGCTCTTCACCGAGTTACCTTACAGTGATAGGGCTGAATCCGAACAATACGGCCAAACCCACGTGCAAGACAGGTTGCAAGCATGCAGACTGTAGAACGGAGGTGTGGCATCTCCAGTAGAGTGTGTGGAGTTCTCCGGAAAGGGCGATGCTCCCCTGCTTTGGTACCAATGAAGTAGTCACGTACAACTTGAGATGTAGCTCGCAGTTCGTTGATAGTCAAGCAAACGTTTAGTCTCTCTGAAAAAACCAAATATGAGCCAAGCCTGGTGCCGTTCCTGTATGAGCTTTACCGAGGGAAGCCTTCGAGGGGCAAGGGCGCCCTTATGTGCTTCGAAAGTGGCTTAAGCCCGCAGACCTTAGCACAACTGGCCGCACCACAATACTTACTCCCACAAAGCGCACGTATGGCTTTGCGACGCACAAGCTTGGTTTTAAAACAAACGAATTCCTTTCTGCCATTGAAAGCATAGAAAGATGCGCAACGCTTACGGATCCGCCGGTGCAGCCAACACAATCTGCGCACACCCGCACCAATTCTCTCCACGCAGAACGAGAGAAATTTCCAACACTATCCCTGGGCTTCCTCACGTGGCAGCGCCTTTGCCCCACACCTCACCACTTGCTAAGGCATCCACTGCCTACGACGCTTAAAGCACGTCACATTTCAGGATCTTCACCGCCACTGACGCAAAACTCCAGCTGGAGTTGTCACGTTAACCCATCGTCTGGGCTTACCTCCTGCATCTGCGCTCAAACCCGAGCACACCGCAGCCTGGCATGCACAAATGCAGATGGAACTTGACTGCCACGCCGCGCACTCATGTCCATTCTCAAGCTGAGGTCTTACACGAAGCATGGCTTGTCACAGGTTCCGGCCCAACACTGAACTAACGCTTTGCCCCGAACGACAAAACTGGCCACGTCACGTAAATGAGCCAACAAAGCCAGGCGGGATGCGCCGCCAGCATGGAAAGGGTACGACTGCATCAATACAGTCTCCCCACTGCTGCCTAGAAGCTTGCAAGCTGTTTGTCTCCTAACGGTACCGATTGCCTCCCATCTGCGGAAAGCATTGTCGTAGGCATTTGTCCTGAAGGAGACAGAGTACATCCATTCCATCCTAAGGGCATGCTTAGCCCACACTTCAACCCAATATATTCAAACTCCACAAAGATACGTTAGAGAGATCCGTCAGTTTTGTGCAGCCCCGCAAGTGTCTCAACACACGAATAAACCCACGCATACACGCGCAAATGCCAGCATTCATTCACGGCCGGTCGGCAACACGAGGCAGAAGAACAAGCGATGTAACACCCACGCACCACACCAGAAAAATCACCTCTGCCCTGTGGCCTCATGGGAACAGTGAAGGAAGGTGGCACCTTGTATATCACGACAACGCTCACGCACGCTACAGCTCACCATGAACATTCCCCATCTTTCTGGCCCTCACCGGCACTCACCTCGCGCCAAAAATGCCCACGCAAATCCGTGAACACCTAACCGAATTCCCAAATACACGCACTGTCTCCTCCTATAGCACAATTGGAGAAGATGCGAAGTCAACACCTTGATGGGGCCCTCCTCCACCCAACAGCTCAACTGGCACATGCTGCCCATGCAGTTCACGCTTAAATCCATGCCAAAAACGACTTTGGCACATGCACCTCTTCAAACAGCCTTGGTCTAATGCACGCGCCCCGCACCTAAACTGCGCCAATACATCTGCAAAGCGTTGCCGCTCCCTAGACTCAGATTCGCAGCGGCCCACAGAATCTGGGACACCAAATGTTCCACAAGCGCCTATCCTGTCTGCCCCACGTCAACTGCAGTCCAGTGCTCTGCACATCTGCTCCCGTCACGAGCGTCCTTGGGAACTAAGTAGTCCCCGGAGCACAAATTCTCAGCCTTGGCTTCTCAGCCACCACATCATACCTACGTGATCTCACCAACCTCGGTGATGAGTTAGCCTTCACCGAGCAAAGCTCCTCAAGAAAGCAAAGTTGGGCTCAAGGCACCGAAGGTTAGCACACCTCCAAAACTGCAATAGAGAAGCTACGCTTCCTCCAACGCAATGTGCAACCACCAGAAAACGGGTACTCAGTATCTCCCGCCCCCCAGAGCTAACTCAAACTGCACCCAGTACAAAGGAACGCTAGCCCCCTGCCCCCTCGTAAGGATGGGCGTAAACGCGCCCACTTCACTCAGAATGCCATCTTGCACCAAGGCAGCATGAAGTCCCTCTGGAGCTGACTGTGCGTCTTTCAGGAGTGTATGGGTATCACCGGTGCGCTGGTGTGCCTTGAATACCAAACACGCGCGCGTCCACTGCTCACTCCTCAGGCAGCCCTGCCTGCAAACTCCAGAACGAAAGTCCGCATGGGACGTACAACCTTCGCCACAAAACAGTCCAGGACGATTACCCCCTTCCTATAAAACACTGAGGGGAAAGTGGCCTGGATTCTTTAGACTGGGTAGCCAAGAAAGCTCAGAAACAAACGCGTACGACCCTCTGAATACTGCTGACTGATAATCGGATGCGGTGCGGTGCTCAACAATGCCCAGCTTCACGCAGCGAATGCTCATACATGTTGCACATGCAGGCATCAAAAGCTGCCGCGTATGCAACTGTCCACCAGTTGAGCATGAAGATGCCAATGCGTATGCACACCAGAGCGGCTCTATGCGGACACATTGCTCCAGCCTGAGACACAAATGGTCCCACAGTTCAGCGACCATTCTGGAAATCTAACGAACGCCGTTCCAAGCTTCCTCCACGCAGCCGCTTTAGTTATGCAATGCAACCATGTCTGAGCCACCGTGGGGGAAGGCTTTAGGCGGCTCCACCAGTGCCTGGACACACAAACGGACCCCTGTTTACAGCTGCTAGCCATCGCACCCGTTTGCGCCGAGGCAGCAGCATCACAAGCACGCTTTTTACGCCGGCTGCAAACACGCCTCTTTCCCCTGTGCTTACAGCCGTCCAAAAGGCGCAGCTCTACAATCCCGTAAGCACGAACCTCAATCGGCCAAATGCCGCTAACTGCACCCTTTCACCCTGAAGAACAACCTAATTTCCTTCCAGGAGGCATCCATTTACCTCAACCTTAAAAAACGTTGCATTGCGCCCAAGGAGAACTTGACAACAAGGCGCACGTACGAGGAACAAGCCAACAAACTCACAAGGAGCATGAGCAACAACACCCATGAAGCATACACCAGGCAGCTGGCAAGGTCGGCATCGTTTTCTTCGGAGTTGTCGTCTTCAACTGCACTGTCCTTCGGTTTCAAGGGCTTCTTTTGGCCTTGGGCGCAAGCGCACTAATCCCATCACCAGCGCCTTGATATGAAGCCAGGGCGAGCATTTAGCGTCTCCCGTAGCTACTCAGCGTCAGCGTTTCACGTCTCCATGCAGCCCAACGAGGCGGCTTAATCTGTGAACCTCCGCTGCTTAGTACTCTTGGCTGCACCTCAATTCACTGTTCGGCGCACTTGCGTGCACGTGACTCAATTTGCTCCCGTGAGGGCCGGCAGGGCACGCCGAAAAGACCGAGTTTCGAGCGCCCAGCAGGACAGTGCTCGATAACGTTCAGCCCATCCCAAGCAATGCGCACCACAATAATGTCCCGCAAGAGAGGCACGCCTCTTAGGCATATCAGATACCAAAATTCCACCTCCAAGCAACAGCCAAAGGGCATACCTCGGCGCAAAGGTCGTGAGCTGCCAACCATTTGCCTAGCTGATGGCCCGTCGAAGCCCGCTGGGATCAACTACATAACTACGGCAATCCTCGCTTGCGTTTTAAATCCGCATAAGCAGCTTTGGTTTGCTACAAGCAATAAACGGAGATCAACCTCACGGTCAGCCGATGAACGCACGCTCTGCAAAGGCATATCCACCTTCGCCCCCTTGCGGTAGGCATTCAAGGTAAACTGACCCAGCAGTCCTTTTACGACTGTTTTCAATGAGGGCTGATAAAGAGCAAAAAATGCTTTGATTCGTTTCCGCCAGAATCCAAATCTGCCAATTATGATGGGCAAGGGTGCACAACTGTATGCTCCAACTGCCGAAATCAAGGCGCAATACCACGGAAATACTGTTAAAACAACCAGACATTTAGAGGCAACCCGGCCAATTTTGTCACCAACCAACTACAGCCTTCGTATCAAGCCGCTCAAACGAATGTGCACTAACTGGGCGAAGAAGCGTAAAAAGCAAGGGCAAGGAAGAAGTGCGTGCAAATGCAACACACCGGAATTTCCTGCACCTTAATTGTGCGCCTGTCACACTGTTTCGTGAGGCACGTTTAAACGCCGCTCATCACAATTTCTGCTGAGGTACCTGCGCATTGACTGGTGGATGCTTCCCGTATGGAACTGGAATGCCGGACACTAGTCACTCTCCTGCCCACGAAATTGAACCGCACTCAACTCGAAGAGGTGAAGCGTACTTTAGTCCGGGACTTCGCATAGTAAGTTATGAGGAGGAAGGTCATTAGGGTTCCGACAGAGATGATGACCTTGAGAAGCTGATTTTGCCTTCGAGCACGGTGCGATAATGCGGCCGCGGCCTGCCTTGCATTTGCATCTTGCTCTGCAGGGGTACTATCCAGTGCCATGGGCATGACAGCATCCGGCAATGGTGCCCCCGGTAGGGCGGAATCCCAGTATCCCTGCTTCGGGGCGGCTACATCTGGCCGCGCGACGTCCACAAAAGGGGAAGAATGATAATTGGCGACAGCAACTGCATCTTCAAAACCGAAGGCAAGCAATGGCAAAAATAGGCCGAGTAACAACTGCATTGTTTCTAGTGCAAATTTGCAACGTAGAGTGTCCTCTGTCAAGCGCTGGACACTCGATAGCGCCCCACCAGGTCAATGGCAGTACTCCAACCGTAGCAATCAATATGCTTCCGAAGGAGTAGATAAAACTTGCTTTGTGCCCCTTAAAGAAGCTGAGTAAGTCAAATGCGGCGATGGTCCACGATCCCTACGATTCTGGTCAAGCCCCGAAATAGACAGAAACAGCTTACACTCCTTCCGAATAATGCAGCGAGCCGGCCACGGCACTATGCAAATCGTGCCAATGGAGTATCCTTGAAAATTGTTATTTTTGCTGTAAGCTCTCCAACTTGCTGGAAGCGGATACCTCAGCGGCTGTCTTCGTCCCGCAGACCTTCGGCTACATGGGACGTTTGGCGCGCCTCCCTTCAGTGCCACCGCACATTTGCAGCAGCTCGTGGGCGCCACACGCAGGTTTTTGCTGTATTCTAAATATATAGTCAATTGACATAGATAACATCGTTGATCATTCACAACTACGTTTCCACCGTTGTAAAATCGCATAACGGCTGCACATTGCAGGGCCGCAAGGCATGGCAACGCGGAAAAGATACACCATGTAGATCATTCCTGTGCAGGCTACCAACCGTACACACGAACCAATTCAAGTTATTTATGCTTCGTCTCTTGTACCAGGAGCAGCAACAAGCAAAGGAGAAACTGTCATTTGCCCGGTTTGAGTGGGCTTCA
The DNA here is from genome assembly GCA_963920595.1 of Eimeria praecox. Classification (NCBI taxonomy): domain Eukaryota; phylum Apicomplexa; class Conoidasida; order Eucoccidiorida; family Eimeriidae; genus Eimeria; species Eimeria praecox. The sequence continues at coordinate 3,984,195 of OY986950.1, forward strand.
GCAACGGGAGTCCTCGGCAGTAGCTAGGGCAGTCATAAGGCGAGGGAGAGGAGATGTGCTTTAGATAAGAATTCATCCAAAGCATTTCGCCGTTTCTCCTGCCCAAAGGCGCCCTGGGAACAACAGCACAGAGGCCTGGGCCTAAGAGAGTTCTTCATCGAAGAGGACAGTGATGCACTGCTGTGTAGTTACAATAGTCACAATGTCAAGCCTCCAGGAGCCCAGGACACACTGGCCTCAGGGCCTTGACCTGGTGGGGAGAGGATGCAGCCTGTGCTTATGCGCCTTGCTTCAACTGCTGCCGCTAGGCAACTGCGCCTGCAAGCACAACGCCGCTCCGTTTGCTGCATGCGCTCCCAACGCAGAAATTTGCCATCCATAGCCAGCATGCAATCAAACAGAAACACACACACTGTGTTCACACGGACCATGCTACAGCGGAAGTATTATATGAGGCATTCCCTCAATTGCCCTGAGGGGCTACCACTTTAGTATTGCTTGAGAACATAATTACAAGCTCTCGCATCCCCAGTAAGGCAGGGAAGAGCTAACTGCATTGCAAGAGTGGCAGCGCCTTGCTCAGGGCAGCGAACACACGCCTACCCTGAAGCCCTTGCGCCTGGGAACGGCAAGTCATCCTGCCGCTGGGGCAGAGCTTCACAATTCCCAACGCCAGTACCAGTCAGTAGTCGTTGGCTGACATGAAATGGCCAGAGAAAACACGGTTTGTACGAAGCGGCTCGGTTGGGTGCTTCTATAGAGGCGTACAAGGAGCCGGGCTCATACAAAATGTGTAGTTCGCTGGTGAATCGTTGCGTTAATATGCTTTCTGAAGCACAATAAATGACACAAGGATACGTAAGCCAGCGCCGTCTCTACAAAAGTGTACTCGTTAACTACACCATGGAAGCCCGAACCCTGATTCCCCTGTTAGTCGGAATAGGCTGGCTAGCAAGGCTCTCCAGCCAAAGGAAACACGCTGCAAAAGCTGTTGATTTGCTATGTACTTGAGCTTGTTTCCCGGCAGAAGGCTCACTTAGGGTATTTAAGGGTGAAGCGCTTTTGACTAGGCGGTTGCCTCCTGTGGCCGAAGAGGGGAAATCTTCAGGAGCAAGATTGGAAGGAAAGGCAGACAGGGGAAAGAAGGAAGTATATAGTGTGTTTAGCTGAGGCGCATCAAATGTTTTCTGCTTCCCTTCTCGCCACATGAATTGACGCTTTGCTTGTAGGGAAACCCGATTATGACAAGCCAGCAACTTTCACGCGGTTTGGGTTGCCCTCCCCCCCTAATTGGCTGATGGTGAAGAGCGTATATTTTGAACCGGTAGAGCTCAATGCGTGGATTTAGAGAAGAGATTGCAACCCCATTCTCAGTCGTATAGCCATTTCCCTAAATCCGGTTGACTTGCTGCTCAAGATACGAACAAAAGCAATAAATATTTGTAGAGGGTGTCACACTTTCACAGCCCTGAACAGGTAGAATGCCGACAGTATTTGTTGCGATTGCCTGCTGGTGACAGCGACGTCGGCAGCGCTTCTCCCTTCCACTAGTCTGGCAGCGCTTCTCCCTTCCACTAATCTGAGCTGAGTGACTTTACAGCATATGAGTAGGTAGTTGTGGAATAAGCAGCTAGTTCGTCAGCTTGGTAAATGCGAACTACGGGTTCTGCACCTCTGAGGGTGAAGACAAATCAATGGCTGCTGCCCACCTTTTCGAAAGGCTCATCCAGCAGCAGAGGGGCTTGAATTCAAGGCACTACGATAAGAACTGCGACTCTATACAGTTTTGTACAGCGCATTCTGCACATTGTATGTGTAGTCGTTAGTGCGTTCAGCCACACTAAGAAACAAATCCCTATTGCGGCGGGGACCAGAGAAAGCGTGGTCATAGTTCGTGGCTACGGCGAAACCCTCTAGGGTCGTGGCTACGGGAAACCCTCTAGGGTTGCTCCCCAGCCTGTGCACTCGCACAGGTTGGGGCTTTTCGGCCCTCCTGTAAAGGGCTCTGGCTATGCTTGGAGCCTGTTGCTCAACTTCGGGTGTATGATGTTCCGTCGCTTCAGGAAGTATTGGGAAGGTCAGGGTGCTCGAAGAAGCCTTCGTCTCCTGAACCGTCTTCCGCACGCCGCTCCTGTTGCTGTTGCTGTTTCTTTGTAGAAACTACTTCGGTGCCACTGCAACTCCAGCACACGCACGAACACGGCTCCATGCACCCACCCCACGAAGAGGTCTTACAGCAGAAGGCTGAGGCGCGAGTTGCTACTCAACTCACTCGATTGACAGCTTTTCCTGGTCCAGAAGCTTCTCTGCCTTCGGAGCGTACAGAGAGATTACACGGAAACTGAGATGCTGTGAAGCCACCCGACACCTGCGCACCCTACCACGCATATCGGCGGCCGCCTGGTGTTCGCACGCCCCAATTCGCCAGCCTGCCGTGCAGGCTGCTGCAGTGATCTTGTGTTAACGCGAAGCGGCGGAAAGCCGCCGACCCGCCTCAGCAGTTCGCTCGTCAACACTAAACCCTAAACTGGAAAGCGCCTGGGAGGTGAACCTTAAACCTACACCCTAAACCCAAACCCTAAGCCCTAAACCCTAAACCATCAAACCCCAAACTGTCATGAGCAAGGCGAGACCTACTTCGGACATCCATCAGGAAGCTGATTGTTGAGGGTTGGAATGGGCTTGTGTCCGCAACCGCTACACTGCACAAAACGCTTAGTAGCCTTCCGTGGCTGCTGCTGGTGGTTGCGAGCGACGCAGACAGTATTCAGCCGGTCGGTATACCTCTGGCACTGAGCCACACCGTCACAAGCCCCAAGCCCTAAACCCTAAACCTTAAACTCAACCCCACTGCAAGTACAAAGCCCGAGGGGAACAACTGGCTGGAGGAACGCTACCTGCAGGCAGAAGAAAGCGGTAACAGTTGTCTCCTTGATGGACTGCTTGAATTCATGTTTAATGTCAGAGGCCTCCAGGGAACGAAGTCGCTCCAGATGGCGTTGGCCGTCTTCCTGGAAACACCGCACAAACCCTAAACCCTAAACCCTTAACAATCTTCTCATGCATAGCACATAGGATCGCTTCATCATATGCATCTCCCTCTAAGCCATATGCATTCACTAGCTTGTAGAGAGCTGCAAGCAGCACCTGCAACAGCGGCAGGAACTGCAAGCTATGCCACAGAAGCACACACAACACCCGCAGTAACAGCAGCAGCATCAGCAGCAGAAAAGACTTGCTTCGTCGACAATATCTGCTACTGAGGATTTGAGCTGGAGCATTTTCTCCAGGATCTCTCTTTTCTCTGCTTCGCTTGCTGCAGGCTTGGCAGCAGCAGCAGCACCAGGGGTCGTTGGTGTAGCTGCCCGCTGCATCTTTGCTGCTCTTTCACTCTGCTGCTGTTCCCGGGCGAGCCGCTTCTGCTGCTTCTCCGCTGATACTTTCAGGGCCTCTCCAGCCTTTTGTGTTTGCTTCAGAGCACTTAGAGTTGAAGCGACAAGCTTTGGCTTCTTCAGATCTCGCAGTGCCCGTCGCACATCTGCTGCGGAGTCCAGAGGAGGGGTGTGCGGCTGCTGCCGCTGCTCAGTGGCAGCTCCTGCTGCTGCGGCTGCTGCAACAGCAGCTGGTGCTGCTGGCTCTGTTTTATCAGCGGCAATGCTGCTGCCGCGCAGCTTTGGCGCCGCCGCTGCTGCACTGGCTACGGGCTGTCCCGCCACTGCGGGAGCACGTTGTTGTTGCTGCGGCTGTTTCTGGACACTCCGCGTTGCAACAGTAGCGACATGGTGGAGATAGCGGTAGTTCTTGAAGGCGAGCAGCGCTATCTCCTACAGACAAGGCAGCAGCAGCAGCAGCAGCCGAATCGGTAGCGGCAGAATGCGGAAATTCCACATCGTAGGCATGTCTGATCACCAAAGTGCCGCAGCTGCAGCAGCAGCTGCGGCACCAGCTGCAGCAGCAGCTGCGGCACCAGCTGCAGCAGCAGGAAAGAATCCTCACGGCGTTGGGGTGTAGGAACAGCTGGGTGTGGAGATCCTTGGCCTGCTGTGCCGCGTGCGGAGCGGAGTCAAAACGCATGCGCTTGGCTAGAGAGAGCTGAATCGCCAGAGCCATGTCTCTGTTGGCCCCCTGCAGAGACACCCGGGGCAGCAACCTGTCAACGCTCTCGGTGCGCAGACTAGCAACAGCAGCAGCAGCAGCGCACACGACAGCAGCAGCACCACCACCAGCACAAGCATCCGTACAAGCAGCAGCAACAGCGGCAGCAGCACTCAGGTGTACGGACAGCCGGAAGCTCCACAATTTCCCGCAGCTTTCGAACAAATGCCTCCGCCGCCTGCCGGTCCCTATCCGCCACGCTGCTGCTGCAGGTGGTGGGGGTGCCGTTGCTGTTTGAGGTTTGGCTGCAGCTGTTGTTGCTGGCCCTGCTGCTGCTGGTGGTGCTGGTGGTGCTGCTGGTGTTGCTGCTGGTGCTGCTGCTGGTGGTGCTGCTGGTGCTGCTGCTGGTGATGCTACTGGTGCTGCTGTTGTTGTTGCTGCTGCTGCTGTTGCTGCTGCTGTTGCTGTTGCTGCTGCTACTGTTGCTCTTCGCACTGCTGGTTGCAGGGTTCGCAGCGGTGGCCTTGCTGCTGTTTGTTGGGTTGTCGTCTTTGTTAACAGGCGGTGAAGATCTGTTGGAGGTTTGCTGCAGCAGTATGCTTCGCTCAAGCAACTCTGCAGCAGCAGCAGCAGCAGCAGAAAGGAGCAGCACCAGTTGACTGTGCGACAGCAGTCGTACTCGGCAGTATGGCAACAAAGGCTATCAGGAGTAGCAGGGAGCAGCACATACTGCTCATGGCTTGCTGCTTCGCGCGCTGATCTTGCATGGGTATATTCTCCTTTTGCTGCTGCTGCTGCTGCTGCTGCCGGTAGGTGGCTGCTTGTAATGTAGCGGTTGCAGATTCAGCAGCAGCACCAGCAGCCGAGGAAGGAGCCAGCGCATTCAAGATTGCTGCGCGTCTGTCTTTGTCTGAACTGCCTAGCAGCTCGTTGATGGAGTCTGCAACGGCTGCTGCATTTGCATTCTTTGGTTTCGGCTGGTCCTTCACATTCACGTGAAAGCGACAGTATTCCCCCATGCTCGGCCTGCAGCAGCAACAGCAGCAGCAGGAAAGGTTGCAGCAGCGAGAGCAGCAGCAGGAAAGGTTGCAGCAGCGAGAGCAGCAGCAGGAAAGGTTGCAGCAGCGACAGCGGCAGCGGCAGCAGCACGAATGCCCTCACAGATGAACCATTTGGCGACACTGCGTCTGTCTTCGAGTCATCGCGCTGCAGCGCGCGATTCCTTTGACAGTCCCGATCTGCAGCATCCAAGCACCCAAACCCTAAACCCTAAACCCTAAACCCTCAACCAACCGTCGAGAAACCTAACTAATCCCTCAAGATATTTGCACTCCTCAGAACACCGTGCAAAACCCGAGCCACCACTGGATAAGAAAAGGGGCCCCTCCCACGCGTGGCCCTAGCGAGGGTTTAGGGTTTAGGGTTAGGGTTTAGGGTTTGGACTTGTAGGATTTGATCGTCATCCTCGACCGTCGCCGCCCGAGAATCCGCGCCGTCGGCCTTGGGGAGAAGCGAAGGGTTTAGCACTGCTATGAGGTCACCTCTTTTGATTCCTTTCTTTCTGTGCAACCCCCAAACACATCCTCTCCCCTAAACTATAAACTATATATATAATATAAACTATATAACTATATATTATTTATAACAGAGTGAGATGCACAAGCTCCTTGCATTGCTTGACTACCCTAAACCCTTAACCCTAAACCCAAGCCTCTTCAATACAAACCCCAAACCCCCACATACAAACCCCAAACCCCCACATACAAACCCCAAACCCTGCCTGCACGCTTCAAGCCTAAACCCCCTAAACCCTTACCTCAGGTTGCTCCACATCGCTTCCCCTCGAAAGGTCAAAAGCAGATTCGTTTCTCTGTACAGACGGCAGCACCAATATAATACAAACCCTAAACCCTAAACCCTAAACCCTTACAGCAAGCCCCTCTATTCGAGACCAGCGGCAGCAACAGCAACAAAGCTTCAACAGCAGCAGCAGCAGCAACCAAAGAAACTGACTTGGTGTCCCACAGGACCCACCACCACTTCATTTCGCCTGCAGATGCTCCCACACGTACACATGGAGTCTATCATTTAACCTAACTTAAACGCCGAACCCTAAACCCCAAACCCTAAACCCTAGCCCTGGCAAACGATCGATTAGCAAAACGAAATTGCAGTGATAAATGTATTTGAGGGTTTACTGGCGACTCCGCGTGGGTCCGAGAGAGAAGAAACAACTCCTACAATTGCTGCATGCGCTGCTGCTCCCTTTGTTGCATCAAAAGCCGCTTGGGTCGCCTGGTGTACGTACACCCCGAACACTGAACAAGAAAAGCTGAGTCTTCAGCTTTCTCCTCTACAGGGCAACTTGAGCTCCCAGATTAGGGTTTATCTGAGAGTTTGGCTCTAGGGTTTAGGGTTTAAACTCCTACACTGCTAGGGTTTGAACCTACGCAGCTGCAGGCCTTCTGCAACGTCACGATCTTCAGCTCGGGCTGTTGTAGACGGGCTGCAGCATCTTCATAGGGTATTGCCCACTTCCTGTACTCGCAAACCCTCATCCCTAGACCCTAAACCCTAAACCCTAAATCTCAAACCCTAAACCCTAGACTATAAGCCTATCTGCTTTACATCTAAGCACTTCCTGTCTGCACGTGGGCGATGGGGTCGGCCTCAGGCAACCTGGCGGCGTAGGCTAACAGACTACGATTAGGGTTTAGGGTTTAAGGGTGGGTGCTGACTCCATCTCGAGGCTCTTGCCGTCTAAGACGACGCAGTTGCTCATGACTTTGAGGACGGAGGCTGCAGAGGCCGCAGAAGCCAATGAAGAGAACACAGCCAAACCCTAAACCCTAAACCCAAAACCCTTGTTTCCCCCTGATATCCTCCCCACTGTAAGGAGTGTATCAGGACTGAGGAGGGTTTATGAGCTCACGTGCCATCTTGACGAAGATAATGAGCAGAAACCACAAACCCTCTATCAGACACACTTGCAGCCAGCCCAAGGCCAGCAACGCCGGCTAGGGTCTCTGGGAGAGTCCTTCAACACATTTGGCAGTTGTCTACTGCCCGTAGGGCAAGGAAGATCGGAAGAATCCGGGATAATAAGGGAAAGCCAGGAAACACAGGGGTGGTGGTGTGGTGGGGTTGTGCCTACAACAAGATCAACTACGCTTCTATGCGATCGATCTCATGAAAAAAGCCAAGAAAACAGACAAAAAAGCCCCAAATATCAAAGGGATCTTCTGATTTAGAGGTGTATGTACACTTCAATTGATCAAGAGCGGCAGTTAACCGCCAAAGGTGGTGACAGGGCTTGGGGGGGCCCCCATCGAAACTCGCACTTTCCGAGCAGTTTTGAGGCATTCAACTTGGAGAAATGCAATACAAAGTAGAAATTAAACTCAAATTGGCTCTTGTTTTATATCTGTGGCGAATACAAGGGATGTGACTGAGGGGTTTGTCCTTGCCTGGGCCCGGTGTGTTCAAACACCTGAGTTGCAGCCTTGTAAATCAAAGAAAGGATGCTCGAGCCCGCTTGAATACGTTTTTATTCCACTTTAATTATTCTATTCCCCCCTTTCCTCGTGTTTACCTCCATTGACGAGGGCGATCGAGCGGCTCAGCGGCCCCCTGGGGCTGTCGGCTCCCCCCTTGTATTTTCTCTAGCTGTCTGAGGCGTTGCTGCACAGGCAGATGAACAACAGCCTTGAAGCTGTCTCAGGTGTATGTACGTAGTGGTCTAGGGTTTGGGGTTTAGCTGTTGTGGCAGCTAAGCGTCAACCCTTAACCCTCTACTCTTCTATACACTGGACGACCAAAGGTCTAGGGTTTAGGGTTTAGGGTTTAGGGAGGACGGGATCAAATTTTGGGGTTTATTATCTTTCAGAAGGTTACAGGAAGTGTCTGCATGCATCTGACTATTCACCTATTTCTTTTAGATGGCGATTTCTTACTGAGTCTTCAAACCCTCAACCATAAACCCTAAACCCTCTCAGGATGGAGCCCTTGATAGGCGGCCCAGCTTCGCCCTTTCGCTTGGGCAACACACGTGAGCTTTCTCTCCTTAGTCTGCTGTTATAGGGGATGCAGCGTTACCAGTTCTTTAGGGTAGGGTTTTAAGCTCTAGGGTTTAGGGTTTAGGGTTTGGCTGGCGTGTCTTGCAGCTGCTCCTTCAGCGCACCCTATGGACTCTCAGCAGGCACGAGAGCTGAGCGATTTTTCCTTTTACAAGGCTGTAAACACGGGTGAGTACGCCTTTCAACGACCCAGGGTTTAGGGTTTAGGGTTTAGGGTTTAGGGTTTAAGGTTTAGGGTTTGTGATGGCTTGCAGCGGACAAGACCCTGCATAGCACATACAGAAGAGGCAAACGAAGCGCTGAAGCGACAAAGCTAAAGTCTCTGCAGTCTCAGGATAGCTTCAAACGCGATGCTCTTAGAACCATCACCAGGCAAACCCTAAACCCCAAACCCTAAACCCTAAACCCTGGTTTGATCCCTATGCATCTTAAAAACATGAAAGCCCTTCAGTTTTGTCTAACTATTGTTCAGGATTCAGGGTTTGTAGTTAGTGTAGTCCTGCCAACAGGGTTGTGCTTTCAGATGCTGACGGTGCCATGGCTTGGGGTTTAGGGTTTAGGGTTAAGGGTTTAGGGTTTAGGGTTTGTCTTCAGGTTTCTGTCTTTTTCTGAATTCCCTGGGCCTCTATCAGCCAAGGCGCTGAGTAGCCCTCAGCGTTCTCTGCTAATAGACATTTGGGGTCATCTGTTCAGGTCCGTAAACCCTAAACCCTAAACCCTAAACCCTAGAGATGGTGGTTTCTTAAGCCGCATTAGCCAGAACCTCCTGTCTGAGGAGCTTCTCTTTAAACAGCTTTGAGTGTTAGGGTTTAGGGTTTAGGGTTTGTGGTGAGCACGAGGGAGACAAATAGAGCAAACCCAGCATCAAGAAAAAGACAGGAGACAGTTGTTTATCTTATCTGTCTTTTTCTCCTTAGACGTTGCTTTGATGACTCTGTCAAAATAACAGCAGAAAATGTTAACGATGAAGTCCCTAGACTCTTCAAGGAAATCGGGTAAAGAAGAAGCTCTAGGGTTTAGGGTTTAGGGTTTAGGGTTTAGGGTTTAGCATGCTGATATGGTTGAGAAGGGCTTCTTCCTGTCTCATCGTCTGTCTCGCTGTCTCCTTTCGCCTCTGTTAGACTTGATGCTTGTTTGTCTGTCTTTGCGATTGTATATATTTCTTTGTATTTGTTTGTTTTTAGTTTCGTTTGTTCTTATATTTTTTTATTGTGTGCCTTAGACTATGATCTTCTGTCTGCACTTCTTCTATTTAGGTTTTCCTCTCTTGTTTTCTGTCTGTCTCCTTCGGGTTGCTTTTGTATGCTGTATATTTCTCTCCTCTTCTTCTGTTTAGTCTCTGTCTCTGTCTCTGTCTTCATCTCACGCAACGTTTGGCTATTCTATTTTTTGTCTGTCTTTCATCGGCTGCCAGCCTGTTTCTCCCTGTGTCTCCTTTGCTGCTTCTACCACAGCTGCTGCTGCTGCTTCTAGAACTGCTGCTACTTCTGCTTCTGCTGCTGCTTCTGCTGCTGCTGTTGTTGCTGTTGCTGTTGCATTTGTATCCTATCTCTCTTTCTCTGTCTCTGGAGTGTCTCCTCAGCTATCCGTTCCCTATCAGTAAGAGCGCGATGCTGGCGCCCGGCACAGGCCATCAATGGCCTCATCATTTGGCTGCTTTGAGCTGGCTATGCGAGTTGCTGATATACGAAAACGAATTCTTTTATCAAGAAGAAGAGGCAGCAGAAATGCAGGTCCTCTATACACACAATCCCCCTCAAACAAAGGCCTTTAGGGTTTAGGGTGTAGGGTTTAGGGGCTAGGGTTTAGGGTTTAGGGTTTAGGGTTTGTGTGCAGGCTGCGCGAGGGGATCTCGTAGGCCGGATGTTCGCGGCTGCTTATCCGCAGCTCGGGAAGGACCCTCAAGCCCTAAGGGCTGCTGTATGTACGTCATACAACAGCTTCTGCATGCATTGTTTTGCTGTTGCTTTTGTTTCCTCTTGCTGCTGTCGTTGTTTCTTGTTTCTTTAACGCTGATAGAAAGTCTTTTAAAGGACAGAGTTTAGTTGAGACTGTGCGCTGCTGCGGTGTTGCTGCGGTGTATCTGCAATGACAGCCTTGTGTCAGCTGTACAGACACCTGAATATCTTACAACCGTACTCACTAGCGAGCAATCCACATAATGCACATGCTTGCTGTTGCTGCCTGCTGTTGCTGCTGCTGTTGCTGTTGCTGCTGCTGCTGCTGCTGTTTTCGGGGCTCTTGGTGCTGCAGTGGGCCAGTTGCATGCGATGAACAGGGAAGCCGAGGCAACTCAGCAGCAACTGCAGCAACAGCTGCAGCAGCGGCAGCAGCAGCTCGCTGCAGTAGAAGCAGAGCTCCGCGACAACGCCTCGCTTATGGTACAGATGCACATTTGCTGAAGCAGAAGCAGCAGCAGAAGCAACAGAAGCAGCAGCAACTGCAACAACAACAACAGCAGCAGCAGCACTAGCAACACCCACGGTATCAGGAGGAACAGCAACAGCAGCAGCAAGCGAAACAACAGCAACAGCAACAGCAACGGCGGCAGCAGCAGCAGCAGGGTGTTTGCGAGTATTGTTGCGCCTGCAGGATTCTATAGAGCAGCTAAAGAAGGAGATAAGCACCCTCCGCTGCCGCATTGCAGACACTCGGGCAGAGATCTCTCACCAGGTGTTGCCTAAACCCTAAACCCTAAACCCTAAATAAGGCTAGAATAACGTGAAGACTGCGACAGACTCAAGGCTGCGTGTCTGTGTATGCTCATGGAGTTTAGGGTTCAGGGTTTGCAGTTGTGTACAGATCACAGAGCTTACAAGGGTTTAGGGTTTGGGGTTTAGGGTTTAAGGCCTGGGTTTGTTCGCGCTAGAGGCGCTGCTGTTTGTTTCTTCTAGCTGCTGCTGCTGTTTGCCGCTTGCTGCTGCAGGAGAGCCTTGCTGCAGCAACAGAAGCAGAGAGAGACTCGCTGCTGCTGCAGCAGAAGACAGCAATGGAAGAAGTGCAAAAGTTAGCGGAGCGTGTAAAGGCCCAAGGGGTAAGGCTCTTCAGCTGTACGTACACCGCAGCATCCACCGAAAGCGATATAGCAGGCAACTAGATTGCACGCCTGTAGCTTGAATAAAGGGGTTGGCGCTCACAGGATTTAGGGTTTAGGGTTTAGGGTTTAGGGTTTGGGTGTCTTACAGATCGACAAGGCGGAGGTGGAACGAATTCGCCATGACGTCTCTCGTCTCCGCGAAGGGCTTTCTCATCGTTCAAAAGTAAAATTATTTTGTTTGTTTGTTTTGTTTATTTCTTTAGCTTTGTTTAATTCTTCCACCAACACCATTTCTACAATAAATTATTTTGTTTGTTTGTTTTGTTTATTTCTTTAGTTTTGTTTAATTCTTCCATCAACACCATTTCTATAATTATTTTGTTATTGTATGATGATTTACTACGACAGACTTTTCTTGTTTTCTTATCGTCATAATATTATTATGATAGTTATTTTCACAATTTATTATTTATTTTAGTGTGCTATTATTATTATTAGTATTATTATTATTATTATTACTGCTGTTGTTTTGTTGTTGTTATTATTGTTGTTGTTGTCGTTCCTACTACTACTATCCTTATCATCAAGATGATGGTTAGGGCTACTGCTGTTCTGATGCTTCATTGTTCTTATTATTGTTGCTTTATTTTCTTGTGTATTTTATTTCTTTCCTTTTACAGTATTTGCTTGTCTTCTCTTTTTATTGCATTTCTCGCTGATTGTTTGCATGCATGCATACAGGGGGGCTTCATAGCCCCAAGCAGCTTTCTTCTTTTTTGTAAAGTGCAATAGAGATAGTTGATGTGGTGTACATGCACAAGACGTTGGGGTGTACAGGCACCTGTTTTTTTTATTGGGGGGAGGGGGGGGGGGGGGAGGAAGTTCTTTGCGCTAGCTGTCTTCTTCTTATTGCGAACGTGTGTCTTCCTTAAATGCCATTTCTTGTATGAGGCCCCCAGAAACTTGTTCTAATGCTGCTGTTTCCTAGTGCTGTTGCTGCTGCTGCTGCGGTTGTTGCTGTTGCTGCTGCGGTTGTTGCTGTTGCTGCTGCTGTTGCTGCTGCGAATTTCCTTCAGGAGATAGAATCTCTGAGTGAGGGGCTGCAGGCATTAATCGACAAGGTAAGAATGGCTTGTGCTGCTTATCCTGTAGACACTGCTAGCTGTCATCTGCTGTTGCTGCTGCTGCTGTCGGTGCTGCTGCTGCTGCAGGTTGCTGACGACTCGGAGAAGCTGCGGATCGCTGGCCAATCAGTACGTATTTACTGATGCGGTTGCTGCTGTAGTTGCTACTGCTGCTGCTGCTGCTGCTGCTGCTGCTGTTGATGCTTTGACGGTGACGCGGGCTGCGTCATTGCAGCAGCATTTCACCTCCTGCTGCTGCTGCTGCTTCCTGTTGCTGCTGCAGGTGAACGAATGCCTCAGCAGCATGTCTCAGCTGGCTGTCTCTGCAAAGCTCCCTACAGCTGAGGACTGGAGCGCGTTGCCTAAGATGGAGACTGCTGGTGCTGCTGCTCCTGTTGCTACTTGTGATATTAAGAAAGCAACAAATGAAATTGTAGGTTTGCTGTTGTTTATCTTTTTCTTCTTGTCTTGCCTGTCGTTTCCCGGTAGCTTAAGCTCCTCTGCTTCCTCGTGAGCGCATGCATGCGCCCGCCTATCCCTTTAGGCTTTGGGGCTGGCAGCTGATGCGAACCTGCTTCTCCTGCTGCGTCTGAGCTGTACATACATACATTTCACTGCTGCTGCTGCTGCTGCTGCTGCAGCTGGGGTTGGACTGGCAGCAACTGAAGAAGGAGATGCTGCGGATAATGCAGCTGGAAGGCACTGCCAAGGAGGAGGTACGTTCTGAGGTGTACGGGCATACAGCTTGCTTTTTTCCTCTATCTCTCACCAGCCAGCTAGCTAGCTAGCTAGCTAGCTAGTCAGCTAGCTAGCTCGGTAGTTGATGCTGTTTGGCGGGGTGTGCTGTTGCTGCTTGCTCTGCAGACAAACCAACAGCGCCAACGAAGCACCCGAGAAATCGAAAAGCTAAAGAAAAGCATCAAAGACCTCCTTACAGTAAGTCCCCTTGAGCTGTCAGTTCTGAGGGTTTAGGGTTTTGTAAACCCTAAACCCTCAGAGGGTTTAGGGTTTACAAAACCCTAAACCCTCCAGAACAAACCCTGAACACCCTAGAGTCAGAGTTTCGCCTTAATACCAAACCCTCACAGCCGCGGACTCGTCTCGCCTGGTAGTCCTAGGGTTCAGGTTCTTTGATTTAGGGCTTAGCTTAGCTTAGGGTTTAGGGTTTAGGGCTTAGGGTTTAGGGTTTACGTTTTAAGGCCTGCCTCGTGTCACAGAATGCATCTATTTGCATGCGTGGGCGTTCTGTATTTGAATTACTTTATATTTTGGGGCTTTTCCGTTGCAGAATCGAAAGACACTAGAGAAGCGCATGCAGCTGGTGCAAGAGGACCTGCAGCAGCTGCAGCAGCAGCAGCAGGATGAGCAGCAGCAACTCCTCGAAGCAGAGAGGCGGCACCTCGAAGGCATGCGTGAGACGAAGCAGCAATATCAACAACAGCAGCAGCAGCTGCAGCATCTGGTGCAACAGCAGCAGCAGTTGCTGGAGCAGGAAGAACGGCAGCAACAACAGCAAGTGGCAGCAGCTATTGAGGAGTTGCAGCAGCAGCAGCAGCTGGCCCTGCAGCAAAAGGAAATCTTGCTGCAGCAGTTGCGTTCTATAACAGAGACGAAGGTGGCAGAGTGTGCCGCCTTAGAGCAGCAGCTGTCAGAACTAACAGACCTCCTTGGGCATCCCTCTTCGGAAGACAGTTCTACTCACTAGGGGTCGCCAACCTGCACATCTAGCTAGCTAGCTAGCTAGCTAGCCAGCTAGCTAGCTAGCCGGTTAGCTCACTAGGCACCCAGTTCAATAGCTCCTTAGGCGCTGAACAGATGGCTACGTGCCTGCAGGCCCTAACCTCTTCACCAGCTAGACATCAGGGTAGCTAGCTGGCGGTCTACCTCGTAGCTAGCTGAGTAGCTAGCCAGCTAGCTACCTACTAAGCGAGTCTCTGCTCGCTGGGATCGCCAGTGGGCTCCAAAGGGAGGAAGCAGCATTATCTTTTGCTGCTTCAACCCCTCAGCAGCGCTTGCACTGCTGAGGTGTACATACAGCAACTTCTTATTGAAATTTGTCTTTCAAACAAATACAAACAAGTCCGTAGACAAAACATAAACCCAACAAACATGCAGCCTTAAAAACAGGAGGCGGCCTGCAGCCTGAAGGAGAGTGTGTAATATTTTACACTTGCACCCATGATACGTAGTGCATATATATATATATATATATATATATATATATATATATATATATATATATATATATATATATATATATATATATATATATATATATATATATATATATATATATATATGTATATATATATATAATGCATGTATCATATCATGGGGAGCAGAACATTAAAAACACAGCAAACAATTTGAATGACGGTCCCGCCAGCGGTTCAGCCGCTAGCCGAGCTAGCTAGCTAGCTAGCTGGATGGCTGGCTGAGGCGGTAGCGGCTAGCTAGCTGGCTAGCTAAGGTGGTAGGAGCAGGCTAGTTGCTAGTTGGCTAGCTAGCCGCTAACGCTTCCAACCCAGAGGGCCTCACAGACGGGGGTAGCCCGAAAAACCTTGATGTTTCTAGAACTCCCCCAGGCAAGCATTTACCCGCACATATATATATATATATATATATATATATATATATATATATATATATATATATATATATATATATATATTACATGTACACGTATAAACATCCGCAGTCTATGGCTTACAAGTGGCACATTATGCCTGTTACATAAATATGTATACATTACGCATGCACAAGTAATATAGATTGCATATATATATATATATATATATATGTAATATATATTATATATACGTATTTACAAATCTTATATATATATATATATATATATATATATATATATATATATACATATATATATTTGTTTAATTTCCTCCTGCTTTATCAAGTAGATGTTGAAATTCTCTTTGTAATTGTTCTTCGGATTTGTTTTGCTGCTGCATTTCATGTTGCTGCTGCTGCATCTGCCATGCTGTATGAAGACTGTCTCCAAATGCTTGTGCCGCTGCCCCATCAGTATTAAGAATACGTCTTGCTGTGTCTCCTCGTCTAAGAGCAGCTTCTCTTCTTGCTATTTCTGCTTCTTTCATACGCCCAGGATGCATAGTAAAGACCCTCCAGAGGTCTCTAAGAACCTCACCCCATCCTCCCTTCCCCCCCTCAATTGCCTCTTTCACTCTTCTTGCTGTTAACTCAAAGCTACCTGAATTTGAACTTAATGAACTTCCTGGTCTTAGCAGCATTTCTTGAGTTGCTCGAAATGGGGCTAACATAAAATTACCAACACCCATAGCCGCCTGTATTAACATCCCACACAAATCATTATCACCTATTAGCCCAAATCAGTTATCAAACAAACACAACTACCTACCTAGATAGATAAATAGCTAAATAGACAGCTAAATAGCTAGCTAAATAGCTAGCTAAACAGCTAGCTAAACAGCTAGCTAAATAGCTAGCTAAATAGCTAGATAAACAGCTAGATAAACAGCTAGATAAACAGCTAGATAAACAGCTAGATAAACAGCTAGCTAAATAGCTAGCTAATTAGCTAGCTAAATAGCTAGCTAAATAGCTAAACAGGTAGATAGCTAGCTAGATGGCGATACACCCTACTATCTAACTAGGTACGAACTGCTAGCTGTTTCGCTGTCCGGCACGGTAACAACCGGGTTAGACAGATGGGAAGCTATTTGGCTAGCTAGCTGGGTCTCCATCTGGCTAGCTAGCTACTACGAGTAGCTGACTATCTGGCTAGCTAGCTAGCTGTTTGGGTAGCTAGTTATCTAGATAACTAGTTAGATGGATAGCTAGGTATCTGGCTAGCTAGCTATTGGGATGGATATCTACCTATATAGCTATTTGGCTAGCTAGCTATCTGCGTAGCTAGCTATCTTACTAGCTAGCTGTTTAGGTAGCTGCTGGCAGACGCAGGCCGAGGCTACTGCCTCTACGAAGAAGAATAAGTATCAAGGGGCACAAAGAAACAGAGACAGAGAGAAAGAGAAACGGTAAGAACAAGAAACAAGAGGAGACAGTAAGTTAGACAACAGGAGACAGAGACAGAGAGAGGGAGAGAGAGAGAGAAGGAGAGAGTACGAACTGCCTCCAATCTATCTCACCTCTTTAAATAATCCCGGTGGTTTTGTTGTAGTTGTCGTAGGGGAAAGTCTTGCAAATGCTTCAAGCTCTTGTGAGATATCTTTTTCTATTTCTTCAATTTCTTCTGGGGTTAATCTCTTACGTGCTTCTTTAAGGATGTCCCCATCCAACCCCCAAACATGTTCATCCATATGGGGGGCCCCCTCCTTAACATTTGGTAGGTTTTCAACAGCATCCTTTCCTGTAGCTGGTTCTGTTGCATGCAAGTTAGTATCTGCTACAGAAGCCGAGTTGATAGGGGTGACAACAGGCAAGGAAGAGGGAGATGGAGAACCCTCAGCATCAGATGAAGGAGTCTTTGGCTGTTCTCCTTCTTCTGATGAGGCATTTGATGCAGATATCAACACAATATTTGCATGCATGTATCCTAAAGACCCTAACCACAACAAACCCTTGCCTAGTAGCCTCATCTTTCTTTGTACGTACAAATATTGCAGTAAAACCAGAGAGATATAGCAACACAGGATACTATTGCTGCTGTTATTAAACAAACAAATACTGAAAAAAATGAATATACAGCGGAAAGCTGCAAATGGGAAGCCACAGCGCTCTCCTCCAGTCTTGAACAGACCAGGCAACGAAGAGGGTTGCTCTAGGCGAGGCAGTTAGGATGATATCTTAATCTTAACCCCTTAAATATACAATTATAAATACAATAAACAAATAAAAACAAGATATTTCACAGCTTTCCTGCTGGATCTGGTTTGTATGACGCGCTCGGCTGCATGCGCTAGGAGGCGCGGCGCCGGGTAGGGTCCGACGGGCCCCTCCCTGTATGATATCGTGTTTCTTTGTTTTTTATGTATTGCTTTTTTATAATTATGTGTTTTAATATTCAATTTCTGTAGATATAAATACACACATCTGCAGAAAGCAGAGAAAAATACTGCGCTTACGTCCGCCTCTGTGTCAGGTGTCGATTGTAGTAAGCATCGAGCTCTGGTCCGGTCGTGAGTAGAAATAGACAAGAAAAGAATATATGCAGCATTGTTTAGATTCAAGTTTTAAATAAATAAAATAAATATATTGTTATTATAATGTTGCTTCATATTATAAGCAAATTAAACTACAATATAAACAACAACAACACGCATGAAAGGCACAGGAGAGCAAGGGCAGGCGAGCCCATAGAGCGAACAATACAAATGCTGCAGTGTATAGACAACTCAAGCATAATAATACTATTTCACGTATATTTCTTTGTTCTATTGCTTATTTTACACACATAATGGGTATTCATTGATAGTAAAGGTTGAGAGAAGCATAAAGGCACACCCCCACACCACCGAGTGTGGCTTCTTTCATCTCAAGGGCTGTTTATATACAACTCTGCCTGTGCACTTCAGATGTGCATGCACTTGAGGTGTATGTACAGCTGAGAAGCCTAAGTAAGGAAGCATTTTCTTACAAGCCTCCATAGGATCCTACTATCGTGTCCCCCGTAGACCACTGGTCGGTCCACTGGTGCTCAGGGTGCATGCACGAGGTGGAAGAACATCGAGAGAAAGGCATCTTCAAAGCCCCAAACATCGTCTAACCATTGCATGCGCCTTGGCTCCTCTCTTTGCAACTGTTGCATTGTTTAAATCGGCCCGTTCAACTTCCTCGGGGGCTGACACCACCGGGTGTATCGACAGCTTGTTGCTGCAGTTGTAAGCATCCAAGTGCAAATATATATAAAAGATTTGTACGAATTTAAAGTAGAGCCAAAGCTCTCTTATGTTTGCATGCATTGAGCGGTGGGGCTGGCTGCATGCGCTCGTTACCTGCAAGGTCAGGGTATTACATTACATTACAAAAAAGAAAGAAGACAAACTTCCTTTCAATGCTTCAGCAGCTACATATATGCCCATATATATATATATATATATATATATATATATATATATATATATATATATATATATATGTGCCCACTCAGCCTCCGTTTATGGGGCTGATCTGCATGCAGCAGTGCATGCATTTTCTTTCTATGCTTCGCTCACACATTTCAGAGAAAATGCATGCATGCTCTGCGAAGCCTCATTTACTCTTTATTACACCGGAAAGCCGTAAGGGGGCTAGCTGAAGCCCACCACCGCTAGCTAGCCTCTGCTAGCTAGCCACTGCTAGCTAGCCACCGCTAGCTAGCCACTGCTAGCTAGCCACTGCTAGCTAGCCATCGCTAGCTAGCCACTGCTAGCTAGCCATCGCTAGCTAGCCACCGCTAGCTAGCCACCGCTAGCTAGCCAATGGTAGCTAGCCAGTTTTGCTGCATCTATGGGGAGACGGATGGAGGAGAAGGCCTGGTAAGGGTTCAGCTCTCTGCATCTATCGCTGAGAAGACAGCAGAAGCTCTTGCAGCTTCTATGCTGCAGTGTCTCCGCCTTCGAGGGCTTTTCTATAAATAATATTTCTAGAGGTCCAGTGGTCCATCTGGAGGTGAAGATACACCCTGATACGACAAACACAAGACAAGCCGTTCACTCCCTTATTGACCACTCTGTCGAGGGTTTAGGGTTTAGGGTTTAGGGTTTAGGGTTTTGGGGCTGGATGCCCCACGACACGAGAAGATTTATCTATGATATGAACACCTCGCTGTCTCTCCCCCAGCTGCCAAAGGCAAATATATATATGTATATATATATATATATATATATATATAGATAGATAGATAGATAGATAGATAGATAGATAGATAGATAGATACATAGATAGATAGATAGATAGATAGATAGATAGATATAGATATATAGATATATAGATAGATATAGATATATAGATAGATAGATATAGATATAGATATAGATATATAGATATAGATATAGATATAGATATATAGATATAGATATAGATATAGATATAGATATAGATATATAGATATATAGATATAGATATAACACAAAAGCCTGCAATACAAAAACTCTATTCTACTTACTAGACGTAGGCGGACAGTTGCAAGGAAGTCCTCCGCATCCAGTTCGTAGGGTGATGTTTTGCTGCTGCGGCTGCTGCTGCGTCGTGCTGCAGACTGCTCCGGCTCCTGCTGCTGCTGCTGCTGCTGCTGTTGCTGCAACAGCTGCCGGTGAATACGGCCTGCTGCAGCAGCAGCAAGCGAAGACCACTGTGGGTGCTGCTCGATGCCCCACAGAGCTGCCAGCTGGTGCAGCTGCGTACACCACACAAATAGCAGCAGCAACAACAGCAGCAGCAACAGCAACAACAGCAGCAACAGCAGCAGCAGCAACAGCAGCAGCAGCAGCAGAAACATGTGAAAGATTGTTAGGATTCTGAAATCGAGTATGACTGCACTCTCTAACTCCTACTACTAATCCAAATGTTGTTGCTGCTATTGTTGCTGTTGTGCCTCCATTGCTGTTGCTGCTGTTGCTGCTGCTGCTGTTGCTGCTGCTGCTGTTGCTGCTGCTGCTGTTGCTGCTGCTGCTGCACCTCATTCCAATCTGCGGTGTTGCACTCTTCCAGATTTGCGTCGAGTGTTGCGAGGAATTTCTCCAAATTCAGAAGATGTTTTCTGTCGCTCCTTGCCTGCAGACAAATACATTTAGCAGCAGCAGCAGCAGCAGAGTAATAATAATAATAATAATAATAATACAGCAGCAGCTGTTGCTGCAGCTGCAACAGCAGCAGCTGCTGCTGCAGCTACAACAGCAGCAGCTGCTGCAGTTTTAGAAAACCTGCAGCTGCTGCAAATGCAGCAAAGCTGCAGCTGCTGCAACAGAAACAACAGCAACAGAAGGAGAAGCAGCAGAAGCAGCAGCAGCAGCAGCAGAAGCAGCAGCAGCAGCAGCAAGCAGAACAGCAGTAGAATAAAGGGAGAATAGAGTGGACTCGTACAAGCGCTATGACGAGCTGCAGATACACCCGAAATGCATGCTGCCGCAAGTCTTCAGCAGAATAGGAAGGCTCCTCAGAACAATTATTTTTCTTGTGCTCTATTTGCTGCTGCTGCTGCTCCTGTTGCTGCTGCTGCTGCTCCTGTTGCTGCTGCTGCTGCTGCTGCTGCTGCTGCTGCTGCTGCTCGTTCTGGTGAGGCCTTGTTGGCCAGGCATGCACGGCAGCAGCAGCATGCTGCAGCAGCAGCTGACTTGCGGTGTCTCGACAGCTCGAAAATTTCGTAGCAGACACAAGAAAGGAAGCAGCTTCTGCCAAAGAGGAGGCCCCCTCCCACCTGCAGCAGCAGCAACAGCAGCAGCAGCACCAGACTACTTCAATGTGCTGCTGCTGCTGCAGCAGAGAGAAAACCCAACAAGGTTCTGGGGTCTGGCAATGTATTTCTTAGGCGCAGCAGCAGCAGCAGCAACAACAGCAGCAGCAGCAGCAGCAACAGCAGCAGCAGCAACGGCAGCAAAAACGTGAAGAGCCACAAGAACAGAAACGGAGGCAGCAGCAGCAGAAACTGCTGCAGCAACCATTAAAACAACTGCAGCACCACCAGTTCGAGCAGCAGCAGCAGCAACAACAGCAGCAGCAAGAGCAGACAAACAGCAGCAGCAAAATCATGGCCTCCGTGGGGAGTACTAACAGCAGCAGCAGCAACAACAACAACAGCAGCAACAACACCAACAGCAGCAGCACCACCAACAGCAGCAGCAGCAACAACAACAACAACAGCAACAGCAACAACAGCATCAGCAAGAGCAGCAGCAACAGCAGCAGCAACAACAACAACAGCATCAGCAAGAGCAGCAGCAGCAACAGCAGCAGCATCAGCAAGAGCAGCAGCAGCAAGAGCAGCAGGACCTGTTGACAAGAGACTTAGCAGCAGCAGCAGAAAATGGCGCTGCAGCAGCAAAGTCTGCCCGAGCAAAACCAGAAGAAACCCAAAGAAGCTCCTTCGTGCTGAAGGCATCTGCTGCTGCTAATGTCTTCGCTTGATTCGACAGTCCTACACACAAACCCTAAACCCTAAACCCTAAACCCTAAACCCTAAACCCTAAACCCTAAACCCTAAACCCTAAACCCTAAACCCTAAACTTTAAACCCTGGACAGTTAATACAGCGAAACTGCTTCGGTCTACGGCAAACCCTAGCCTCAAGCTCTGATCAACAGCCAAACCCTAAACCCTAAACCCTAAACCCTAAACCCTAGACCCTAAACCCTCACCGTATAACACTTCCTTTGCAGAGTCCCCCGCAGCAGCAGCTGCCTCAACGGCCATGGCGACGTCGAGACACCTCAACTTTTCTGTCTTTGTTCTGCATATAGAGAGAGAAGATTAGATGTATAGTATTTGTTTATATAAATATTTGTAGTTAAATAAATTTATTTATTATATAGATAATAATAATAATAATTAGGGGCGGGGGGGTAGGGTTTAGGGTTTAGGGTTTAGGGTTTAGGGTTTGTGGGCTGCACACCTTCTGCTAAGTTCATGCGTCAAGCGCTCTAGCAAATCCCCTTCTTCCTCCTCCTGCGGCAGCTCTTGCTGCTGCTGCTGTTGCTGCTGCTGCTGTTGCTGCTGCTGCTGCTGCTTCAGTCTAGCTACACTCCACATAAGGACAATAAGCTGCTGCAGCGAGAAGGAGTGGAAGCTCTTGAGCTTCAACAGCTGCAATAGCACGCAAACCCTAAACCCTAAACCCTAAACCCTAAACCCTAAACCCCATACCTTAAGGAATAGAGAGACAAGCATCACCTATTCAAAACACTAGAAAGTCAAGTCAGCAAAGCCCTAAACCCTAAACCCTAAACCCTAAACCCGCACTCCTGAACCCTTCTCAAAAACACCAACGGGGGTGTTTCCTTGCCAGCTCCAAACATACAGCTCTCCCAACTAGGGTTTAGGGTTTAGGGTTTAGGGTTTAGGGTTTTGCTGACTTGGCTTTCTAGTGTTTTGAATAGGCGATGCTTGTCTTTCCACTTT
>OY986950.1:4009078-4016578 GCA_963920595.1 Eimeria praecox
AGCAGCAAGGAGCCCATCAGCCCGCGTCTGCTGCTGCTGCTGCTGCTGCTGCTGCTCCATCTACTTAGGCTGCTCCTCCTAATGCTGCTGCTGCTGCTGCTGGTTATGCTGTTCATCCTGCTGCTGCTGCTGCTGCTGCCAGGCATGGGCTGCATGCGAGTGTGCTGAGATCGACAGAGGCGAAAGGTTTCTCCTTCCATTCCAAGCAGCAGCAGCAGCAACAGCAGCAACAGCAGCAGCAGCAGCAGACGCTGCTGCTGCTGCTGTTTTGAAGCCATTGATGGAGTTTGTGTGTCTCTCGAAGAGATGCATTTCGCCTTAACTCGCTCTTCAGGGGTTGGGGTTTAGGGTTTAGGGTTTAGGGTTTAGGGTTTATGGAGACGGGTTTAGGGTTTGCTGCTTGAGGCCGAAGCCTCTGTAAGCCCGTGTTGATTTCATTGTCGATTTGCCTCGCTGTCTGTCCGTTGGTAGCCCTAAACCCTAAACCCTAAACCCTAAACCCTAAACCCTAAACCCTAAACCCTAGATCCCCAACCCTGAACCCTAGATAGTAGGCTTTAAGCCTTCTTAAGCAGAAAAATACTGCGTAGAGGAATCCTGAGGGTTTAGGGTTTAGTTCATGTTGCTAGGGTTTGCGATCAGTCGTGGGGCCCCCGGGGTGTCTGTACAGCATTTGTTATTGTTACCTCTACCCCGGGTATTTGAATACATTAAATTATTATTTTTTCTGTTTTTTATTGTTTAATTTTTTATATTTAAACCAAAAAAAGAAAAAATCTGAAAATAATAATAGCAAATACTCGTTTGGGGTGTACATACATACTACCAGGCGACGGTCTATGGGAGTGACACTTAAGATCGCCCCTTTCTTAAATGTTTTAAAAAGTTTTCTAAATAGAAAAAACAGAAAAAAATAATAAAATATATATATATATGTATACATATATGTTTTATTATATATATATATATATATATATATATATATATATATATATATATTTTATTATTTATATATATATATATATATAGGAACAAAAAAAAACCAAGAAATAATACATTTTTATCGCTGACGACGACTCGAGGTAAGTGTCTGTACACTACAGACACATGTATAGAAATAAATAAATAAGGAGTGTATTTAATTCTAATTGTATTTAGGTGTATACTGAGAGAAAGGAAATAGTAGTTTAAGGACAAGTGTTCATATAAACCCTTGATTTGCGTGTGTTGTACACAAAAACTGATGGATGATAGTTAAGTAGGAGTTTAATAGTATTCTACTCTGTTTGAATATACAGCAGATACTTCTCGTGTCGTATGTTTGCATGCGGTTTATCTTCATACTAATGGTGCATGCATAGTTTGCATGCATATTTTGTAAGGGGAGTCCTCCATCCTTCACAAGCTGCAACAGAGTTAAATACAACAAAATCAAATACATGAAAATATACTTTGTGAAAAGAGCTGATCTCCTCTGAAGCCTCCAAGCCTCCTCAACGCACCTTCAAAGGGAGGGGCCTGGAATGGGGGAGACAGGGATAGTACGCTTGTACTCGGCTGCTACGCTTCCTGCTGCAGCTCGTTCGGCAAGGAAGCCCCGCATGCATGCACACAACCAACATCTGTGAGGTAGTCCTGCAGCACGAGCTGCGCCAACGTCTGTTGCACCCCATGACAGGTATGTCTGCCTCCCAGCCAGCCCCAGCTCCTTGTGTCGTTGTGTCCAGACACCTGGAGGCTGGGAAGGGAGTCAGCTGTTTTTTTGTGAACTCCTTCTTCAAGGCTTTTACGGTATTACCCCTTGTGACGATCATCAGCTATGATTGAGGCCCCTTATTATTGCTGTAGGTAGCATCGCATGGTTGATGGGTTTAGGTTGATGGGGGCAAGGGCGAGTAAGAAACTCATCAAGATAGCTGATGTTCTTGGTGTATAGGAGAGATTAATAATAAATATGTTTCTGGCAAAAAAATAATTTTAAGAAAAGTTTATTTGCTTGGAAGAAAAGTATCAATTCTTTACCCTAATGAAATAAAATTTTCAGGATGCGTCATCTAGTAGGAAAGGAGCCACCAGCAGGGGACCTCCTTGCATCGAGACAAGTGCAGTGTACTCTACTCCTCTACCTGAAATTGTCTTGAGAACAAAGTTAATTCATAGAGGATGTATAAAAGCTTCCTGGCGTTTTATAGATATGACAGAGGCAACAACGACAAAACGATAGTGAAGAAAGTTTTTGTTTCCCCTGCAATTTGGAGAGTTTGAGGAAATTTCGGTGATTCCCTGAAGCGGTATAGAAAATCAAAATTATTGATATGGTGATATCCCCGGAAACCTATATATATATATATATATATATATATATATATATATATATATACGGCAAGCCTCTGCGCTGGTTTAAGCACTCTATCTACTGTATGAGGTTCTCTATTGTGTGCTGTATCGCCCTTGTGTTGCGTAGAAGCTTCCTTGCTCTCTTCTCCTCGAGACACTAATTCCACTTCTCTTACCGTTGGAGATACAAATACTGTTAATAACGGTAACATATGCAATCTTTCGTCGGCGACCTGCCTATACACCTCAGCGATGCCGGCTGCATGCTCGCTCTCTACTGGATTACCCGCTGCACGTCGGGGATTTTCTCGTGTTCGTCTCCTTCAACGATGAAGTACGGTAATATTTCTTAGTTTTGAATTGAGATGATATTTTAACTCAATAAGGCCCTTGTCGCTTGTCTGTCCCCCTCAGAGGCTGCTCGAAAGAATAGACTGAGAGGCTGCAGCCCGTCGCCATAGCTTCAGATATCAAATCCACGTTGCTGTCTGTATCACGCAGTGCTAGCAGCTCCTGAACATTCCTAAGGACTTGGGAAAATACTGAGGTGATAAGAGGACAGTCCGCTGGTATATGTATCTCTTCTCGAGACTGTCTCAGGTTTTCCTAATCAACTTAATGGTTCTGCAGGCGAAGTCTCAAAATATCCTGCTATTCGTGTTCATTAGCTCTTTGCATGCATATTCAATCTCGAAATATATGAATTTCTTCATATATTTTGACAAAGGGATACGCGTCATTCTGTATGGTGCTGAAGATTTCCGAATGCTCGGCTTGTCCGTTTTCTTCTGTTTTCGCTTCTTATCCCGTTTTCTGGTGGAGGTAGCAGAGAAAGCCCCCTAACTCCCATGGTGCATATATATGAAATATCGCCAATGGCCTTTTCTTGTTTTGTAGCGATGTCGGTGAGGAGAAAACTCTTCCTTTTTCTCTCTTTGATGCTTAAGTACTACGCGATGTTGGATTGTTTCACTCCTTATCTTTTAGTTTAGTGCTCTCTCTGCATATCAGCCCCTTAAGGCTTAACGCTAAGGGCAAAGCTTTGTATAGGCTCATTGATAAGGAAGCTCCGAGTTCATCGTTACACTTCCGTGCGCCAGAAACGTTGGTAATCCTCGAAGCAACACTCTTCTGATAGTTTCCTTTGTTTAGACCTTCTTATTTTCTTCTGTCATAGACAGCCAGATCTCTTGTCCACCTGAGAATAAACGTCCATCGCAGGGCATGTAGTGTAGGGTAGCTTACGTAGTTCACACGATGAGTATGGCCCGCACGTTTGTACTTTCAATTATGATGAGGAACAAGCCGCTCAGCTACTAGCGGCTCAAGTGCTTGCTGCTGTGGGCATTTATAGACGATACTACACACCACTAGCCAGACAAGGAAAGGATTTCTTCGGTGCCTTAGCATTCCTGCCCCCTGTATTGTATTTATACTGTCAGCAAAGGAAGAGGTATTCTTCATGAAACGTTCTATCTCTAAGGACGCTCACTTCCACCGGTGAAAGGCAGAAACTCGTGCTTGCTTCGAAGACATGGCAGGCCCAGCATCACAACAGGAGGGAAGGTCCTGATCACTCTCCATTATTTGAAGGAGAGGAAGGCTGTGTATATCGGCAAAGGCTGTGAGAGGGATATATATATATATATATATATATATATATATATATATATATATATATATATATATATATATATATATATATATATATATATTCTTCAATTTTTCTGCAAAGCACCTTCATTACTACTCAGTCCTAGTCAGGAGGCCGCCTACTTGTTTTTGGATGATGGAGTTCTTTGCTCGTTCCTGCCACAACAGGGAGGCATGGCTCGCAGCGGTGGTGTAGAGTGTAGAGAGAATTTTCTTTCTTAGCCGAGGACAGAGAGCTGCTGCCAGGCATACGATGAGGGTTCTTACAAAACAGCTGTCACCCCCTCCAGCCTCGAGGCTTCCCCCTCTGCCCCGCAGAAGGGCCAGTGGCTAGTGAGTGAGGGGAGAAGGAGGCTTCTTAGGAGCTGCAGCACCTTGTGCTACACCTCCTGCTGCAGTTGCACCTAACATGCTAGCTTAACTAGAACAACATCGTTTACTGCAAACACGCAGATTGTAGAAAATTGTTGAAGATTGTTAAACCCTCACATGGCCTTCAAGACCCACCACCACCCACCACCACCACCACCATCCGCAAGCGCCGAGCTTTAGACAGAATATACTACACCTAAATCCAAAGCAAGGGAGAACGAACTGATATCTTTGTCTCTTAATCCCTAGCATAGAGAGACAGGAAAGTGAAAAATTGCTAACCCTAAACCCTAAACCCTAAACCCTAAACCCTCGTGCACGCAAGTGCGTGGCGTTGTGGGTTCTCTTCAGATGATCCCGAGTCTAGAAGCCAGCCGCTGGTACTCTAAACCCTAAACCCTAAACCCTAAACCCTAAACTAGGGGGGGGGTGAAGGCTGGAAGGTGAAAGAAAGGTAAGTATGAATATGAAGGACTAATAAACTGATGAGTTAAAGCAGAGAAGAGGTTAGTAGACCCATAAACAGACAGAGGCACAAACTAACAAAAACAAAGATGAGTTGAGACAGAGGGAAGGGAAGAGAGACAAAACCCAAGACGTAGAGGCACAAATAGATACAGAGAGAGAGACAGAGAAAGAGAGAGAGAGAGAGAGAGAGAGAGAGAGAGAGAGAGAGAAACAGAGAGAGAGACAGAGGGAGAGAGATAAGGAGAGACAGAGGCAAAGACAGAGAGGTGGAGGCACAGACAACGCGGGACAGAATCTTAGCGAAGGAGACGAAGAGACAGACAGATAGAGGAAGTCGATAGCCCTTATAGGAGACACAGGAGACACAAAGACATCTAGAGAGAGAGACAGAGCCAAATGCAAGAAGAGACAGAAGCACACATAAAAGAGAAGGAGACAGAAGAGAGATAGAAACATATATACAAGCTAGACAGAAACAAATATCGAAGAGAGACAGAAACACCCATATAAGAAGAGACAGCAAAATAGATAAAGAGAGAGACAGAACCAACAAACATCAAAGAGAGACAGAAACAAAAATGAAGCAGGGTAGACAACAAACAAACAACAACAAACAAAGCTACAACCATAGAGAGACAGCTAACCCCCTATCATCATCTTATCTTCTATCTCTTATACTTTCTCTCTCTTTGCTAAGTAGTAGAAAGTATTTATTTAAATTTTATTTGTTTTCTTATGCGTATGTTTCCCGCAGAAAAAGTGGGGCTGCATGCAGCAGCAATTGCGGTGTACAGACACCTAGAAGGTCTACTGTACCTTGCAAACTGCTAGGGTTTAGGGTTTAGGGTTTAACGCCAAACGATAAACCCTAATATAAAAGGCCCTTCCAAAGAGAGGAAGGAAAGACAGAGAGAGAACGAAGAGAATAAGGAGACAGAAAGAAATATATAAAGAAGAGAAGAAGAGACAAACAATAACAGAGAGACAAACAAAAACAGAATAAATAATAATAAATAAATAAACAAAAACAAGAAAACAAACAAATATAAACAAACAAAAGAAATAAATAAAAATAAATAAATAAAATAAAACAGAAACAAATATAAAAAAAAGAATAAGAAAGAGTGCGAGAGCCCCCAAACGTTTCGTAGTTTGTTTTTTTTTTGTCCCCTAAGGATCTAGGGTTTAGGGTTTAGGGTTTAGGGTTTATTTAGGGTTTAGGGTTTATTTAGGGTTTAGGTAGGGTTTCTAGAGTACATTAGCTCTAGCAAGAGCAGCCATAAGCCGCTCTGCGTGTTGTTTATGGAGTAGCATATCAGGCTCCAATTTAATATCTGTTGCTGTCTTCATTAGATAATCTATACGATCGATGCTGATCCTAAGACCTCTACAAGCTAAGCAATTGGCTATATTACGAGCCATAGCTAGCTGTCGTCGGAGGTGGTATGGCACAGATTGCTGCTGCTGCTGCTGCTGCTGCTGCTGCTGCTGTCGCTGCTGCTGCTGCTGCTGCTGCTGCTGAGGAGACGAAACGCTGTCTCCAGCACTACCTGCTACTACAGTAGGCACACTTATCCATAGATAACCTGCATACACAAACCCTAAACCCTAAACCCTAAACCCTAAGCCTTACGACCTGATCTCCAAACCCTTAACATAAACACCCTACATCATTAACCCCAAACCCTAAACCCTAAACCCTAAACCCTAAACCCTAAACCCTAGAGATTTTGAGGCAGAATCGTTCGCTCCTTCGCAGAAAATTGCAAGCCATCGCCGCCAAACCTTGCACTGCAGACCCTAAACCCTAAACCCTAAACCCTAAACCCTAAACCCTAAACCCTATTTTCTTACCGTTAACACCTAATATAAGTTGTAAACCACACTGAAGATAGCCAATGTGTTTACTCTGTCGCTTAATTAGCTGCGGAGACACCCGAAGGCCAACCCCATTTTGCAGTCTACCATATCTTGAATTTCTTGTATGTAGCAAGATCGTCCCGTCATTCTGATAAAATAAAAAATAAATTAGGGTTTAGGGTTTAGGGTTTAGGGTTTAGATATTATGCGGTTTAGCTGCAGCTGGTTGGGGGTTGATGTTTATATACACAATACGCATCTAGGGTTTGAATGCCCGCAAGAGAAAGGAGGGTTTAGGGTTTAGGGGTTGCGTTAGGGTATAGGGTTTACGATCTGTTGCTAGGGTTTAGGGTTTAGGGTTTATCGTGCCTGTGTCTTCTGTGCTTCACAACATAGTATATCTGCTAGTTGAAAGAGCGCTCTCACTTCTAGGGTTTAGGGTTTATGGTGTATTAGGGTTTAGGGTTTACTAGGGTTTATTGTTAATTAGAGTTTAGGGTTAATTAGGGTTTAGGGTTTATCCTGCCTGTGTCTTCTGTACTTCACAACACAATAGATCTGCTAGCTGGAAGAGTGCTCGCATTTCTA
Source organism: Eimeria praecox (assembly GCA_963920595.1). Taxonomy (NCBI): domain Eukaryota; phylum Apicomplexa; class Conoidasida; order Eucoccidiorida; family Eimeriidae; genus Eimeria; species Eimeria praecox. Next base: position 4,016,357 of record OY986950.1, read on the forward strand.
GCACATTAGGGTTTAGGGTTAATTAGGGTTTATGATATATTAGGATTTCGGGTTAATTAGGGTTTATTGTTAATTAGGGTTTAGGGTTAATTAGGGTTTAGGGTTTATCCTGCCTGTGTCTTCTGTACTTCACAACATAATAGATCTGCTAGCTGGAAGAGTGCTCGCATTTCTAATATATCGGCCTCATCTCTTCTTCTTTGTACTTCGAGACTAACAGCA
>OY986950.1:4021578-4029078 GCA_963920595.1 Eimeria praecox
GTTTAGGGTTTATCTTTTGAGTTTCGTGGTTTTCTCGCGGCCTTCTTCTTCTTACACTTCTCCTAATCCTCCGTCTTTGTTCGATTCTTCTTTTTGTGTTATATTTCTATAAAGAGTGTGTTTGAGGTGTATATACACCTGAAGCATGCAGGTGTACTGTCGGGCATGCAACGGGGTGTATGTACACCTCAATATTTAGGTGTCGTCTCTATCTAAAAGATTCTTCCTGCTGCTGCTGCTGCTGCTGCTGCTGCTGCTGCTGCTGCTGCTGCGTTTTTTTCTCTTGATCTCCTGCTGCTGCTCTGCATGCACATGGAGATGATTATCTATTCAAGTCGTTGGCCTCCGCTGCAGCGGCGACGCCAGCTGCTGCTGCTGCAGCAGTTGCTGCTGCTGCTGCTGCTGCTCCCGTTGCTGCTGCTGCTGCTTTCTAATGGGGGAGCCTCTGCAGCAGATTCGATGGTTAGTTAACTTCTATCATTTCTTTTGTTATCTTGAAAACCCTAAACCCTAGATAAACCCGACAACAATAGAGGCCGAGAAAGCCGTCTTTGATAGCCACAATCTAGGGTTTAGGGTTTAGGGTTTAGGGTTTAGGGTTTAGGGTTGGTGTCTGTGTATGCAGGAGGTCATACGTCCTTCCATCCATGCAGGAAGCTGGTTTCCTGGCACAGGTATCTAAACCCTAAACCCTAAACCCTAAACCCTAATTATTATTTTGAACTAGATTTGGGGTTATATAGGTGCTGCGTCTCCGGCGTCGCCTCCCACATCTTCAGATTAGGGTTTAGGGTTTAGGGTTTAGGGTTTAGGGTTTAGGGTTTGGGGGTTAATTGTGCAGCCGCCGACCTTCGTGCTGCTGTCGATACAATGCTAGAGAATGCCCCGACAGTACAAGGCACGGTGAAGACGATTGTCGTGCCGTACATCCTAAACCCTAAACCCTAAACCCTAATTCTAAACCCTTAACCCTAGACCCTAATTTGCAGTTTGTATAGAGGCCCCTGCGGAGACTCGCGACTCCGTGGAGCAGAGCACTTGGGGCTCAAACGCTGTAATCCACGGCCTAGGGTTTAGGGTTTAGGGTTTAGGGTTTAGGGTTTAGGGTTTATGTGCAGGCATGCAGCGTTTCAGTACTCAGGACCAACAGCAGCTGCGGCATTTAAACAGATGTCTTCTCTTCAACGTACAGTGTAAGAATGGCTTCTGTCCTGTTCTGCCCATATCTAGGGTTTAGGGTTTAGGGTTTAGGGTTTAGGGTTTAGGGTTTAGGGTTTGGGGTTTACAGGAAACGTGTTGTGCTGCTGGCTACCTGGCACGCTGATGCTGCTTCTCTTCTTCTTCCTCCTGAGGAGTTTAGTGCTTTCGGGACACCTATAGGATCTGTGCCTCTCGATAGAGAAGGTAAACCCTAAACCCTAAACCCTAGACCCTAAACCCTAAACCCTAAGCATTAAACCCTAAACCCTAAACCCTAAGACGTTGGACAAACCCTAACACCTAACACCTGTCGATAAACCGAGTGCAACAGCTCGTTAACTTCTTGATACAGCCTCGTAGCAGAACACAATACCTCACAGTCTAGGGTTTAGGGTTTAGGGTTTAGGGTTTAGGGTTTAGGGTTTGGTGCAGCCCTGAGCGCGTTATATTCTACGGGCCTTTACGACACCGCTCCCGCGGAGCTGGAGATTCAAGAGCATTCTATATCTGTTCAGATCCCCTTCTTAAAGAGGGTCTTGCCAGAGTGAGGGTTTAGGGTTTAGGGTTTAGGGTTTAGGGTTTAGGGTTTTTTAGGGGACGCAACAGGCAAACCGCGAAGGATTAGGGAATGCTCCAGCGCCATCCTCTAGGGTTTACGGTCTGAGATAGAGAATTTAGGGTTTAGGGTTTAGGGTTTAGGGTTTAGGGTTTAGGGTTTAGGGTTTGTACTGCAGAGGAGCTCTCTTGCTGCCCATATATGTGGGGACGATAGCTGAGGAGGACCTGCCGATGTATGGTGAGGCGAAGACATAAACCCTAAACCCTAAACCACAAACCCTAAACCCTAAACCACAAACCCTAAACCCTAAACCACAAACCCTAAACCCTAAACCACAAACCCTAACACACAGATCCGCCGCAGAGGCGACCCGCTGAATGTGCTTCAGAATTCTATCAGAGACGGCTAGCTAGCTAGCTAGACAGACAGATAGACAGCTAGCTAGCTAGCTAGCTAGCTAGCTAGACAGTTAGTTAGAGGCCTAACACGGAAGCATGTCCTTTCCTCTCCTTGACACGAGACTGGCAGCAAGGGCTCAGGGTTTAGGGTTTAGGGTTTAGGGTTTAGGGTTTAGGGTTTAGGGTTTGTGCCTCAGCGGAGACCCTGGCTCCATTCTTCATGGATCCGGTAGGTACTCCTTCCCAGCTAGCTATCTGATTAGCTAGCTAGCCAGCCAGCTAGCTAGCTAGCCAGCTAGCTAGCTAGTCGGGTAGATAGATAGATGGATAGATAGATAGTTAGATAGATAGCTAGCTAGCTAGCCACCTGACGGCATAGCTTACGTTCTATCAGATTCCTCCGCTAGCTAGCTAGGCAGCACTACATATCTTTCTTGGATAGCTAGCTAGCTAGCCAGCTAGCTGCCCCAGCTAGCTAGCTAGCTAGCCAAGTGAGGGGTGTGCGAGGGTACAGGACACCGTCTTCGTTATTTCTACGGATTGGTCTCACTGGGGCCCGAGGTAAACCCTAATTATAAACCCTAACCCTAAACCCTAGTTCTAAACCCTAAACCCTAGCTCGAAACCCTCAAACCCTCGTCTCTTTCTGAAATCGCCTAAGGCCCCTGACTAGCCCTGAGGGTTTAGGGTTTTAGAGTGAAGATTTAAGGTGTTGGCCTGTGGGTTTAGTTGATAAGCCTGTAAACCCTAAACCCTAAACCCTAAACCCTAGATTTTTTTTCTTCGCAGGTTCGGCTACTTGTATCTTCCCAGCAACGTCGACCAATCTCTGCCTCTCTACAAGAAGATAGAGGTGCGTTCAAACCCTAAACCCTCACCCTCACAAAGCTGCTGCTCTTACTCTCTGCGTTTGTGTCTTAGAACTTAGGGTTTAGGGTTTAGGGTTTAGGGTTTAGGGTTGGGTGCTTTGTGTGGCGGCTCAGGCACTAGATCGCGAGGCAATTGATTGTGTCTTGAATTTAGACGCTGTTTGTAAGCCCTTACATTTCTCCTAAAAAATTGAACTGTGTCTGCTGAGGGTTTAGGGTTTAGGGTTTAGGGTTTAGGGTTGAGGGTTTAGGGTTTGGTGTGATGAAGCATGCTGTGGGCAAACAAGAAACTCGAAGAAAAAGCAGAGAGTAGTCAACACTCAGCAGCATGAAGCAGACTGTGCTGGGGTGTATATACAGGTCTCGAAGAGCATATCCAAAGGACAGGCAATTTAATATGTGGTTATAGCGCCCTTCATTTATTTTTGCGTGTAAGCAAAAATAATTCTTTGTAGTCGAATGCTTTAAAAATAAAAAAAGAAAGCTTCTTGGGGATCTGAAATTTGAGTATATTATGTTGAGGTGTATAGGCAGCTATGTGCATTTCCTGCGGTGTATCTGCAGGTACTCGAGAGAGTAGCCAGCGCTTCAGGGGCGCAGCATAAAGACATTTTGTCTCCTTCTCTCCTGAAATATGCCCAAGTATGTACTATTTGCCGTATTTCCATTATTCTGCTAAAAATTCGCCTTCATATGATGCTCGGGTGCATAGGCAACTAGGGTGTATAGGCAGCTCGGGTGTATAGGCAGCTCGGGTGTATAGGCAGCTCGGGTGTATAGGCAACTAGGGTGTATAGGCAGCTCGGGTGTATAGGCAGCTGGGGTGTATAGGCAGCTCGGGTGTATAGGCAGCTGGGGTGTATAGGCAGCTCGGGTGTATAGGCAGCTCGGGTGTATAGGCAGCTCGGGTGTATAGGCAGCTCGGGTGTATAGGCAGCTCGGGTGTATAGGCAGCTCAGGTGTATAGGCAGCTCGGGTGTATAGGCAACTCGGGTGTATAGGCAGCTCGGGTGTATAGGCAGCTCACGGATGAAAGGTTTTTTTGTGTTTTTTCTTGTTTCTCTGGGGTATTTTGGCGGTTTTTTTTGTATAGCTATGCTTGTTTTCTCTTTTTAAATTAACTTTTTATTTTGTATTTTATTTTTAAGTTTTAAAATCGTTTTCTACAGAAAATAATTTGAATTTCGTTCTCTTCAACAACCGCGTTTAAGCATGAGTGATATCACAGATGTGTTCGTGTTTGTTGGTGGTGGGGTGTTCAATTACTCTAATGTTCATATTTATATTTATATTTATATTTATATTTATATTTATATTTATATTTATATTTATATTTATATTTATATTTATATTTATATTTATATTTGTATTTATGTTTATATTTACATTTATATTTATATTTATATTTATATTTTTTGTTTTGTTTGCAGTCTGACGCCATCAAATCAGATACAGAGAATTCTGTGGGCTATGCAGCTCTTGGGTTTTTCAGGAAATCTTGATTCCTTCGATTAGGATATTAGAATATATAAATATATAATGCAATGTTATATATATAGAGAGAGAGAGATAGATAGATATAGATAGATATAGATATAGATAGATAAATAGATAGATATAGATAGATATAGAAATAGATATAGATATAGATAGAAGGAATAGGAGAAGAAGAAGTAATCTTCGTATTCTCTTTTGTCTTAATTAATTATTTCTATTAATAACGTTTTTTATCTATCGCGCCTCTCAGGCAGATATTTTGGTGTTTTCTGTTTTTACGTTTTCTTCATCTGCTTGTTTTAATGCTTTAATTCATCTTCTGTTTTATTCTCGGGGTGTGTCAGTAAACTCGAGTCGTAGCTTCTGGGGTGTATAGGCAGCTAGTTACTTTAGCTGCCTATACACCCCAGCTGTGTGTAATTATTCCCTTGTTTCTTTAAATCCATGATGTTAGGCTTCGACTGATGCTGCCTGTACACCCGAACCTTCTCTTTATTTTCTTTATCTTTAATTTAAAAGGCCTTACACTTAGCTATAGAGATATAGCTATATTATAGATATAGAGACAGTTATATATACATATATATATATATAGAGAGAGAGAGAGAGAGATAAATATATTGATAGACAGATTATATATATATATATATATATATATATATATATATAAGGGGGGGAGTTGAATGCGGTAGAAAGCCCTTCTGAAGGTTTATAATCTCCTATAAACTATTATACCTTGCTTTCAATTTGTAGCCTCTCTGAGTCTAAAGAAGCTGAAACCCTAAACCCTAATCCTAAACCCTAATCCTAAACCCTAGACCCTAAACCCCAAACCCTAGGCTTCATACGCACTCGCAGTTTGTTTAAAGACATAAGGGGGGGCTTCCCTTTGAGGGGTTTAAATGAGTTTGAAGCTTTGGTTGCTTAGGGTTTGAAAGAGTTTGATATGTTGATTAGGGTTTAGGGTTTTGTGGAGATGTGTAGTATAAACCCTAATGTATGAAGCCACGAAAAAATGTTTGGAGGTTTCTGTTCATGTGTATAATATATAATATATATATAATTAATAATTTTTAATATAATGAGGTTTGTTTCCTTTGTTTGAATTGTTTTTTTTATATATAATTTGTTTATATTTTCTGCTTTTATTTTCATATTTTTTTTTCTATGATTTGCGGTGTATGTACACCTGGTGGCGGTTGTAGTAGTTAGTGTGTATGTTGGGTGCATTTTGTGTGTTTTTGTTGAAAATTGTTTGTTTTTATTTGTTTTTTTTTGTTTTTTTCTTGTATTTGTGTTTTATTGACCATTTTGTGTATATTCTAATGCTCGTTTCCTAAGAATTTCCTCCACAGAACCCATCAATCGTTTAAACGAGCGTCGATCTAATGATGCTACACGACAATACCCTTGAGCTACGACACTAGCAGCACGGGGGTCCCCAGTTAAGAGAGCGAGTTCTCCAAAATAATCCCCTCTCTGCAAATAAAAATTAAATAAATATAATATTTATTTATTTTATTTATTTATTTTAAAATTTAAACGCAATTTACACCATAAAAATACATTCAAAATAAACACCAGACGCTATCAACACACCACATACACCTCACAACAAAACACAAACCTACTACTTTCTAATTAATAAATTAATATAAATATATATATTTTAGGGTTTATTAGGGTTTATGAGGGTTTACTAGGGTTTATGAGGGTTTACTAGGGTTTACTAGGGTTTATGAGGGTTTACTAGGGTTTACTAGGGTTTGCTAGGGTTTACTAGGGTTTATTAGGGTTTAGGAGAGGCTGACAGACCTGCTCAGCCTCTCCCCTTTCAATCCTAAACCCTACAAACCCTATATCCCCCTAAACCCCCCTAAACCCTACTAAACCCTACTAAACCCCCCTAAACCCTACTAAACCCTACTAAACCCTAATAAACCCCCCTAAGCCCTACTAAACCCCCCTAGACCCTAATAAACCCTAATAAACCCTAATAAACCCTAATAAACCCTACTAACCCCCCCCCCCCTAACCCCTCCTAGCCCCTTCTAACCCCTCCTAACCCATTGTACTATATATATATATATATATATATATATATATATATATATATATATATATATATATATATATATATATATATATATATATATATATATATATATATATATATACTTACTCCGTATGTATCGACTCGTACAGGGTCTTTGCTATCTTTATTAGTTTTATAAACAACAGCAGATCCGTCTTCTACTAAATAGAAAACATCCCCCTTCTCTCCTTGTCTGACAATATAATCTCCGTCTTTAAATTCTTCTGTTTTTAATGCATCAGCTAACTTCATACGATCATACGCACTCATGGACTCTAAGAGACGAACCTGAAAAAATAATAAATTGTAATTAATTAATTAATTATAGTAATTAGTAATTAGTAATTAGTAATTAATTATATTAATTAGTAATTAGTAATTAGTAATTAGTAATTAATTATATTAATTAGTAATTAGTAATTAGTAATTAATTATATTAATTAGTAATTAGTAATTAGTAATTAATTATATTAATTAGTAATTAGTAATTAGTAATTAGTAATTAATTATATTAATTAGTAATTAGTAATTAGTAATTAATTATATTAATTAGTAATTAGTAATTAGTAATTAGTAATTAATTATATTAATTAGTAATTAGTAATTAGTAATTAATTATATTAATTAGTAATTAGTAATTAGTAATTAGTAATTAATTATAGTAATTAGTAATTAATTATATTAATTAGTAATTATTAATTAGTAATTAGCAATTAGTAATTATTAATTAGTAATTAGTAATTAGTAATTAGTAATTAGTAATTAGTAATTAGTAATTAGTAATTATTAATAATAAGCAATAAGCAATAAACAATAAACAATAAACAATAAACAATAAACAATAAACAATTAACAATTAATAATTAATAATTAATAATTAAT
>OY986950.1:4051578-4054078 GCA_963920595.1 Eimeria praecox
AGCTGAAGAAACAGTTTTTTCAGCTCTAAACCAACAAGTTTTGTGTGTTCAAGGATATGCTCGACAACTCGAATTGAAAACACCCCCCCCCTCTGCTCGTCCTAACATTTCGAAAGTAACAATAGCTGCCTGTCCTCTTCTTCTACGTGATGGTTGCTGCAAAATACAACACTGTCAATTCAATCATTTGGGGCTACAAGAGCCAAAGCCTCCCCCCCCCCTCCCTACAGAAGAAGAAGAAAACGCTAGTAGATGGCATGGGAAAGTAGATGTTCTATCACCTCGACATGATGTTGCTGCTGCTCTTGATTCTAAAGATATTCTTATTCGGACTCGAGCTTTATTAGAAGATAGAGACTTAACTTTATTAAATGCTGCTCCACCTGTTCAACTTTTCGAGGCAAGTAATGTATTAATTAATTAATTTTATATTTATTGTAGATAAAATATAAATAAAATATTAATACATATTTATTTAGTATTCATATGCAATCTAATGTATTACTTTGTTTACAGGATGTATATTTAAATCGACGTATTGTTCGTATTATTGGATATGCTACTATTAATTTCTTCGAAGCTACAATAGCAAAGATGATGGAGTTGTGTGGAGAAGACGATGAAGCAGAAGCCACACCTCCTCAAGCAACAACACATGCAACAGCAGCACCAGCAGCAACAACAACAAGTACAGCAGCAGCAGCAACAGCAAGCACAGCAGCAAGAGATGAAGCATCAGAGGAGACACTCGATTGTCAGCCGTGTTTATACGCAAAGAAGATAACAGCAGCAGCAGAAATCATTACAAAATTATTGCTGCATATTCAAGACAAACAGTCGAAGTTATGCTCGAATTTCGTTTATCTGCAGCTGAGGCGATGGCTTGTACGATTGAGAGATAGAGCGGTAAGGAAATATATAACAATATATAATACGTAGAATATACATTATATAAAATAATATGTATTAATTATATATAATATATAATATATATAATATATATAATATGTATAATATATATAATATATATAATATGTACTATATATATATATATATATAATGTATACGTTGTGTGCGTAGTATTGTATAATTAATCTGTTTCATCCAACAACTGTTTTAGCTGCTAGACATTCACGATTGTCGCTTCAAGAGGAAGCATCACATCGAAGCCATACCAGCTCTTCATCTCGCTCTCCATGCGCTAGAGAAAGTAATATTCTCTCAAGGATTTGACTTACAGAGCATGCAGCAGCAAATGCAGCAAAAAATTGAACAGCAGCAATTGCAGCAACAACGCATGTTGCAACAGCACATGCTGCAGCAGCACATGCAGCAGCAAATACAGCAGCAACGCATGCTGCAGCAGCAAATACAGCAGCAGCACATGCAGCAGCAGCACATCCAGCAGCAGCACATCCAGCAGCAGCAAATGCAGCAGCAGCACATACAGCAGCAGCACATACAGCAACAGTACATACAGCCGCAGCACATGCAGCAACAGCAAATGCAGCAGCAGCACTTCCAGCAGCAGCACATACAGCAACAGCACATGCAGCAACAGCACTTGCAGCAACAGCACATGCAGCAACAGCACATGTTGCAGCAGCACATACAGCAGCAGCACATACAGCAGCACCACATGCAGCAGCAGCACATACAGCAGCAGCACATGCAGCAACAGCACATACAGCAACAGCACATGCAGCAACAGCAAGAGCAGCAGCAGCACATCCAGCAGCAGCACATACAGCAGCACCACATGCTGCAACAGCACATACAGCAGCAGCAAGAGCAGCAGCGGCAGCCATATATCTCGTCGGCTATTGATCTGTTGGATAGCCGAAGACAATCTAAAACATCTGTACAAACAGAAACATCTACAGAGCGTTTCTTATCGCCTCTAACTGCTCTCTTGCAGCAGCATGCGGGGATGTTAAACCCCGACTCTGAACAGGCAGCAGGATCAACAACAACAGCAGCAGCAGCAGCAGCAGTAACAGCAGCAGCAGCAGCAACAATAACAAGCCAAGCTACCGACACCTTCCCCTCTGGCAGTGTAGTAGACGAAGATGAAGATCACAACAACACAAGAGCGGCTGTTAGTGAAGCAAACAGAAAAAATAAGAGAAAGATATACATATTAGAAGAACTTCAACTATGAGACACAGCAGACACTCTGTCTCCTTTTTAATACAAGAAGAAGATTATATATATATATATATATATACATATATATATATATACATATATATATATATATATATATATATATATATATATATATATATATATATATATGTCTATCTGTCTGTCTGTCTGTCTGTCTGTCTGTCTGTTTTTAATAGATCTTTAATATTAAATCTATCTTCTACTTTATCGCTAATTTTACTCTCCTTGCATCGCGTAGATGAATACATCTCTCCCTCCCTCTTCTCTATTTCTTCTATCTCCAAAGAAAAGAAGAAGAAGAAAAAAGAAGAAGACAGAGAGAAAAGTGATT
>OY986950.1:4069078-4071578 GCA_963920595.1 Eimeria praecox
TGCATTAATATATGTACATGTGCTTGTCTACAGAATGAGGGTTTAGGGTTTAGGGTTTATATTTGGGGTTTAAGAATTTTTTTTGTTTTTTTTTTGTTTATAATTTGTTTTTATATTGCATGCAGTTATCTCTTTTTTTAATTTGCTGCGGCGTTATCACTTTTCATCTCGAAAATCTACGATGTAGGGTGTATACGGACGGCAACCCTCCTTGTTTATTTCCTCTGCCTTTGAGGCGATGGTGGGGGATTTTGAGAGGAATTCTTTCGTAATAACGCAAAATAATGATTTATTTGTATTCGTTTTATATTATATTCTTTAAATATACCAAAAAATACAAAAAAAAACCGCAGAAATTTAGCCTATTCGGCATCTTGCTCAGGTGTATAGGCACCTGCCTATACACCTCAAATTTGCATGCACGAAAAAAAGTAGAAAATAGAAACAAAATACATGAAATATATATCTTCTTAGGATTTCTTATTTTTTATTCTTTTTCTGTTTTTGCATGCAGTAAACAGCGCCTATTCATTATTTTTTTGTCTGATGTTTCAGGTGTATATACACCTCAAACGTAGTAAATAATAAACCAAGCCAACGCTATCCTCTCAGTTTTTCTTTAAATTTTAACATCTTCTTCAATTTATTTAATAAATAAACCAATCAATTAATGCAACGAAAATACCTAGAAAAACTTTACTTATTCGTTTGCTACGCTAAAGGGTTTGTTAGGGTTTAGGGTTTAGGGTTTAGGGTTTAGGGTTTAGGGTTTAAGTAGCTTAGCCGCAGATACCTGGATGCAAGGATATTAAAACATGAAGTGTTTTATATTGATCGAAAACAAAAGAAAAAATCAAATCCCCTCCCCCCTCCCCTTCAAAACCCTAAACCCTAAACCCTAAACCCTAAACCCTAGCTTCAACCCCCCCCCCCCCCCCCGCCCCCAAACAATGCAGAAGAAAGAAAATAACGTGTTGAATGCATGCATGCGTGCATGCATAGATAAGCCCTGCATGCATGCATAGAATATAATATATACTATATATATATACATATATATATGTATATATATTATGTATATTATATAATATCTACAATATATATGATGATATATGCATGAACAAACCTCTTAATACGGAGCAGCAGGAGTTTCTATGAAAATAAGATAAATTATATATATATATATATATATATATATATATATATATATAAGTAAATGCATGCATTAATTTGTGTATTATAAACTTAATTATATTAAATAACATTATACTATTTATATCTAGCATTATATATATATATATATATGTATATATATTTATATTTATCTATATTTATATTTATTTATTTATATACTTATCTATATCTTCAACATCAACACACAACACACATCTGCCGGGTTCTTTAAATAAACAAATAATAACTGTTTACAATCTAACAAACAAAATAAATAAATAAATAAATAAATATATACGTATATATATGTACAGTATATATAAATATCTATAATCTATAAATATTATATATATATATATATATATATATATATATATATATATATATATAATCTAAAATATATATATTTATATATATATATAATATATATATATATATATATATATATATATATATTATTTATATTATATATATACTATATATAACATATATAATATATATATATAAAGAAGCAGCAGAGTTAGTCTATCTACGTCTTTGCTTGTTTGTCTCTACACTCCATGCAGCATTTAATTTATAACTAAATCTACGCCCGCATCAACAAGAGCTGCGGTGTATATACACCAAAAAAGCTGTGTATAGCAGCTTCAGCAGTTGCTGCTGCTGCTGCTGCAGTTGCTGCTGCTGCAGTTGCTGCTGCTGCAGTTGCTGCTGCTGCATTGCATGCATTGCAAAGCCATATCACGTCGAACTCAATCCTCAGCAGCAGCAGCAGCAGCAGCAGCAGCAGCAGAGGTTTCTGTGTTTGCTGCTTCTGCTGCTGCAGCAAGTTCCTGCGCATGCATAGCAGCAGATCCAGCAGCAGCTGGAGCAGCAGCAGCAGCAGCAGGAGCAGCAGGAGCAGCAACAACATCAGAAGCAGCAACAATAACACGCTGCCTCTGTGCTGCTGCTTCTGCTGCAGGGCCTTGAAGCACCTCATACTGTATTTGCTGCTGCTGCGAGCAGCAGCAGCAGCAGCAGCAGCAGCTGCGGGGATGTCTTCGTTTGACTGTTGCTGCAGCAGACAGCAGCAGCACAAAGCCTTGCAGCAAAGCACAGAAACACAATAAATAAACAAATTAATTAATTAATTAATTAATTAATTAATTAATTAATTAATTAATTAATTAATATAATAATTAATTACACTAAAATAGAAACAAACAAACCCATAAGTAATAACTTCAACCGCCAGCGCCGCTCATAATGGCTGCGACACCAAACAGACGCAGCAGCAGCCCCATCAACCAACAGCAGCAGCAGCAGCAACAGCAACAGCAGCCGC
>OY986950.1:4076578-4131578 GCA_963920595.1 Eimeria praecox
CAAATTAAATTCAAATTCAACCTCAAATATTTGCTCCAAATTTAAAATTCAAATTAAAATTTAAGTTCAAATTCATATTCCAAATTCGAATTCGAAATTCAATTCAAATTCAATTAAATTCAAATTCGATTCAAATTCAATTTATTTCAAATTCAATTCAAATTCAATTTAATACAAATTCAACTCATTCAAATTCAAATCAAATTCAAATTTAGTTCAGATTCAAATCCAAATTCAAATTCAAATGAAAACGAAAGTCGAAGTCGAAATCATCAAATTCAAATTTGAACCAAAATTCAAATTCAAATTCAAATTCAAATCCAAATCAAATTCAAATTCAAATTCACATCAAATTCAAATTCAAATTCAAATTCAAATTCAAATTCAAATCAAATTCAAATTCAAATTCAAATCAAATTCAAATTCAAATTCAAATTCAAATCAAATTCAAATTCAAATTCAAATTCAAATTTATTTGAAATTCAAATTCAAATTTATTTGAAATTCAAATTAAATTTAAATTCAAATTCAAATTTCATTACCGACGGGCTCTATACATGAGCGAGAGCAAACATTTGCGCTAAAAAGAAATACACAGTATCAATCACCCCCCTCCTCCCTCTCCAAACCCTAAACCCTAAACCCTAAACCCTAAACCCTAAACCCTAAACCCTAAACCCTAAATCCTGTAGCCGTAAGATGATTACCCTCATGTTCATCTTCAGCAAAGTCTGAGTGTTCGATGTCCTGAGGTAACGGCACTTTTGTCTTCTTGACAAACTCGTGGCATTTCCCCTGTTTAGTCTGCAGCAAAGCCCCAAACCCAGCAAACTCGCATGCATGCATGCATGCATGCATGCATCCATCCATCCAGAAGACAGCCCCAAAATAGCAATCCCAGACATTACTGAAGGCCTACATGCATGCGCTGACTTGCGGTGTATATACACCCCGCAAGGAAACGTCTTAAAGAGAAAAACCATAAAAAACAGATAAAAGAAAATGCAGATATATGCAGATCTCACTCACCACTATATGCAGCGTGTCGAGTCTATCGCAGCCAACAGGCCACACAGCAAAGTTGGCGATACACCCTAAACCACACACTCAAACCCTAAACCCTAAACCCTAAACCCTAACCCCCTGCAGCTGTTTGCAGCTGTTTTGAAGGAAGTGGTAGCGTCGAGCAGCTCAGCATCTGCTTCAGGCCTGCAGGCGTACGGAAGCCTGAAGCCTCCATCAATCTCCTAAACCCTAAACCCTAAACCCTAAACCCTAAACCCTAAACCCTAAACCCTAGTGCATGCATTACCTGGGGCTTGATACATTGCAGGGGCTGCGAGGATGAGAAGATCTGGTTGCGATTTTTCGGCTATCTTCACCGCCATACGCACATTTCGGGCTATGAGGCCATCAACCACCGACGGCGGCGCCGTTAAAGACACCGGACGCTCCCCTGCACCAAACCCTAAACCCTAAACCCTAAACCCTAAACCCTAGATCCTAAACCCTCCTTCTGCATAATGTGCAAGCAGAGAATGTTGATACACACACGCGGCGGAACACCAGAAAGAAATACAAAAAGAGAGAAGGCTCGTTAAACAGTGTGTATATATATATATATATATATATATATATATATATATATATATATATATATATATATACTATCTTTGCATGCATGCATACCGTATTCTTGGGGCTTTGGGTGTTTATCGTCGTGGGTTTCAACGAGGAAGATAGCGCATCGTACAGCAGAGTAATCTCTGCTATATGTTTGTATTTGATTTGTTTGTATTTGTTGTTTTTGAAGAAGTTGTTGTTGTTGTTGTTGTTGTTGTTGAAGAGCCAAAGTAGGAGAAAACCATTGTTGCCACCAGGGTGTAGGTAGTATATGTTCTGCTTGCATGCGACGTTCATGTGTATGCATGCGTGTTGGGGCTTTGGGGCTTGCTTTCTTAGCTATGCATGCACTGATAGGTAGTGGACTTGATTGAAAGCCTGCAGAATACGCCCAATCTTCTAAACCACCATTTACGGGGTATATAACATCAGAGACAGGCCCTTCAGGATAATATGCATGCACTGTTGACGCGGGGTTTTCTGTATATTCTTCTTCTTCATCCCAACCCCAAAACAGACGCAATAATGATTGCCGCTGCTGCTGCTCTTCTTGCTGCTGTTGCTGCTGCTGCTGACGACGACGACGACGCTGCTCTGCCACAAAATGAGCAGATAGATATGGAGAGGTATATTCTGAGGAGCTGGGCCCTCCAGCTTCCTGTGAACAAACAAACCCTAAACCCTAAACCCTAAACCCTAAACCCTAAACCCTAAACCCTAACCCTAAACTCTAAACCCTAAGCCTAGGCTAGCTACAGCAGAAGCTGCCTCAAAGAGCAATCGAGACGGTTTAGGGTTTTATAAATTGAGTTTGCATAATAATATTAAGACGCAAGCACCAACCTCAAACCCTAAACCCTAAACCCTAAACCCTAAACCCCAAACCCTAATTTACCTGCAGCCAACTGCCCAGTTTGGCAAAAGCCACTTCATCAGGAGAAGGGCGACTGCGAAATGAGCCCGGGCCAACCTGAGCAACCACAGCAAACAATAAACCCTAAACCCTAGACCCTAAACCCTAAACCCTAACCCTTAAACCTTAAAACAGCAGGCGCGACGCTCATAAAAGCAGACGAGCTCATGCCTCGCTGAAAACAATAACCCCAGAAGAGAATATAGCAGCCTCAGCCGCTCTATACCCTAAACCCTAAACCCTAAACCCTAAACCCTAGACCCTTTCTCACCTGTTCTGAGTGGTCAAAGGAGCCCCAAGGCCGCCCGATCGCCCGCATGCCTCCATGCCAGGTAATCCCCGAAATAAATAAATAGCGTTCGAAGGCAGAAGCCACCAGCCTAAATACAAACCCTAAACCCTAAACCCTAAACCCTAAGCCCTAAACCCCCAGCAAACAAAATCCTTTGGACGTGGCAGCGCACAGACCACAGAGACTGCTTAAACCCTAAACCCTAAACCCCAAATCCTAAACCCTCTGAAATTCATCTCCTCTCTCAAATGCCATTGACTCTCCAGCCCGTCTCGGTATTACTACGAACTAGGGTTTAGGGTTTAGGGTTTAGGGTTTAGGGTTTTGCGGGTCTTGCCTGGAGGTTAAGGCTGAAAAACATTTGCTGTTCAAGTAAGGGAAATCTCTGTTCGGATCGATGCCCCTCTCTTCTCTTCTATCTCGAGAAAAACCCCAGGGATTAAAGAAAGGAAATATTACTAACAAACGATTCGTCAATAAATAATACACCTGAAGACAAACCCTAAACCCTAAACCCTAAACCCTAAACCCTTACGTCAGACACTTCAAGTCTTATACACACTCTAAGGGGAGCCATTATTGCTGCTGTTGCTGCTGCTGGTGCTGCTGCTGCTGCTGCTGCAGCAAACCCCACATTCTCAGCCATAGATGGTAGAATGGATTGTCCAGAGACAAACGCCAGCTGAGGGTTTAGGGTTTATTTAAGGTTTAGGGTTTAGGGTTTAGGGTTTAGGGTTTAGAACAGACCTCATCGAGCACAGTAAACTGCGACGCCAAAACCGCAGCCAAGTAAACAGCCACTGTGGGGCCAACGACTTCGTCTCCGTGTACGAGTCCGCTGCAACAAGCACAAACCCTAAACCCTAAACCCTAAACCCTAAACCCTAGCCCTAAACCCTACCCGGGCATGATATACAGAAGCAGCAAGAGGCCTCGGCAACCGCAGCGGCAACCGCAGCCTCGGACAAAATGTAAAACCTAAACCCTAAACCCTTATCCAGCACGCCCACAAACCCTAAACCCTAAACCCTAAACCCTAAACCCTAAACCCTCGCAGATCCCCACCTGTAGAAGATTGTCGGGGTGCTCCTGTTGAGGCTGCTGCGGAGGCCCAATTCTATGAAAGGCACTTCACACGTCTTCTTCCCACAGATAAGCCTGCAGCAGCAGCAGCAGCAGCAGCAGCAGCGGAAAACCTCAAACCCTAAACCCTAAACCCTAAACCCTAAACCCTAGGGCCAACGAGGGACCGCCACTTCCTCTGGCGAGAAAGAAATTATGCTGATTGGACAGCAGCAACAGCAACAGAAGCAGCAGCAGAAGCAATAGCAACACGAGACGGCGCAGCGGCAACAGCAGCAGCAGCTGCAGCAGCAGCAGACCGTGGAGTGAGCTGGCAGCCACTAGCAGCACAACAACGGATCCACAGTAACAGCAGTACCAACAGCAGCAACAGCAGCAGCAACAGCAGCAGCAACAGCAGCAGCAATAACAACAGCAGCAACAGTAGCCGAAAACACAACAGCAGCAGGAAACGAGGTAGCAGCAGCAGCAATATCAGTCAAACACTAACACCAGCAGCAACAGCAGCAGCAGAAACACCAACGATACCAGCAGCAGCAACAGCAGCAGCAACAGCAGCAGCAACAGCAGCAGCAGCAGCAACAGCAGCAATATTTGTTACTCCTTTGCTTCATCTTGTAAGCCGAAGACCTCGATTGCGTCTTTCACTCGAATAAGATTAGGAAATTGATGCTGCAGCAGCGGCAGCAGCGAGAGGATGTTGTCATACGTCAGAGGCAGCTCTATCTTCCCACTGAGCAGTCGTGCAATTTCTGCTGCTGCATCTGCTGCTGTTGCTGCTGTATCTGCTGCTGCTGCTGTATCTGCTGCTGCTGATGATGATGATGATGGCACGCGCGTGCGAACAGCAGCAGCAGCCTCCGGCCGCTTCTGTGCGCCTCGTAGTGTTGCTTCTGCTGCTGCTGTCTTTATAGAGGGTGCTGCAGCTTCAGGGAGTTCTCTGCCTCGTGCTGCTGCTGCTGTTGCTGCTGCTGCAGCCAAGTGCGGCAGCTGAGGCACTGGTCGATCTGCATGCACGGGCTGTAGCTGCTGCAGCAGGATCAGCTGCTGCAGGATCAGCTGCTGCAGCAGCAGCAAGAAGGAAAGATACGCAGCCATTGCTGGGGATCGTACAGAGCCCGCCAGAGCATCGCATGCAGATACACCCCCGATATTCAGGAACAGCAACAGCAGCAGCAGCAGCAGCAGCAGCAGCCGCAGCCGGAGCGGCAGCAGCAGGAACCAGCTGCCTTAGTCACGCTTGCTGCTGCTACCTGAGGGTCCAACCATTGCAGCTGCTGTAACAGGGGATAATAATAAGCTGTTTCTTTGCTGCTTCTCTGCTCAGCCTGCAAGACCTTGGCTGTCCATGCACCCGAGAACGAAGCGAGAAAGCAATTGTAATCAGACCTAATATCCTTTGTAGCACTTCATTTAATGTTTAACTGTTGCTGTCAGGATACAACTTCACCTCAGGAGCTGCAGATACACCTGGAAACCTGAAATAGCAGCGACGGCAGTACAGCCTTCCGCTGCAGATATTGCCGGGGACTTCCCGTGTCTTTTAAAGTATATTTAGAGGAAACTAGCGATATGTTTACTTCAATTACTTCGATTTTTCAGGAAAATTAACAGATGCAAGGAGGTTCTGCTCCCTTAGCTGCCGCCGCAGCGCCGTGATGACTACCAGACCTCTGGTTGAGCTGCATGTACACCTGATTTCGTTCCCCCCGTTCTTTGTATTTTTCTCAACCACGCTGTTTCAGTTTGTTTTATAAACATTATAAAGGCAGTTTTATACGTCTATGAAGCCAGAGGGGCTTGTCAGTGATATAATTCAACTTCCACTGCCGATGAGGTCTACGGACAGCTCATGCATGCAACGAAATATGCGGGAAACTGTGGCTGAATGCTGCTAGAAAAGAATCGAAAAGTTAATTCAATGTATCATTTACATGTATTTGAACAGAAGAAGGCAAGCAATTTAGGGGGAGAGGCCTCAGAAACATTCAGCACAGACAAGCAGCCAAGTAGCCGACACAGAAAACCCATAAACCATTTCTGAAACAGGTAGATTAAATCGCTATTTCATGCATGCAAAACAAAAGATGGTGACGGGTTGATAGTTGATTTAAATTAGAGAGATGAAGATAATTTGAGATTTCTTCAGCGCATGCATATTCTCGAGGATTGTAAGAACCATTCTGAAGGCCAAGTATATTAAACAGAGGCAGCAGCAGACCTTCGCTTGCTGCTGCTCCTCTCTTAAGTATTGCAGCACAACAAATATATATAACTGCTTATATCTCTAAGCCTTTTTCTCTTTAGAACGCTTACAATTATCACGCATTATGAACCCGTTGAAGTAAATGCCATAGATGAGGCTGCTGTTAATTATTGTTTATTATATTTTATTTGTTATGTCTTACCACAGAGTATACATAGCAAGCGTTTGCAGGAGGAGAGGGATCTGGTCTTCTATTGAAAACAGAAAAAAGACAGCTTGTAAGCACCTTTGAACTTACTGTGGTGTGTGTACTAAGGGGAACACCGCAGCTGTCTATACAGCTACATGCATGCATGCATGCATGCATGCATGCATGCATAGTTGCAGTGTTTGTCTTTGTGCTTTTGTGTTTTTATTAATATCTTCATAGGCAAATACTTCTTTGAAGCTGCATGCACGTGGGAGTTTTCATTCTTTTGTCTTGTTTGCAGTAAAATTTCGGAAAATAATAAATTATTATTAAAATTAATTAATTGTTTAATTTAAGGATAGCCGATAAATATATAATTGTATAATACGAAAGCAGCTTCAAATCTCTCTCCTCTGTCTCCTTCACACGTCCTCCACATAGACAGACAGTTGAAGGGACGACACAGAAAAAGAGGCAGATTATGTTTATTATAAAAGAGACAGATTATGTTTATTAAAACAATGAGAGAGACATAGTGACAGAGGCTTAGACAGATGCTGTAAAGGGAGACAGAGACAGATTCTGTTCAAGGAGACAGAGAGAGGAACAGCAACACAGGCATATTGTGTGTAAGGAAATAGAAACAGAGACAGAGTCTGTTGAGGCAGACGCAATCTCAGGAGACAGAGACACAGAGAGAGACAATCGTAGGCTTTCTTTCTCTTTTGATGCATGCACTGAAGCAACATACATATTTTTTATTAATTTTTTTTAGGTCTAAAACGACAATTTATACAAGAAGAACAATAAACAAAGTAAATATAGCTAGTTTTCAAAGCCTATGTGTCTTTGCTTCTGTGGCATATGCAGCAGCAATAGCAGCAACTGAGACAGAGCGGGAGTAGAGCATTCTCCCTGCTGAGGCTGCGGTTGCTGAGCACGTGCCTCGCACTGAATAAGTTAATTATAGAAGAAGTTAATTATTTTTGTTCGTGAAATACATTCGTACCATAAGAATTTGTGCCGTCTTGAGGCCACACATTGCGGTGTACGTACATACATGTGAATGCTCTGAAGATAATATAATTCTATAAGTATTCATAATATTAATGTAAGAAACAGAAGATAGACGGGAGAAGTGTAATCTCGAGTTTACTATCATTTGCTAGCAGCTTAAACAAATATGTGTTTAGTATTGACTTTACTAATATATTGAACACACACACACACACACACACACACACACACACACACACGCTGTATGTGTATACACCCTAAAACCACAATCTCTAGCGATAATGGGCTGTTTGTTTTGTTTAAATTTGTTCTGAAGGGAAAATAAATTGAAACTAAATTCATTAGGAGTTGAATGTCAAACAAAAATATTTCTGTTTCTCCTTCTCTTGTTTCTGCCTGCGTCTCCCAACAGGAGAAACACGACAAGCCATGCAAGCAGGGAGAAATGCTGTGAATATAAATATAAAATATAAATATAAATATAAATATACAAATATAAACAACAATCTCCCTGGCTCAACATGTTTCACAAACCCATATTAAGAGCTTAAGCTAAATACTTTGTATGAACATGCTGTCGAAAACAGCTGAATATGCAATTCTTAGCAGCAGCAAATGGACGAATTTGCTGTTGTTAATTTTAATTTTAATTAATTTTTAATATAATAATATAATATAATATAATATGAGGTAATTGTGAAAAAATAGTATTTTTTTTTCATAATAAACTGACGGCTTATTATGAAAAAACTAATTAAAACTAAAGAAGAACAGTTGGGTGCATTTATCGCAGCAATTCATCTGTTGTTTTGTTATTTGTTTTGTTGTTTACTTCACACAAACATATTTCTGTTGTTAATTACCGCCTTCCCCGCCTTCATCTCCAGAGCCCTCCCCTAGCAAAGACTCTGAGCCGCTTCCATACCAAGGACTGCCTTCTTCTGAGCTCTCACTATCTGAGCGTGAACGCCCTTCTGCTTGTCTCCTTTCTCTCTCTTTCTGCAGCTCTTTCTGCCTTCGTGCTTCTCTCCTGCGAGCTCTTTTTTCCCTTTGTTCTCGCCACCACCGACGAAGTTTGTCCATTTGCAAGAAACTGTCACTATTATCTTTTCCGTCATTTTCCAGCGATTCGCTGATGGGATATTCATCTAATTCTTCAGTTTGTTCTGAATTGTCGTCTAGTTGCGATAGGCTTCCCCCCCCGATTTCCTGTGTTTCTCCTGGTGTACTTAAGAGAAAGCGCACAGGCTTGAAAGCTCTACTAGCTGGGAAGCCCTCCCCCTTCAAAGCTCCTTTTGCGTTCATCTCGGCCATAGAATTCTGAGAAATGCTCGAGGGGTCTTCAACGATCGATGCATTTTCAAGCACATCCCACCCGCTGTCGTCTGCCGGTGACAATGATTGGTTGAAGTCATAAGCTGCAGGAGATAGAGAAAGACCCACGCGCACTGAAAGCGAGCGAAGAGGAAAACCAAGAGAAATGACAAAAGTTGAGAACAATGTCGGGCCTCCTAGAGTGTAGATCTTCATTTTCGTAGACGAGACGTTGAACCAACGGCGAATCAGAGGAGGCTTAATAAGGTTCGACTAGGCTGTGTGCAGGAGAGCGGAAGTCAAACCCTAAGACTTAAATACGATACTATTAAACATTTAATTTAAAGAGAACACAGGCGGAAAGGCGGAAACTCGAAAGCTTACCGGTAGCCAGCTGTGAGCACTCGACTTGACAGCCAGCGGGGTCACAGCCAAGGATGAGCCCTGGCTGTCTCGTCTTGTATTTACCGTTTCATTGAATCTTTTCACCTAATAGAGTATATATCTTTATATTTGGTTTTTTACAAAGAAAAGAATTCGCATATCCCAAGTTTTAATGAACTTTCTTACCTTGCCAGCCTCCATACAACGCAAACTGGCAGCGAAGGTCACGCGTGTCGGCGCTAGCTTTGGCCTGCCGGCACAAATGCCCTCCAAAGGTAGTTAAATTTTTTATTTTCCATGGTTTTTAATGGCTATGACTCGCTAATAGCACATCTGCGTCGTCGGGAGAAAGGTAACAGGCCCAGCTGCGCTGCCTCTGTGCCCCGCCTGTTCAACGGAGTATGTGGAGGCACGAAGACGACCAACTAGAGCGTCAAATACCGTGAAACAAAACAAAACGAAGGGTTCAAATAGAAGACTTAAATTGCAGAACCCAAGCTTATCCGGACTGGCCGTCATCCCCGCCGATTTCTACAGTTACCGGATTCCCTGCACATGACTCGGCGTGCAGTGGATTTCCAATAGGTTGAACACTAGATCTAAATAATAATAAGTGGAAGCGAGAGCCTATAGGTTTCCTAGTTACCAAATATATTAATAAGGCAATGAATAGTTGCAGAAGGATCGTGGCTCGGCTGATGGAAATGAGCTCGCTTTTGCTGAGCTCGATCGTTGTAGTTATAGTCGTTGAAATTGCTGTTGCGGTGCATAAAGAGAGAGGAAACCGAGGAAAAACCGATGAAATAATTTCAAATTTATTTTTCTTACTCGTGTATATACTGGAGGCACCATTTGGGCATTGTTTGGCTGTATCCATTCAAAATTTTCGAGTTCCGAGCACACCTGAAAACTCAGCCTTTCACCTCTACGCATGGATTTTGTCTGATTGTTTAACCTTAAACACGAACCGCAATGTTCCATTTCCCAACACTTAACCCGTTAAAGCATCAGTCTGTGAATAACGGGAGGGTTATAGAAGTCAAAAGCAGAAAAGAAGACACGCAAATCATCATGCCTTCGGGTGGATCGCTAGGGTTCCTCTTCGGTGTGAGCGTGCACGAAAAGGGAGAGCCTAAGCTTCTTCCTTTTGTACTGTTTCATTTGAAACCTTATATGTTTCGTTTTGAAAACATTAGACTCTAATTTCAGCCAAAGTTAAACTGCCGATAGGCAGAGTGTTTGAGCCACCTGGCGTCCCTTTCCATTTTGCCTCCTTGCCTCCTTGCCTCCTTAATACCCTCTTCCTTTTCTCCAGCGTCATTTCATTCCCTCTCTCCTTCTTCTTAGTCTTTTTTCTGGATTATGACCTACTAAGTTGGCTTGAAGCCTCAGATTATTCTACGAAAATCAAAAGCCTGTGCAATCGAGAAGCCCTGCTGGCCTGCGAAGTCTAACGAGCCAATAAGGCGAGAAGGCAAATGTATAATAATTATTATGAAATATATAATAATAGACGTATTTATTTTACTACAAAGCTTTGGGAAACTGATGGACACGGCAGCACACTGCCGGGAAAGGAGGCAGGGCGCACGAGCTCTCTGTTCCTGTTGCAACAGCATAGAAGGCACATCAGCAACCTTGATACAGGCGCCACCATCAGGTTTTTGAATTCAGAGCTTTCCTTTGATTATAAACAGCTACGAATTAGAAATCCTTTGCTATCAAGGGATTGCTTCTACGAAATACTACTGCAGGGACAAACAAGGAAAGCACCGAGTTTCCCGTCGCTTTCTGTTGAAGTGGCTGCCACTATAACGTGGGGGAAACGGGGTGCGAGGGGAAACCACCATCTAATACGCATATACCCTGCCTATGAACATAATAATGCATACATATCAACAGCAGAAATGAACGGCCGTATTTATTACAGGCAGGCAGTCGGCCGGCGTCCGACGGCGACTTTGCCGTTGCACGGTTTCAGAGAAACGAGGGATTTCCCACTAACGCATCAAGAGTTTTTATTCAATCCAAAATTAAAACAATTTACTTGAACTAAACTGCACAGAAGGTGGGAGGACTCACCGGAAATGGACACGGGATGCCCTTGGGCAAGGGTTTCAATAGCCCGTGCAGTTGCAACCGTGTCCTCTGCCTCAGTTCGGTAGCAACAGACGAGCAAAAAGCAGGTTTTAAATTCATGAGAGACCCTTTTAATATTAAACAATATTTGTTTTTCCTTGTAGATGAAGATTATCGCTCAAATAATTTGGATCTGAATCTGATTTCAATTCGCTGACGAAAAGACCGGCCCGGTCAGTCTAAAGGACCGGTGGTCAACACACAGCAAAAGAGGGTTCTTCTCCTACCCAAATAAAATTCCAAACTAGATTAAAGTTTTTGTTAATCTTGTTTAATTTACCTTAGGCGTGAAAAATGGGTTTTTACTCGTCATTTCGGGAGCTTACAGCCTAGATCAATCACTGGCTCTGCCCAGAGTCAACGCGGAAGAGCCGGCCGCAGCAGGACCTGACTTGCACGTGCTGCAGATCGCGTGCCTCTGTGAGCTGATCATTTATTTTTTCAGCATTCGTTTGTTGCATTTGAAACCCTCAGTTCATTGAATGTTTTTTTTTGAATCGTAAATACTTGTGGGTTTCCACCCTGTTGCTCGGTCTTTACCGTGTCTCTTGCTGCAGCTTGCCGCCACGAGGAAGGCTGTGGGCAGGCATGGCCATGGCGAAAAAATTATTTTTTTTGACCCTCTTTGAGGCCTTCGCTTTATCTTTTGATTCGTTTTCTCCTTCATTCGCTCTCCATCTTCGAGGTGCAAATGAAGCACCCTACGGCGGAGAAGCCCTGCTCAGTCAGCCCTACTTAGACGCGGCGGACGCCTTCGGCCTTCCTCCCCCCCCGCACCCGAGCTTTCTACAAAAAGGATTTTGGAGGGGACTTAAAAGAAGAAACTCCACCCGAAAATCCCTTTGGGGCACGCCTTCGCCGGAGCCCGCCTCCCCACATGGCGAAGACCTCCCTAAGCCGGACGCAGGCTCCGCCAAGCCAGGCCCTGAACCGGGTTACGATCCCTTCTCAAAGGTCCCAGGCGGAGAAAGTCTGGGGGCGAAGGGAATAAGTCGTTTTGGAGACTCCACTCAAAGAAGCACGCGGCGAGGCACCCCAGTTGCGCCAGTTGTCCTCGGGCAGTCTGGAGGTGGAGAACAGCAACGAGAGGAAGGAGGGCAGAAACCTACAGCGGGTATTCCACTTCGCCAGCAGGGACAGCCAGCGACGCCCTTGCCTTCTACTGGAACGAGCACAGAAGCAACAGCAGCAATAGCAGGACCTGCGGCAGCGCAGGGTCAGCCGATGATACCCGTTTCTTCGACTGGAACGCGCACAGGAGCAGCAGCAGCACCAGCAGCAGCGCAGGTTCAGCCGATGATGCCCTTTTCTTCGCCTGGAACGAGCATAGGAGCAACAGCAGCAACAGCAGGATCCGCAGCAGCGCAGGGTCAGCCGATGATACCCGTTTCTTCGACTGGAACGCGCACAGGAGCAGCAGCAGCACCAGCAGCAGCGCAGGGTCAGCCGATGATGCCCTTTTCTTCGCCTGGAACGAGCATAGGAGCAACAGCAGCAACAGCAGGATCCGCAGCAGCGCAGGGTCAGCAGATGATACCCGTTTCTTCGACTGGAACGCGCACAGGAGCAGCAGCAGCACCAGCAGCAGCGCAGGGTCAGCCGATGATGCCCTGTCCTTCTACTGGAACGAACATAGGAGCAGCAACAGCAGGATCCGCAGCAGCGCAGGGTCAGCCGATGATGCCCTGTCCTACTGGAACGAGCATAGGAGCAACAGCAGCAACAGCAGGATCCGCAGCAGCGCAGGGTCAGCCGATGATGCCCCTTTCTTCGCCTGGAATGAACATGGGAGCAACAGCAGCAACAGCAGGATCCGCAGCAGCGCAGGGTCAGCCGATGATACCCCTTCCTTCGACTGGAACGAACATGGGAGCAACAGCAGCAACAGCAGGATCCGCAGCAGCGCAGGGTCAGCCGATGATGCCCTTTTCTTCGCCTGGAACGAACATAGGAGCAACAGCAGCAACAGCAGGGCCAGCAACAGCGCAGGGTCAGTCGACGATATCCGCTCCACCCCCACCACCCCCACCACCACCCCTCCCAGCAGCACCAGCAGCACCAGCAGCACCAGCACCGCCACCAAACAGAAGACCTCAGTCAGCAGAGACTCCCAGGTTGCCTCCACCTGGTCCAAGTTTGGATCTGATAGAGGAATTGAAATCAAAACTACCCCGTGGGGGGAAAAGTTCACTTGGCCGTTCACAAAGCTTAAGGCAGCCACCAGTACAACAACAAAGTCCGTCAAGTCTGTTAGGATCCGGAGGAGGGACTCTCCCGAGGAAGATCCCTCCTCCTGTGGCTCCGAAGGTTGTGCGCGTCCCGTCGGGTTTGTCTGGAGGGTGGGGAGGGCCCCGCCCTCGTGCTGGATCGTCAGGAGGCGCAAGGCCGAGCTCCCAAGGGGGAGGCCCCTTTGGCTTTCCCCCGCAGGCTTCAGGCGAACAGCAACAGCAGCAGTGATCATACAGCCTCTACGCCGAAGTGCGATGAAACCCAAGACAGAAAGAATGCTGTATAGTGCTGAGGGAGAATACACATATATACATCGGTTTATATGAGGATTTACGAGTTTGTATACACCATATATGTACATATATATGCATATATGGATATGCAGGCACATATATCCATATATGCACATTTGTTGATGTGCGTATGTATGCACCTCATAGCTATATATATATATATATATATATATATATATATATATATATATATATATATATATATATATATATATATATAGCCATCCAGAGCACATGACGACAAGCAACACCCTAAAACTCGTAGGCTGTGCCTGTCAGCTGCACGCATATGAACATATATAGATTATATATATATGCATATATATGTATATATATCTATATGAATATAAACAGGTACGTATATGCATAGATCTGTGCACATATATCTACCTACGTGGACATACTGCGTTAGCAGCAGCAGCATACTGTAGAATATGTGCTGATATGGCGGAGCACCGCTTAATATTTTTATAAAGAATTTTGAAACAAGTTTGCTTATGGAATTTTTACAGCAAACCTCTCTCCTCTCTGCTGAGAAGGGTAGAAATTACTTTCTGCTCTGTTTGATGTAATAATAATATATAATAATATATATTATTATATTATATAATAATATAAGAAATCTCAGTACTGCGTGCTTATAGAACAGTTATTTAACAGGCATTAGATAACAACAGTTACTGAGCAATAGTTAAATATCTTTCCTTAAAATACAAAACTGTTACTAAAGTGACAGCAGTTATGTCTTTTGTTTGATTCAATAGCAGCCATCTATACAACAGTTATTGAACAACATATCTTTCCTTAGAATGCATAACTGTTATTAAAGTGACAACAGTTATTTCTTCTAACGAGAGTTGTTTGTTTCAGTAGCAGCTAGCACTTTTATCAACAGTTATCCATTCTTGCAGAAGGCGTTTTGTTTAGCTGCTCTAATTCATCTTGAAAATAGCTATTCATTTGGTTGATTATTACTGCATAATTGTTTATGCCCAGCACTAGCGTTGAAGGCTGCATGCATGCATCTTTCAAAAAGCGTTTCTGTTTCTCTTGGGGCTTTCGTGGAAGCGGGGGAAACGAAATCAGGCCGCTGCAACGGCAACAGAAACAAAAAAGCAGCAGTCCTCCCCCGCATCGCGCTGCTGCGTTTGGTGCATTTGCTGCTCGTATCCGCTTCTTCCGGTTTTCTGCTGCTCCTCAGCTCTGAAGAAATGCTGCTGCCCTTTCGATGAAGGCATGAAGAATTGACACAGAGAAAGAGGGCTGCTTGTAGCCTCACTGCAGCTACACAGGCAAACAATTGGAGGCATCCTCCTGCTGGTGACGCTATTGTGCTTCCTTGCTTGATTGTCGTGTATATTGGCTGCCTCTCCTCTTTACCACCCCAACTTCGCCTCCTCACTGGGCAGTACTGCAAGAACGAGAAGGGAAGCCGACCCTAATCCAATTCAAAAATGACGCCAGCTGCTCGTTCACAAACGCAAACGCATGCGCCCTCCTGTTCTCAATCAGGCTGCTGCTGCTGCCTGCTGCTGCTGCTCTTGCTGCTGCTTCAGCCGCTGCTGATGGTGCTGCTGATGGAAATGCAGCCACGGAGTAGCTTCTTTGGTCTGAGCGCCGTTGGCAGTGGCTGCAGTAGTGGTTGCTGTTGTGGGTGCTGTGGCTGCTGCTGCTGCCCTTCCCAGGATTTTGTGCCCACAGCTTTCTGTGCAACAGTAGCAAGTGGCTCCACGCAAGCTGGGTAGCGCAGAATTGCCGAACTCTTATATTGTTTAGATATCTTCCCTGTGTTATTGGCATGTCAACACAAAGCATGATCTCTACATATCGCATTCAAAGCTAGTCCTTTAAACGCCGTCAATGTTGGTTATACCTTAGCAGGGGCACACCTTTTCCGGAGCGCATCCGGATTATGGAGGCCGTCCAAAACGCACTGCGATATAGGTTTATTCGCTGGTCTGCGAACGGACAGGGTATGGAAGAACTGGTCAAAAGCCAACAAGGGAAGCGGCCGATAGGGAATTACACCGAGGAGTTTCGGGCGTTACTGGCGAGAAGCCCAACAGTGGACTTGAAAGTGTGCATCAACGATTCAGAGCAGGGCTGTCCCCCGAAAAGACGCAATTGGCACGCGGATGGGCTGCATAAAGGTAACGAAAGGGTGAAAGAGTGGGAGTCGCGGGGAGGATAGAGTGTTTAAATATCAAAAGAAGAAAATTGGACACATCCACCGCCGTGGCTGTGGAAAAAGAAAGCGGATTTGGAAATGAACGAGTTATAGAGCCTATACATATTTGGGGTATGAGGGACGCCTTCTCTCAGGAAAGGACACAAAAGACAACAGCCGGCAGCAGCAGGCGAATTCAGCCTCCAGAAAGCGGGATGGGTGGGAGGGTAGCATGGCCTGGGGGTTGTTGGTACTCGTATTCGTACTTGTTCGCAGGCCGACTACGGTAGATCAAGTACGTATCTAAAAAATAGTCTAAACTACAGTATACAAGGCTAGAGCATTCAGCAAAGGGCCAATGGCTGGGCATGCATGTGGGGCTGCCTTGTAGCACTAGTTGCAGCAAGGCGCGTTGCAGCCCAGGACAGGTGTCGTTTTACCAGCTCAAGCGTTTGGGAAGCGGCGCCTAGTAGGCTTGGACGGTGCAGGGGAGGTCAGTTACGTCTTACAATTTCTTTTCCTAACTATGTGACTCTTTTGCCGTTCATGAGGTTTCACGGCTCAGATCGAGGACTTTCTTTAGAGGGGGGGGCGGGGGGCAGGGTAGCGAGGGGAAGAGACGCAATGAACGCGCATCGTCCTCTTTGACAACAAATGAAGCTACATGAATCTAGATTGGACACTCAGCAAAGAGCAAAGGACTTGAGAAGCAGGAGCAGCACAGTCAGGGGAAGAAAGAGTGAGACTAGCGAAATGCCCTGGCCACGAAGCAACGCGCGAAGCAGCGATGCGGGCGAAAGAGGTGGCAATCATACCGGCAGTTCCTATTCGAGGCACCCCACTGCTTTCCCAACTTCTTATTGATAATTAGGAGTTGTTAGCGCTACTTGACAGTGGATACGAAGTGGATATAGTATCTTAAGTTACAGCGAGAACGTGCAGTTATCGATCCATTCGTTGGGACAGCCCGTCTGAATACAGTTCGTTGATGGGAGAGAGAACACGAGAAAAGACAAGGGCTACGGCGTAAAATGCAAGCTCGATGCAGAAATGGGTTTTATTACTATGATACGGGACTTTTATGCTGAATCAGTTTTTGACGGGATTGTCCTAGGCATGCAATGGGCAACGCCGTGGAGAGCGCACGTGCGCCCACTATATGATACTACTGAGCTCGACTATCCGAGAAACAATGATAGACTGTATCTTTCAGAGGTGTCAGTGGCATCTGCATCCTAGACGAAACACAAGAGTGGAATCAGTTTCCCAAAAGGAAAGGAGTGAGGAGGCTCCTACTCAGGGCATTGTCGATGCTGGAAACGACAAAGAAAGGCATGCACTCCGTCAGGAAGGCCCTACGAAGACCTCAGTTTTGGGGCATTAAAACCAGATTGAAGTCGGAAAACAGAAGAAGCGGGCACTATTGAAGGAAAAGGTCTCGGAAGCATTAACACGATACAAGCGAGGCGCTGGTTGCACGGCGAAAGCCTAGTGCATCGCATAGAACTCATTGGTGGACAAGCGCCACGCTTTGTTACAAGATGGGAACGACCTCCGCATCTTGAAGAGCGAAGAGAGCGGTAAGCTGGCGAACTGCTAAGGAAAGGCAACGTTCAGGTCTCAACTAGCGCGAGCTTGGGCGTAAGCCGGCGCTAGCAGAAAAAAATTTGGCGGGCAGTCGCCCATGCGTCCACTTTAAGCCCTCGAACAGAATAACGGTGATATAGTTCCCGATGCTACCGGATAGAAGGACAACTTGATCCCTTGCACAGCTTTGCAGTCTGTTCATACTTTGAATTTTCTGGCTCACTTGAGCAATGTCCAGCACATCCCGTCGACAGGCACAGGGTTGCGTTCCAAACTGCACGCTCAAACTGAAGTAAAGGCGTATTTCCTTCAGGATCGTGAATGAACAAGCCGAACTGGAGCGGCAGATCAATCAATCCAGCTTTTGGCCAGTCAAAGATTGATGGATGATTGTATGCAGAAGCCACGCCCTTGTGTTCAGTGGGAACATGAAGCAGCACTTGCAGCAGCTGTCGGATGCCTTACAACTGCTATGCGAGTAGTAGTGGTTCGTCAAGGTACAAAAGTGTTTCTTTTTATGCATAATTTAGCTTCTTATGGTGTCGTGCCTCTGCAACTGCAGTCATAGTAGTTCGGCAGTGGCCTGCACCCCAGCACACTCGCACGGAGGTTCGCAAGTTCCTCGGTATGGCGTCGTATTGGTGCAGCTTCATCCCTGGACTTTCCCGCATAGCCGCACCTCAGAGGGATCTACACAAGAACGAAAAACAACATATTTGGCCAACGGCTGGAGAAGTAGCCTGCAAAA
This sequence comes from Eimeria praecox, assembly GCA_963920595.1. Taxonomy (NCBI): domain Eukaryota; phylum Apicomplexa; class Conoidasida; order Eucoccidiorida; family Eimeriidae; genus Eimeria; species Eimeria praecox. The sequence goes on from OY986950.1 coordinate 4,094,764, forward strand.
GTCCCATAATACGCCTGGCATTCTCTAGTGTACCCCATAACCTGATATCAACAAGCCTTTCCCCCTAACAATCGACTAATGTGGCATAGCGGCTGGGCGATGCGCTCTCTCGGAGCGCTGTGCTGCTCATACTGCTTTAGGGAAAGAGACCAGAAGTATCCGTGCATGAGGAGCTCTACGCAATCTGGAGGAGGTTAACAAAGTGCTGACATTATTTTTGTGGAAGGCGGTTAGCCGTTCAAACCACCATCGGTCTCCGGCAAACCGTTTTCAAGACTATGATGATGGAAGGGCTGTTCTGTGGCTTTTCCGGTTCACGGAGTGTTTAACAGTACAGTGTATCACGGGTAGCACCAACGTGATCGCTGACGCATTCTTCGAACGCTCTATCGGTCAGGCACTGTGCTGTGCAGCTATGCTTACGTGCGATGATTCCCATTTTCCCTCTCAATTGCTTTTTCGTTGCCTTATATACTCCGGTGGTTGCTTTGCTCCCTACATAAAACAACAGACGACGGGTCATATGAACCCCGCGAACCGCAGGGTTGTGCAGCGCGCCAGCCTAACCTGAAGTGCAGCGCACCTTTCTCCAACTAGTGCTGCAAACCAGCCCCACGTGCAGGAGCACCGAAGCCCCTCATTGGTGAATACGCTAACAGTGCAGATTACAGTTTCGAAAGCCATGAAGCACTTAGTTGGTCCTCCATTCCCCAGCCTGCAACTGAGCATAGATACGAATACTAACATCACGCAGGCCATGCTACAAAGCCCGCTTTGCTGAATACGCTAACAATGTAGACAGCTCTTCAACTGTAAGCCTAGGTACACTTACCAGTGTTCACACTCAGGCCATGCTGCAAATGAGGCTTTCGTGCTGACCGTTAAATGGCCCACGCAGCCTCCTTTCTCAGGCTATAACAGATGCGCAACCTGCAGCCTGAGGAACTCAGCAAGTGTTAGACCAGTAAGAGGTGCAACCGTAAGAGACGTATCAGTCAGAAATGCAGCAGCAAGATACGCAAAAGTCAAATGGCCAGTAGGATGAACCAGTAGAGCCTCAGACTAGCACTCGCGGCAGCAGCTCGCCCCGAAGGAGCCATACCCTCGTGGTACCCGCCCTGCGCTGAGTGGCTAGGCACATGGAGCAGTGGGCTACTTGGGGAAGAGGGCGGGAGGACGCAGCGTGGTCTAAAGGAAGTTGATGCATGCATTACTATTTGTATGAATTGGTCCTACTGATGGCCACGTAGATGTTCAACAATTGTATACAGCTTCAGTTCATGCTGCAATTTGACTTGGCTATGTTTGCGTATAGGGGAGCCTCAGGTCACTGCATGCACGACGATGCGTTGCAGCTCATGCCAGCCGCATCCTCTCACGTCAGGGCCACGCCCTTGAGCCTGTCTGCCCGGGATAATTGGGGACTGCAGAAGAGGCGAAATGCTTTTTGTTAATTCTATCCTTTAGTCCTTGGCTCTAATGCAATTCCTGGCGGTCCTTAGCTAAGTTCAGGACCCTTCGCTACAATATGGCTCCCCTCACACATCGTCCCGTTCTCCAACAACTTCTCTTACGTCGCTCCTTCTCTTCCCTCCTTTTCCTATATTATAACCACCTAAGTTAGCTTAATGCTGCAGGCCATTGGAAGAAACCCCAAGGATTGTGCAGGACCCTGCGAGAGTTCTAGCGATAAGGCACGCAAGCAATTGTTCTTATAATATATGTTAGTATATAATACTGTTAGCTAGACGACAAATATTGGGATGGCCGACAGCCACGGCATCAAACTTTGCCTTCGCTTGCATCAACCCACAAGTTAGTAAAGAGCTCTTTGAGCAAAATATTGCAGAAATAGGCGAAGGAGCCCCTGCTTTTATAGCATGTACCTTAGGAGCGGTAAGTTCGAAAATACGGACGAGAACGAGCGGGAAATGGAATCATGAGCCTACCACCATTTGCTTTATTCTTTAAGAAGTGCTTTTAACTGGCTGGCCTAAGGGCACAATATTGCACAAACATTGAGGACAGATATGAACAGCGGATCCCCTCATAGGCGCGGAGGCGACGGGCGGGCGGCTTCGTCTTCGCGATTGGGGGGCTTGTATTCGTAATCAGCGAAGCACCTGCTCCTCGCATATACCGGTATTTTGTTTAATCGACGATCAAAAATATAATGTGTAGTTGAAGAGCTCAGACGGTTGGCGAATTTGGTGAAGAATGCGCACAGGGTGTTCCCTAGAAGGGTCTTCAGAAGCGTGTATGGGGGACCAACCCGGTTAAGCGGCACCAAATGAGCAGATATATGCCTTCAAAATCATGTTAAATCTATATATTTTATATTATGTCTGGGAGAGATTAGAAATGAATAGATTTATCAAGGAATTGGGGGGCGCGAAATCTTCCAGCTCGCTGCCGACAGGCACGCCTGAACCGAAGTAGGACCGGTGGTCAGCGCAAGGAAGAGAGGATTCTAGATGAAAATAAAACTCCAGCTCATGTCTAGCTATTTTCATGAGTTAATTTTGCTACCGTTTATTTCCGATTAGCGCTGCATCTATATAGCAGCAGTTCAAAGATTGTTTCTGCTTCGATGCTGGTGAGGCAGGGCTAGCCGCAGAGGATCTGCCAGACCGGCGCGGAAGATCGGCCGTGGCTGTGGACTCGGCGTTCTTCTCTGGAGGATTCGTTCGTTACATTTCTCGCATTTACTCTTCTAAATGTTTCATTTCCTCTGCTAAGCATTCGAGGATATTCTTGTGACGCTGCCGCCTATTGGTCCGCCGGCCGCTGTCTCTCTTCTTCTGTGCCTCGCTACAACAAAGGCCCGGGGCAAGGCCATGGCGAGAAAGTTGTTTGTTTCGGCCCCCTTGGGGGCCATCGTTTTGTCTTTTCATTCGTTTTCTTCTTCTTCGCTTGCTCTTCATCTGCAAGCTGCAAATGAAGCGCCCTACAGCAGAGAAGCCCTGCTCAGCCAGCCCTACTTAGAGGAGGTGGATGGCTTCGACCTGCCAGCCTCCTCGCACCAGAGCTTTTTGCAAAGAGGTTTTTTAAGAAAGGTAAGGAAAGATAAGGGGGGAAGGGGTCAATCCCCCCCAGGATCAGCCAGTGCGGGTGCGCGCACCTCTCCGGGAGACCCCGACGAACAACTTGTACGCCCCGTTGAAGAACCTGAAAGCCCCGGGGCAGAACCTGTAGACCCCTACGACGGTCTCGCAGGAATGACTCTAAGTAGTACTCTGGGGTCGGGAGCCGAAGGAGCTTCTGGTGGAATCCAACGAAGAAGAAGACCAGTTGAAGTGGCGCCTGTTCCCGTGGGATCCGTCATCTTACGAGGCGCAGAAGCCTTCCAAGCGCGTCAGAGATTGCACAGGCCAATTGATATACCAATTGACAAGCAGAGGTATCAGCCGCCACCGGACCCTTCTGGTGAAGCTGGCCCACCAGCACAAGATAGGGGGAATGAGGGCCCAAGCGAGACTCCAGTGATGGCTCCTACTTCTCCAACGTTCCCGGGTTTCAAGGACCAACTGGAAAAGGCACTGGGCTCTCGAACTAGCTCTCTACCTCTAACTAAACAAACATCAACTGAATCAGCACCTCAATTAACGCGGCCTGTGTGGAAAGTGCCTAAACCTGATACTCGGCTTCCTTCTAACTTACCCGGAAGTCAGTTCACGTTAAAAGGCATTCAAGGAAGCCTGGGACAGCTTGGAGGCCCTATTTCGCCCCCCAACACCGGAGATGCAAGCCAAACGGAAGAAGACGACGAGCCACCTCCCAATTTCAAACCACCTCCTCCTCCTGGGTTCCCACGCAAAAGCGCGCCGCAATAAACTGGCGGTAGCTACGCCGTAACGCGATTTAACCAGAGACAGAAAGGTCTCTGATGCTCTCTCAGGGCATCGCATATATTTACATACACGCATGTAAATACGCATATATGCATGCCTGTATATTATTGCTTGTTTTGTATTATTGCTTCACATGCAGCATCCCGTAGAGCATGTGCGGATAACACAGAACACCGCTTAATGGTTTTATACAGTCTTTAATGGATTTATTTACGGATTCCGTCATTTCAACATTCCGCTGTCCTCGCTGCAGACAAAGACAACCATTGTGATCTGCGCGATCTGAGAAAACCAAAGCCGTTAATTTCAGTAGTGCCCATCTTAACAACAGTTTTTTACTTGAACAGTAGCTGTTTACTTAAGCAACAGCTATTTATTTTAAATACCTTTATTTTAACCGTCTATTTTCACAAGAGCCATCTGCTTGGTTTATACTTGCTAGTTAATGATGGCTCTTATTTATACCCTTCTCCGAACACGCCAGTGCTACTTAGCTTTTTTATGCTCAGCATAAAAATAAACACATAAAGAATATGGATAAATAGTTTAAGATATATTCGTTCGTATACGCATGCATATGCACTATATATAAGCTTTCTGAAGTCTTCTCCCGCTTAGTGCGCTGGCACTTGACTCAGAATTAAGTGCACAGCATACGCAGTATCTGCTTTACGACAGCAGTTCACATTTGTACTCTGCAGTGCAATATTAATATATTGTAAATACATATAATATATATCTATATGCATATCTGTATGGGAATATTTACATTATTATAATATTACTACAGACTGGGCTGTTGCAGAGCAGATATCTAGAAGCTACACACCGCCAGCAGTTCGCCAAAACGAACATTAAAGGCAGCAGAGAATTACACCACCTTATCAAGGTCCCAATAACATCTTAACTGTTACATGCTGCATACATGAAGAAGGCAGCAAAACAACTGCCTCAACTAGTGCCACTGTGTTGCTTTTCTCGTTTGTCTTGGGCGGTTGGGTTGATATATATTGAACGCTAAGGGAAATGCTAACCAGAACTTCGGGAAGTGTAAGTACAGCACAGGCCGCTTTGCTGACAAGCCCGTTGCGCTTCCACAGAATCCAGCAAGCAGGCATAATTAAATGCATCCAGTATTCGAGAAAGGAAAGACAAAAAAGGCACCATGCCAGCTGATTGCTCATTGCATGTACTGCTGGCTCTTGGTTTTCATCCAGGGCACACAGCGCCAAACAAAACCCAAAAAATCGGAACCTGCAACTGCCAGCTGCTTATATATATGTAATGCATGCATGCATAAAAGGACATTAGCAATACATGCGTAGAGGAGCAAAATGCACGCATGCAATTAATTACACGCATGCAAGTAGTTGCACGCATGCAGCAGCAGCATGCACATGCATGCATGCACATGCATGCATGCACATGCACAGGCCATCGACGAATGTAACCTTTAAACGTTGCATGCATGCATGCAGTGCTCTGCATGCAGCACCCTGCATGCAGCACCCTGCATGCAGCGCCCTGCAGCTTTGTGCTACGGGGAGGCTGAACACCTGCCTCAAACCCTCTTTGGGGTTTACCGCCGTGCGCACATTTGAAATTGTGTGGTGCAATGGCAAAAACCGAAATAAAACGAATGAACATGTAATGACAAACGGAAAAAAGGCGGCTGCCCCTCCCTTACTGCGTCGTTAGCACGATGGGAAAGACGCTGTTCTGCAGCGTATGCATGCATGCACTGCAACCCCACGGGCTGGGTTCATCTATTCGTTTTTTCCGCTTTGCAAGCACAAGAGGAGGGAGCCGTGCATGCAGCAACACGCCCCAAGAGCTGGGGGTACAGGTCCTCAGCTCTGTCTTTTCCCCAGCCAAAGTCCAGGTGGCCAAAGCCATCAACAACCTGCAAATGCAGTTTTTCGTTTCCTATGCATCTTCTCAAGTACTCCGCACTCGCCTCTGCATGCAGCCCCCAACGCACACAACAGCAGAACCCAGTCAATTATCCACAACCCCTTCTCAGACTAATTGCAGCCTATGGCCGTTAACCACCTAACCAGCTAGCTAGCTAGACAGCTGGCCACCTAGACCGTCTACTATCTATGCTGCCTCCAAGCTCCATAGCTAGGTTCCTTACTACATAAGGAGGCAGCTAGGCTGCTGCAGAGGCAACCCCTAGAAAGACAGCCTCTTAGCAAATTAGCCGAGGCAGCCAGCATACTAGCTAGCTAGCCACAGTTTCAACCCGCTGGTGTAACCTTTGCAGCTGACCTGGCTGCACGAGATTGTCGTGGGCCCCAAGGAAGGCGTACAGAGAACCAGTTATTCTTTCCAACGGATAACGGCCCCCCACTACTTCCACAGGCGGTGAGGCTCCCCACTGTTGCTGCTGTTGCGGATGCTGCTGCCGTTCGTTGTGCTGCTGCTGCTGCTGCTGTTCGTTGTACTCCTGTTGCTGTTCGTTGTGTTGCTGCTGCTGCTCGTTGCGCTGAGCAGTTGTGTCTTCATGCAAGTGCCCCACCCGCGGGGCGTTGCTGATTTCAGGCTGAGGGAATGAAGAGGACAAAGAAAAAGGTGAAGAAGACACCGAAGACGGGGGAGAGAAAGAGGACAAAGGCTCGCCGCTGTTCAACTGCTGCATCCAATGCGCAAAATTCTGGCGCGAGGTACCCCCTGCAGCAACAGCAGCAGCAGCAAGAGCAGCAGCAAGAGCAGCAGCAGTGCACCACAGGTCCTCGATTTCCTCGCAGCCGTTTCATCATATTGCACCAGTGTCTCAGGTGAGAGAAGCACAACAGCATAGAAGCAGAAGCACACGATGCAGCAGCAGCGGAAGCACCTCCAGCAGCAGTAGCAGGAGAAGCACCAATATGGGTGCAGTTACCTGAAGGAGTATGGGCGAAGTTGAGGAAGAGCTGCTGCTGCTGCAGGGGAGTGTTGTAGAAGCGCATGCCCCCTCTTTTGCCTGATCCGACAATTGCATTACCTGCTGTACTCAGCAGCCGCTTCGGAATAAACCCAACAAAGTACTTCAGCGCCTGCAGCAGCAGCGTAGGGTGTTGCATCCCCAGCAGCAACAGCACCCGAGCAGAGTATGGTAGCTGCTGCAGCGGCTGTAGGATTAGAGGTGGCGAAAACAAAACTGAACGTTGCAGCAGCAAGCCCAAAGAAGGGGAAGAAGAAAGAGCTATCAGTAGTTGCGCTGCCCCTTGTGACTGTCCCACAGCCACCAACCCGCATCCGAATGCACTCCTGCTGCTGCTGCTGTTGCTGCTGCTGCTGTTGTTGCTGCTGCTGCCTGCGGGAGTACCCAACATAGCAGCTCGGCGTCTGTTGAGGGTTTGTGAATGCTGCACAATGTATTGAAGTTGGGCTGGGAGATCGAAGAGTGCCATTTCGTGAAAAGACCAGAACCCCGAGGCAAAAGACGGAGAAAAAACGAAAGGAGGGCTGCTGCTGTTCAAGCCCCTACGAAGTCTGGGAAGCCAACTCCCGTTGCTGCTGCTATTACTTCTGCTGCTGCTCTTGGTGCTGCTCTCGGCGCCGTTGTTTTGTTGCAGCAGCAGCAGCAGCAGTTGCTGCTGCTGCTACTACTGCTACTGCTGCTGCTGAGCTCGTCGTTACTCCAACCCAATTCCGCACCGCAGGCACCCCGCCTCGATTCTCTGGGGATGCGTTGGTCTGGTTGCATGCAAGCGCTGCTGTATCTGTATGCTGCAGCCTTGCAGCATCCCTGGTTGCTGCAACAGCAGCAGCTCGCAGCAGCGGCTGCTCCACTTCTTTGTCTCTGCTCATTCCAGGGCATTCGCATGCATCCCCGAAAGGACAAACAGCCCCCAACCCACCACAGTTGCGTAGCCCATGCAGCACATATTCGCTGGTGAGACAATTAGCAAGGCATCCTACTGATGCTGCTGGTGCTGCTGCTACTGATGAGGGGTGAGCCGTTTGTACACCTGCATGCGTCTCCGCGGAATCTATACCACCTGAAGACAGCCCTGTCGACAGTTCAGACTCAGACAATGGTCGCGCTAACTGCTGCTGCTGCTGCTGCTGTTGTTGCTGTTGCTGCTGGTGGTGGCTGGCGCTTTCAAAGCTTTCAGGGCTTTGGCTGCCCCAGTGCATGCTCAACAGCAGCGAGGAAGCTTGGATGCATGCATCTTTCAACAGGCGCTTCTGCTCCTCATGGGGCTTGCCTCGAAGCATAGGAAACGACGTCAGGCCACTACAACGGCAGCACACAATGGAGCAGCAGTCCTCTTCCACATCCTGCTGGTATTCTTGCTGCCGCTCCTGTTGGTGGTGGTGCTGCTTGCTCGTATCCGCTTCGGCAGGTTTGCTGCTGCGTCTGAGCTTTCAAAAATTGCTGCTGCTGCTCCTCAATGAAGGCATGCAAAGTTGACAGAGAGTAAGAGGGCTGCCTATCGTCCTCTTGCAGCTCCTCAGGCAAGTATTCGGAAGCGTCCTGCACTTGATCTTGTTGCTGCTGTTGCTGCTGCTGCTGCTGCTTCTCTTTGTGGTTGCTGAGCTGCCGCGTGTATTCGTTGCCTCTGCTGTTCACCAGCCAAACTTCGCCTCCTCTTTGGGCAACAATGAAAGGAAGAGAAAGGAAGCCGCCAGTAATCCAGTTCAAAGATGACTCCAACAATCCATGCACAAACACGAACACCTGCCCCTTGCAGTCCCCATTCAGGCTGCTGCTACCACTGTTGCTGCTGCTGCTGCTGCTGTTCTTGCTAGTTCCACCCATTTGTGGTGTTTGCCCTGCTGCTGAATGTGCAGCAACACGCTGCCCTGCACCCTTCGACGGAGAGCCGCTGGTAGTGGCGGTTGCGGCGGCTGCTGGTGTGGGTGCTGATGCTGTTGTCGTTGTTGCTGTTGCTGCTTCAGTGTCTCCCAGCACCTCGCAAGCACAGCTGTCTGTGCAGCAGCAGCGACTGACTCTTCGCAGGCGATAGAAGTGGATCTCGTGGCCGTCAGTTGTGCGTACACTGTGCCTTTCGGCTTTGAACTGCCCACCACTTAATGTGTGCGTATACCGCTCCATCAGGTCTGGACAGAAACGGCGCAGCAGCTGTTGCCGCTGCAGCTGCAGCAGCAGCACCAACATGCTGTGCAGGCTGTCCCGCAGCAGCACGCTGAACTTATCTGCCAGCCATCCACCCCCAAACCAGCCCACCAGGCCCCCCACAACACCTCCCAGGTCAGGCACTGCATATAAGGCTGTTGAAGCAGCAGCAACAGAAGTAGCTGCAACAGAGGCTGCATCTTCTTCGCGCTCCTCCTCCACTGGCCCACCATCGGCAGGGCTCCTCTGCTTCACGGGCTGCTGCTGCTGGCTGCCCTCCGACGGGTGGGGCAGGAGCCGCAGCTCTTGTGGAAATGCTGTGATAGATGGTGAGGAGGTGGTGGAATAGCTAGAGATGGCAGCAGCAGACGCAGCGGGAGTATCGGAAGCATCACTAGCTGAAGGCCTGGCGCTCTGAGGGGGAATGCATAGACAAGATGTAGACAATGACGCAGCCCCTCCTTGCTGCGAGTCCAAGCTGCAATTCAGCCTGAAGTCCTGCTGCGCATCCTGCTGGTGCTGCTGGAGCTGCTGCTGCTCTTGGTGCTGCTGCTCATGGTGTTGCTGCTCTTGCTGCTGCTGCTTCTGGTGCTGCTGCTCTTGCTGCTGCTGCTCTTGGTGCTGCTGCTGCTCTTGCTGCTGCTTTTCTTGCGACTGCGCCCGCAATTGCGGCCCCGTCCTGTCGCGGTGGGCACTGGACAGCCTACCATCGGCATCGCCCTCCCACATTGATGAGTAGAAAAGGATAATCGAGTCTGGAGGGGAGATAATTGTGCTTGGGTGTATGTGTGCGATGGGTTGAACCGTGGAGTTAAGCTGGGCTGACACCAACGGTTCTTGCCGCTACGTTTGAAGCTTTGTCCGTCCTCAGAAACAGCCAGCTGGACGAATATTGACTAGGTAGTCATTACTCCCAGGTAAGGAGGCTGTTGTTGCAAAAAATGCAGGTTTTCCCTGTCTTGCGGAACCCCGTTGTAGACAGCTGGACGGATGAGACACTGCGCTTGGCTGCGTTGGTGTGAGGCTACTCGTGAGCATTTCAAAGAGAACAAGCGTCCAATTTGGCCAAGTAGAAAACCTGTTTGAACTAAAATTTGCAGGAGAGAGCTAAGAAGAACGAACCGAAGGCTGCAACCCGACGCAGCGGCTGCGGCTGCCGGTGGACCGATTCTCGCGAGCATGCAAGGGGAGCATTGCTCGGGTATTCTTTGTCTGATGAAGAAACTGCCTTTGAAATTAAAAGTATTTAAGTATTTATAAGAGGCATACTGCTTCAGCCGTCCTTGAATGGAGAATAAGGAAGTCAGATGCCTGTGAGCCACGTTCAAAAGAACATCTCGTCACGACCCACCGGAGGATCCGCCATCTTCTAGTGGCGACTTAGCATGATCTCCAGTAATTTCCCATACTTTTATTCATTTTATTGCAGTTGTCCTTGAAACAGACCTGTGCTTTTGTATTGGATGCCGACTTCCTCTTGCAGCCTTCGGACGCCGACCGCACGCGTTTCCGCCGCTGCGATCGCTCGGCCGCCGCTCCTTTTTGTCTTGAGGCGAAATAAGCCAATGCTAAGCCTCCTAGCATTTTCAGTAAAGTAATTTTTCAACAAAAAGATGAGCTGCCGGTCAAAGCTACCTCCCTGCTCTGCGCTTTTTCCCTGCGAGGATGCAGCACGCTAAACAGCCAGGCCAGCGCTGCACCTGGTCTGGGACCCACTGCGCCCTTCAACGGCATCTGAAGTCTCGTAAGAAGCTTCTCATTCAAATCAGTATTCAAACCTCAATTGATCCAAAAAATAAGTACAAAAATAAGCGATGCTGCCCGCTTCTCTGACCTCAAGCGATCGCCCGCGCGATGGCGACGAAGGGGAAGGGTAATATAAAAAGGCCTCCACTCTTCAAATGAATCGAATGAATCCGTTCCGCAACCAGCCCAAAGCAAGTGAAATAGTATGACTGGGGCATTAGAACAAACGCTCATAGGTGGTTGAGACAAAAGAGGAAGGCAACCGTGAGTGCTGCACGCTACCAAGCGGTGCCAGTTCCCACATTCCGCAGAATCGCTTGACATAGATATACGCGTAAATATTTTATGCAAATGCATACGCATGTACTTGCATGCGCATATGAAGGCATATCAAAATATTTGCATACTATGTGCCGAACTGTACATTGTTGCACGGTGTGAGCCTGACCAAGTACTTGCACGATGTGCTTCCAATGCTGAAAGTTAATTCCATTTCACTCCTTAAAGCAAGATAGATGGTCCATGGGGATTAATGCTGTGTAAGTATAGCTTCGAACGTTAGACTAACAGATTCAGTGGTCACTGATATTGATTTTGCCTCACTGCAAGGGCTTAACTGAGTTCATATACACAATTTGAACGCAAACCTTCTTGTACGCATAATTTCCACTATTCGTAACGGTGGCAATAGCTCAGTTATCTTTGCCGAACCCGCTGCCTTTAAACTCCACGGCCCATTGTTCTGCGGCCGGGAAGAACTCAGCGTGAAGACCATCAACTGCAACAAATGAAATTCACTATTTGCCTAACGGGAAGACATGATGACAGTGCCATGCCTGCAACTGAGAGCTAGATGTTGGGAAACAAGAAGTCTGGGCAACCATTTAAATGGTGTGTACTGTGTGCATGGGATTTGCAATTGGGATGGCACTTATTCGTTGTTTGCCTCTTGGAGGTGCATGCCTTCTAACTGCATGTCTGAGAAAAAGCTTTTACATGAATAATCCAGCTGAAAGGGTTATACTGGAAAACCCAAAGTGAAGTGTTGCACGCATGAGCGAAGGAGCACAAGAACAGGAAATCTGGCCTGTGGCAGGTATTCAGTGCAGGCTCAAAAATATTTCTAAGTAAAGCGGCAGAACTAAAAGGAGCTTTCGAACTGTTGACTCTGCAGGGACGGGGTGCGGGGAGGCTATTTGTTTGATTGCTGCTGTACCATCAGCTGCAGCTCTTACAACATTACTTGTTTTGTTGTTGATGCACCTGCAGCTGCAGTTCGTACTCAGGCACCACCATATGCATGCATCTGCAAAAACGTTAAGGACACCTCCACAGAGGAAGACTACGGCCACGCTGAGGCAAGTCCGTGAGCAATTATGAGCAAAGCCGAGCACCCGGCGCTGCACAAACGCTATTTGCAGTCAGCGAGCCCTTCAATGAAGCCTCCACGGGACCTTAATATTGTTTTTTCTAGAGAGGTCTTCTGGATGAGGCCTTATTCAAAGCCTCAACAAATTTCGGAACGATTCCCCTTACTGGACACCCGCTATCGTGATAGGCTTGAATATCAAACGGTTCGGTCTCAGAGTTGTAGCACTAGTATAAGCAAACACGGGTTATTCAGCAGCAGCTTGTTGCAATGGTTATTCCATGGCAATGGCAGCGCACGAAGGCAAAGGCACTGGCATGCAAGCCGCGCACACGATTTGTAGTGAACAGCTGGCCTACACTGTTACTACGTAGGATCCCTATGCTATTCTGGCTAAGTGCACACTTCAGATCTACTAACAGAAGTCCTCGATTCTCGCCAAACAACTACTGATTATCGGAAATAGCCTTAAAACCATGAGCTCGTATTATTGTTGGGTAAGAAAACCCAGAATAATAGAACTGACTGTTGACCCTCACAGTGGGTCAGTGCCAGAGTCACAGCATGGCCGGTGTAGGCTAGCGAGCACTCTGATCCTATTAGGTTTTCCTTTTCTCTAAAAGTGCCTTAAATCCTTAAATATTCTATCTGATTTAAGCCCTTTCGAGCCACCAGGCCCCGAGGACTCACATCGAAGGTCCATTGTAGTGCCTGTGCACTACACGATTGGACGCCCCTGTGGGAAGACTAGGAACGCTACCACCCAACGAAAATTTGGAGAAAGCCAATAAAACTTTGAAATTCACTGATATTCCTGATGATTGCCTTTTTAAAGGATATATTTCTTGTGCTTTCACGTATTAGTGGCAGATCTTTCGAAGGGGTGAGGCACCCTCCCAGTGCCAGCTGCGTCGCCTGTGGATCGTGCAGATTTTAGGGCGATTGAAGGGGGAGTTTTCACTCCTTCAACCACTATATGCTTATCTAAAATTTCTTTTTACACTAGCTTTCCAACAGTTCCCTCGTTCAGCCTGCTCGATATGCCGGCCATATATAACCTCGAGGCCACCTGTGTGCAGGTCACCTCACCGTCAACGACTCCAGTAACTCCGCAGCTTGAAAACAGCAGTCCCATAGACGACGAACCACATATTCTGCAAGCAACGCACAAAGTTTGTCTTTTCCTCGTTGGCATATTTGACTTGTAGCCCGTTTCTGGCAACTCGACCGGATCTAAACTGAGTTTGATCGGCAACACAACGCCTCAGCCACGAGTTCCCCCACATAGGACTCGCAAATTCCCGCAACCAGCTGCTGGCCAAGCTGCCTTTATGCGATGGAGCAGCTAGAGTCTCGAGAGGGTGGAGCACAGGACAGCAGCGGCCAACAGGAGGAGGTGAAGGGGGCCGCAGCTGATCTTAACAGGGCACACAGCGCACACACTGATGAACAGGAGAGATATCGCATTGATGCTGGACCAGGAGCCACTCGAAAAAATGGCTTGCGCGGTTTTGTCAGCAGAAAACGAAGGGCAAAGGGAGAACAGCGAGCGCAGGAAGTGGAAAGAATGGATTTCTCGCACCAGCGGGACCGAATCGTCCGGGTGGTCCCTCCCGCGGATATTCAGCCTGCAATTGCCCCAGAGAAGAAGACCACAAACACTGGAAATGAGGCTCTTGATGGCAAAGCTGAAGTCGAGAAAGGAGCTGATGAAGCAGCAACCCCCCCTGCAGCTCAAGACCTTTGTGTGCGAATCCCTTTCTCATGCCGCCGCGTCCCCGTCTACACAGAACAGCCGCGCTCAAGTGCCACAAGAAGTGCAGGGCCTAGGAGCTCTGGGGGGTTCCTGCCTCTGATACAGCGGCTGCTCTGTTGCTGCAGCACCTCCGCTTCTGAAGGGGAGCCACACAAGCAAGTGGTACACAGTTACATTTGCAGCCACATATTGCAGGAGGCTGCCTGGCGTATTCAGGAGGCGACGGCACTTACTTTTGATCCCTTCGCGGAAGAGACCAACCAGAAGCCGTCTTACTTGCTGCCCCTCTCTTCTGTTGGCTCAGCGAACAGCAGCAAATCCTTATCCTTCTCCGTCAGAGATCCTGAAGCTGCCAAGGCGGCATTGCTTCAGAACCCCAAAGTAGCTCTTCTGCTTGACTACTATGAACGGTTGCTAGTCGCCGAGGTGCTGCAGCTGGTATCTCGTGGCGGCCGCAGCTGTTCTCCGCTTGCTTCTGCCGATTCCTCCGATGATCTGTCGGGGTTGAAGGCCTCCTCGCGCTCTTCTTTCTCTCTCCTCTCAACACCTCTGTTCAGCTGCCTCCCTATCGCCCCATGGCACCTGTGGTGGCCAAAAGAATCGCTGGCTGCGGAGAACCACTGCGCCTTTCGGGTATCTGTACAGCTGCTGCACGTCTCGTTGTCGGAATGTCACTTGTTTCGTGAGGAAGACCTTGTGGCTCAGAAACTGCTAAGTGCGTACGAGGTCTATGCTTACCTCGCTCGCTGCTCCAGTGGCGAGCAACTGACAGCCAAACTCCGCAGCTGTCTGCAGTACAGCAAGGAAATACGGAAAAGTTGCGGCCTCCCCCCGAGACTGAACCCTTTGCTGCAGGCCGCTGCTGCTGCCGTTGCGGTGTACAGACGGGACCAACCGCCACAAATGCAGCAGGCTCTGCTGCTACAGAGGCTGCAGCAGATGCAGCAGCTCCCCCACCAGGTGCAGCAGCTCGCCGGATGGCTGGCCAGCTTGAAGGCGGATTATCCGCAGGTGCGTCCTTGCAGCACCAGCAGCACGAGGATCAGCAAGTGCAGCGAGAGCAGCAGCAGAGCATTCATCTTCATGGTGTGAACTAGTCTGGCATTTGCTTCCTTGCGGGTCTGTGGCCGGGGGGGCGGCTCTGCTTGCTAGAGTTTTTCTGTCTTTCTGTCCCCTTCATTGGCAGAAGGAAGAAGAGTGGAGATAAAGGCTTTCTCAATCTCAGTTCAAGGAGAAGAAAACAACAGCATATGTGCGCCTCGTTTTGCTGCGCTTCAGCTATGGAAGCAGTGGCTTGGCCATATGCAGCAAAGACGACTGCTGCGGCTACAGCGCGATCAGCAGCGGCAGCAGTTTGCTGCTGCTGGCCAGGCGATCGAGAAGCTGTGGCAGCACCTGCAGCACCAGAGGGACATACAGCACTTCGACTGCACTGGCCTGCAGCTGGAGCTGCTACTCCTCGCGTAAGAAAACAAAAGAGCATTATCGCTGGTTTCATGAGTCCTTGCCTTTTGTTGCAGCTTCGCAAAGACGGCTTCATGCAACCCTAGCAAAGCAGGTGGCTGAGTGCCCCCTCCAAGGCAGCACTAAGAGTAACCCTGCAGCGAAACCCATTGCTGCTGCTGCTACTATTGCTATTGGTGCCCTGCGCACGCAGCAAGGAAGAGGAAACGGAGCGCGAGCAGTTGGGGGAGGAGATAGCAGCAGAAATAGAGGAGCTGCTGACGTATGCCGTTGATACAACGCCTCCGCAGCAGCCTCCCTCCTTTGACATTTTGGCTGTATGCACAGCAATTCTGAGCAAGCTCTTCGCCTCCTCCGTGCCCCTTCCTGGAACCCCTGTTCGTCTGCTGCTCCTTTCGTCTAAAGTAAGTAAATAGTTAGGCATACAAGAACGCAATCACGCAGACAAATATACGGCCGGCAGCAAGAGAGCGTGGAGGAGATTTCAACGCTCGCAGCACTTCATAAACCCTAAACGACCGAAATCAGCCGAAGAATCTCCTCTCCTGTTCCTTCGCCCCATTCCACACATCAAAACCCATAGGCAGGTTCAGCATTCCGTCTCTTCATTATGCTGGTTTCTTTATAACGGGCACAAACTGTGTAATGCGCTAGCTCCCAGAATCGAAGAGAGAAATTCCCACATAGAAGGGTTATGCTCTGCTTGCGCACAGGAGCAGCCCCAGATGGCAGAGGGCATGCGACCCCCTGCGTCCTCCCCAGCAGCGGCAGTAGGAGAAGCAGCTGCTTCAGGAGCAGAACCAGCAGCAGCAGCAGGAGGAGGACGAAGCAACGATGCGTCTCTGCCTCTACAGGAGCAGCTGCGTCGTTGTCTGTGCCGAAGTTTGTCTGCAGTTGTGGGCTGTCGTGTCAATGAGCAGTCTGCTGGTGGCCAGAAACACTTGGCGCTACACTTCCCCTTCTTTTCTACGGCTGCTGCCTTTCCGATTGCCTCCCCGATACCTCCAGAGAACCTTCCGCAGCAGCATCGGCAGCAGCTGCAGCAGCAGCAGCAGCAAACGCACAATGTTCTCGCCTCCTTCCATACCACCCTTAATGAACCGCTGGACTCTGTTTCTCTTCATGTTGGTATCAGTCATCCCGGTGCGCTGCAAGAATACCAACAGCACCTGTAGCCTTCTTCTTCCTTTCCGTCTTCTTCGTCTTCTACCTTTTCGTCTCTTTCCTTCTATACTGTTTTTAGTGCTCATTTCAGCGACGCATGCATGCATACATGCATGCATGCATGCACCAGTGTATGTTCTCAGGTCTTCCCAAGCCTATTGAGGCTCTGGTAGCTGTTCCCTTGCCCCCACAGTTGTCTGCCATGCGCGAAGAACTCGTCCGCAGCAACTCGATGGCAGGAGAGCCTTCAACTGCCTACCACCCCTCTCCTGTTTCGTTCTGTGTGGACCTACCCTTCAGCTCTTTCAGGAGCAACAAGCAGCAGGAGCAGCAACAGCGGCACGAACCGCAGCAGACAGCACAAGCAGAAGCAGAAACCGCCATGGCCTTCTTCCAGCAAAGCGTTTCTATGAACTCCTTTCAGGAGCCGCAAGCGCCCTCGGTTGTACCGTTGCCATCGTTTCTGTCTGCGGAGGCGGCTGCCGCAAGAGACAAGCTGCTGAAGCAACAGCTGCAGCAGCAACTGCTGCTCTCTACTCCCGCTTGGGGAGACCCCGTAGAAGCAGATGCTGTAGATTTATACCTTGAAAGGGCGAGAGCCGCCGCAGCTCAGGTGGTTGCAGCCGCGCACCGCCGTTCTGTTGCTGCTGCTCTTGCTGCTACCGTCCGTGCTGCCTCTGCTGCTGGCGTTGCAGAGGCAGCAGTTGCTGCAGCTGAAGCGCGTGCAGCAGCAGCAGCTGATGAAACACCAACCGATGCAACTGATATTGCGGCAGCAACAACTCGAAAGACCCCGTTCTCTGCTGCAGCTACACGACTGCGCGCAGCCTTATCCCGCGCTCCGCATGCTGGCAATCGAGACCTGCATGCACCTGCTACAGCAGATAGAGCAGCAGCAGACGGCACATCTACTAGCAGTGTTATTGACGCCGCTTCTGCAGCTGCAGGGGATGTTGTTGCTGGGGAAGTGGTTGAGGCAGCAGCAGCAGCAGGGCAGCCATCTTATTGTTCTGAGGTGCAACACTCTGCCTGCCGTCCAGACGAAGGCTCAGGAGGCCAGCAAGAGGGGCCTGTGTCTTCTGTATCATTACCTTTAGAACTGGCGGGCCTTAAGGTAGATGTGACGGAAGAAGGACAGGAAGGTGTTGCAAGTGCAGCTGAACAGGCCTCCACGGCTTCTGTCCTTCCATTTGAGTGGGGCTTTAGCACTCTCACGCCCCAATATGCCTGCATCCGTGTTTGCATGCATGCTTGCATTGGCGACCTGCTTACTCTTAAAGCAATTACAGAAGCTGTTGCTGTCACGCGTTTGCCCTTACTACGTACTAGAGGTTCTATTTCCATGCACTCAACAGATTTGACGATTTCCGTGTTTCAGCGTTTCAGTGTTTTTTCTTGTCAGCTAACATCTGGCGCTGTTGTTTGTTACTGCAGGAGTTGCTGGAGGCTTTCGGGCTGCATAAAAGTTTGCCTTGTCGTTGAGCCTCTGTATGGGGAACGCCCACCTTTCTCAGGCCCCAAATCAGCAGGTAGGAAGCCAGCCACTAAGCCTGCAAGGCGTATGAACATTCCTTCCTGAGAGGTTAACACCCAACCCTAATTCACCCCTTCTTGCTGCCACTTATTGAGACTCTGAGAGCAGTAAACGCCCAGGCCAAAGAGCTAAGAACCCATTAGACATAGGAAAAGGATTCAAAAAACCAGCTGCATGCATGAATGCATGCATACATGGGTCATGCATTCAAAGCCAAACCGCAGAATGGCTGCAGTAAAAAACATTTCGGAGATTCCCTTTGCAGTATTCCTTCATGCTGCATTTTACTGTATTATAAGTTGTGCTGTATTTCAGTCCACTGTATTGCGTATACTGTGTTTCTATGTGTGTTGCATTGCATTTTGTTGTATTCTTCTGTATTGTATTGTGATTGGCTGTACTGCGGTGTATGCTGTGCACTGTATTGTGTGGTATGGCAAGTGCTGATGTTGTGCTGCATTGTGTTGTGTTCTGTCTTCCTCCCTTGTATAGTATTGCCTACATTGCTTGCGATTTGGTCAATGGTATTGCATTAAGCTTTGCTGTATTAGTGTTGCTTTATGTCGCTCTACGTGCTTGTGCTAATGTTGCTTTTGCATTGTGCTGCGCTACGCTGGTATTGTACTGTATTACGCTGTGGTTCTCTGTTTCGGCTTGTTGTATTGCGGCGTCTTGTATTTTGTCGTCCGCAGCATATTGCATAAAGGCGTGCTGTATTCCATTGTGAAGTATCTTATCTTTTCCTTCCTGTGCTAATATTTATTTAGATGTCATACGCTGCACTGTTTAATGCTGCACTGTGTGCGTATGCGCTGTGCCATGACACGTATTACTGCATTGTGACAGACTCTCTTGCTGCGATTTATAACGTCTATTGCAGTATATTGCACGGTGCTGTCTTTTGTTTCATATCAATTCTTTAAGTTCATTTTATTTTATGGGGTTTTGCTGTTGTTTATGGTTTTGCAATTACGTTGTGGTTGCATTCCGTTACGCTCCATTGCACTTCATTGTTTTGCCCATGTTCTGCTGTTGCAGCGTATTATGTTTTGTTGTATTGCACTGACGTTACTGCTGCATCCTGATGCGTTGCTTTGCATTATGCTCCTTTGCCTCGTCTTTTATTCTTTTACGCTGTGATATGTTGTGCTGTAGTGGGTGGATTGCAATTGTGTTGCTTTGCGGTGTGCCGATTGCAGTAGCCCCCTCCACGTTTGCAGGTTTATTGTGTGGCGCATTCTTGTGGGTCGCCTTGCTCTGCAATGTTGTTGTATTGTGTTGTATGTGTATTGTGTTGTGTGGTATTGCTACTGTGTTCTGCTGCATTTTGCTGACATAGAAAACTTTTTATTAGTTGCGTTGTCTCTGCGATGCAGGCAAAGAATGGATGGGAATACAACGGGCAAAAGTTGAAAGCAGATTGCAGCAGCCCGTCCATGAGGTGTATATACACCGCCGGCTACCCTCTCCTGAGGAGGCTTTGCTGCAGCCGCAATGCAGTTCTTCTGTAGGGCTCCATTTCCAAGGGGCCTCGACTGAGGAAGTGGGGAGCCCTCCTCCTGCTCTTGCAGCTCTGGCGCACGTGGCATTGGCCAGCGTGCAGCTGTATCCCCATTCGCAGATCCTCAACTCCTTCAGAATCTGTCTCCTGCTGCAGCAGCTGTATGCAAAGACGCCACAGCAACCGATAGCTGCTACCGATTGGGAGGCCCTTCTGTATACTGTTGCCAGCAGCAGCACCTCCCAGGACGCGGCAGAAAACACCTCAGAGCAACAAAGTCATAAACAAATAGCTCAAGCATTGAGCCCGGGGAAACACCTTCAGCCATCGGTGGGCTGCTGTATACACCCTCTACATGCAAGAGCTGCATGAACCTGCTGCATCCAGAAATTGCACCAAAATGCTGCATGCACAAGTTACATGAATCTGCTTCATGCACAAACTGGATGCACAAGTGCATGCATTCGCCTGCGTTTGCACTCTCGAATGATAGGAAATGGTGCATGCATGGGGCTTTATAATGCATTTAAGGGCGTGTCGCCTTGAGCCTGATGTGCCTCCCTGCTGCAGCGGGGTTACTACGAGAGGCGACTCCGCCATTACTTGTTGAACAACGAAGAGACAGCAGCTGCAGCTGCACGTCTGCTGCTTCCTTGGCCTGAGGAGGATGCAGCTGCAGCATTGAGAGGGGCTCTAGGGGAGCCCCAGTGTGGCGGACGCCTCGGAGGGAATCAAGCAGCAAACGGAAGCATGGGGACTCCAGCAGCAGTCTCCCAGGAGCAGCAGCAGCAATATCAGCAGCAACAGCAAGAGCAGCTGCAGCAAGAGCAGCAGCAGGAGCAGCTCCTGCTTGACGCGCCGGGGTCAGAGCGACCTCTGCTCCGCCAGCGTGCCTTCACCCCCTACAACGCTGTGGTTTGGGAGCCCCCTTCGGGTTTCTTATATTTGCTTCAGCGGCAACGAATGCATTTGTTTTGCTTCAATGGATGCCGATATAGGATGCAGGTGCTCCTCCCGCTGGCGCTGCAGCGGCGTCTGCAGCGAAAACAAAATCAGCTGCGTGCAACGCGAAGATCCTACCTCTGGGATCGCGACGCCCAGCATCCCCACACCACAACGAGAAAAAAAGCACCCAATAATAATACCCAAGTTCGAGCCTTTGTAGGCATCCAATCCCCAACCCTAAAACCTAAACAAGAATAGCTAGACTCGCACTACTAAATAGAGCGTAGTGCTGTTCCTGTTGCTGTTGTTGCTGCTGGTGAGGGTGCAACTGCTGCTGTTGGTGGTTCTGCTTCTGTTGTTGCTGGTGCTGCTGCTGTTTCTGGCATTGCTGCTGCTGTTGATGCTTTAGCTGGCAAGCTCTAGAGCTCCTTCTGCCAGCGACAGCGCCACACCATTGGGGAGGGCCACTCCCTGGGATTTGGGGTTTAGGGTTTAGGGATGGATGTTTAAGGATTAGGTTTTGTGCAGGTGCGGGGCTTGTTCAATGTACCGCTGCGGCGGCTGCCAGCGGGGCCTGAGGAGCTTCATGGGCGTTGTCGGCTGGGCAGCCAGGAAGGGTTTAGGGCTTGGGGTTTTGGGGGTTTCAAGGTGTACGAGACACCGCATCCCCAAACAGCCTTCTCCCCCACTGCAAACAAGCAAACCACCAGCAAAGGAGAAACTCCTTGCGAGCTGCTCCAACTCAGCCGGCCCTTCGTTCAAATTCAAGTGGTGCTACCCGACCTCCGCATACAGCTCACAGCCACCACCAAAGCTGTTCAGGGTGAAAACCCCCATATCAACCAGGTCAAGTCCTAGACCCTAAGCGCCCTGCCCTAGAAGCTGAAGTACAACTGGCGCCCCTATATCGTAAATGCCTACCCTCAAATGCTGAGCTGAGGCTGCGCGTCTACAGCCTGTGTCGTAAGCCCTAAACTCTAAAACCTAAAACGTAAAGCCGGAGTTTAGGCTATTGTGGGAGTGCAGGCTCTGAATCTTACATTGCCGGAGGCAGCTGCCGTAGAGGCGGGAGTTTTGCAGCGTCAGCGCGGGTGTGTGAGGATTTCTGTCTTTGATGAATTTCTGCAACAACCCAACACCAGCAACCGCAATGAACCGTGGCTATTTGCTGCACCCTCCGAAAACACAAATCCTCGAGTGCTGCTTGGCTGTCTCGAGCTGCCATGGAGCTCTGTTGTCACTTCTGCAACAGGTGCAGCAGCAAAACGCGTTGGATCTTCCGCTGCACTCCAACGCCATAAGGTCCACATGAACCCGCAGCAGCGGCAACAGCAGCAGCAGCAGCTGCTCAATGAAATGTTTGATGTTGCTGCTGATGGAACGTGCTGTATTGGCCTTTTAAACGGTTGCTTTCGAATGCAACAGCCCAAAGGGCTTCTTACGCATATCCACCTCTCCCGGCCCCAAAACCCCAACATGCCAACCGACTTGTTGCTGCAGCTGCAACAGCAGCAACAGCTGCAGCAGCAGGTGCTGCTACAGCACTTTGCCGCTGTTCCTTTTGATTTGTTCGTGTCCCTTAAACTCGAAATACGGGGACCTGCTAAAGCCATCTGCTGCTGCCTCCCACGCATCCTGATGCCTGAAGAGATATATCAGCAGCAGCAGGAGGACATGAAGAAGGGGGAGGAGGAGCAGCAGCAGCAACAGCAGCAAGCATTGCCAGAGCAGCAACAGTGTGAGCAGGGGCCTTATCTCTACCAGCAGCAGCAGGCACCGTTGCAGCAGCCGTCGTTGGAGCAGCAGCAATCGTGGCAGCAACAGGAACAGCAGCACCAACAGCAGCAGCAAGTGCTGCAGCTGCAACCTGGAAAGGATTTGGGTGAAGACGAAAGCTTGATAGAGTGGGACAGGAGGTGGAGACACAAGGCAGGAAGAAAAGGAGTCAATGTGCCTCTGTCTTCAATAGGCAAGAATCTTCTTTGCTGTTTTCCCCATTTTATTTTGCCTGCAGCTTGTATTTGATTTGTTTACACTTCCGCTTTGCCTGTGCTGTGCTGCAACGCGCTGGATGTTCTGCCTTCGTATTTGTCTCTGTCTTTTTCTTTGCTGCTGATCTCGGTGTTTGTGTGTCTTTTTCTAATGTTTGCGTTCAACTTTTGCTGTCTCCATTTGTTTTGTTGCCTGTAAATTTAACTGCTATTACCACTCATTGTTTCTGTGGGCCGAGAAAAACCAACAAAAACAGTGAATGACAGCAATAGTAATAATAATAATAATACTAAGAATAATAAGAATAACAACAATAATAAGAATATTGGTAACAACAATAATATTTATATTGCTACTACTGACGCTGCAAATGATAATGGTAAAGGTCCTTTTTGCTATTTGTCGTAGTAATAGTAGTGATAATTTCCGCTATTATTTGTAGCAACAGCAATAATAACAGCAGCAACAGTAAATGTTTTCGTTATAACTTGGTTGCCAAGACAGCAATCGTTGGCATTGGGGTTGCTTCGCTTTAATCATCAGTATTGGTGGACAGTCTCCTGCACGCATGCGTTTTGTTGTTTTTTTCTTGTTTTTTTCCTGTAGGAATGGACAGCTTTGGGCGTCTCCGTCTGCTGTCTCGTCTGTTGTCTCCTCTACTTCCTCCTCCTTCTGTTGCTGAGCCCTTTGATCCTTTTTGCTTAGAAAGAACTGCTGCTTTTGTCTCTTTGCTGCCTGTTGTCGATATAAAACAAATCTTCAAAGGCAAGACAAGCATCAGCACGCCTATTAAACTCTCACACAGGAAGTAATACGTGTTACTGCTTCTGTTGTTGCTGCTGTTGCTGGTGTTGTTCTCTCTACGGGTAACTGCTGCTGCTGTTGTTGCTCTCTGTAAAATGCTGCTTTTGCTGCTGCAGCATTTGCTGCCTGCACCTAGGTGTTGCTGCTGCTGTTTCCGGCTGCTGCTGGTATGCTATGCTTCGATCCTACTGTTCATCCACATTCGCATTTGTGCATTCCTTTTGTTCGTTTGCTTATTTGTTTGTTTTGTTGCTGTTCGTTTGCTTGCTGCGATGTATTGGAGTATTTTTCTGCCTCTTCCCCCTCACTGTCTAGTTGCACATTATGTCCTCTTTTTTTTGTTCTTTGTTTAGCTTTTGGGTGTTTTTTCTCTGTTTTGCTTTGCATGCGTTTGCTGCTGCTGAAGCTGCTGCCGCTGTTGGCGTTGTTTCTGCTGGCGTGTTTGCTGCAGAAGAGATTCCCGTTTGGCTGACAGCGGAGCAGGTGCTGCAGGCTGGCTGCAGTTCTCCTCAAGGCCTGTGTTTGTTGCTTTGTTCGTTCTTTAACGGGCTAGATAGCTGCATGCACACACAGTGTTTGTCCTTTGTTGCAGTAGGTGAGAAAGGCCCCTCTTCTGCTGCTCTTCTTCCCCTTTTTCCTAACCGTCGCTATCTGCATGAGCCTTTAACACTCCTCTTGCTGCCTACTGTCTACCTGGCTTAGGCTCTCGTGCTGCTGTGTTTGGTTATTGGCTTGCTTGGTTGTTTGTTAGTTGGTTCTTGCTTGTTCGCTTTCCTTTTCTTGAGTTCTTGTTTGTCTCCTTGTTAGTCTGTTTGTTGTTTGGTTTAAGTTTCGTAGGATATGAGTTTTCGTCTGTTTGCTTCTCCGTTCTCGTTTCTGCTTTTTATTTGCTTCTGGCTTGTTTGCTGGCTTGCCCAACTCTCTCCATATTTCCCCGCCTGCCTTCATCTTTTGTATTTCACGGGCCTGTTCGCTGTTTCTACTGCAGCATCAACTCTTGCTGCAGTGCTTGCTGCTGCTGCTGGTGTTGCTGCTGTTGCAGCGTTTTGCTCACTCTTTTGAGCGCATTGTTTGGCTCAACGGATGCCGTTTGTTTCTGTGAACTGCTTTGTCAAGGTTCTATCTTTATTGTCATGTTTATTTATTGCAATTTTTTAAAGCCTCAATTCGCTTTTTTATATCCCTACTGCGGCTCAGGAGACGTCGTTGGCCGGGGAGAAGAGTATTTCGTTTTGCGGCTGTCTCCTTCAGCAGCAGCACAGCTCTGGAATCCTTTAACAGGGGAAGCGTTAAACCTCAGCAGCAGCAGCCAAGCAAACCCCCCTGGCTCTTCTTTTCCGCAGCAGCATCAGCAGCAGCAGCAGTTGCTGCTTGAACAGCTACAGCTTTGGAGTGAGGAGCTGGAGGTGTTGGCCGCCCTTAGAGTTTCTAACGCCGAGACAAAAGAGCTGCAGCAGCGACTTGCTGCTGCGCTTCCAGTTGCGGAGGCCTTTGCAGCGTCGCAGCACCGCAGCCTGCAGGAGCTGCAGCACGAGCAGCGGCAGCAGCAGTGGCTAGGACAGGCAGCTGTGGACGAGCAGCAGGGAGGTGAGGCTGCTGTTAAAGAGGTGCTACTGGTGGAATCAGGTCTTGTAGAAGTGCAGAAGAAAACAAATTTGCTGCTGCAACGTTGGCAGCAGCTGCACGCAGCAGCAGAACCCTATTCTCCTTTTCTATTGGGCGGCCGACAGCAGCAAAACAGAGAAGGGATTTTCCCGGTATCTTCTTTGTCTTTGCTCGTTGGCATGCAAAATGTCTATATTAACTTACAGCCCATGTGGTGTCTCAACAGCTGGGAGGTTCCTGCCTCTGCTGCTCCTGGAGCAGCAGCAGCAGGAGCAGGAGAAGGGAGTGGAAGGGCATTCACCCCTGAACTTGCTGCTGAAGGCACAGCGGAAGAAGAAGCAATAAGGAGAAGTGTACAGGAAGAGTTGCAACGCAAACACAAAAGGAGATGCTTCGGGCTACCAACTTTGTTTGCTGCTGCCAAACATTTCCTGAAAACCAGCAACACCTCCGGCACTTGGATTCAGCTTTCTCTTAGATGCCTCTCTTTTGTCTGGTGCGGCAGGTACGAAAAAACTACAAACAAATAATTTAATTGGGAATACGCAAATAATAAGTAAATACAAAGGTACATAATTAGATCAATGAGTAAACAGTGAACAAAAACAGACAAATAAATGTATGGAAACACAACAAGCAACGAGCAATCAACAAGTAGATGCGCGAGTACATAAACAAACAAATAGCATGCAAACAATAAACAAACAAACAGGAAGACAACAAACAGCAGTCGAGCAGGCATGCAATAAAGAAATAAACAAGCAAAGAAACACCAAACCATATAAACAGACAAACACACCAGCATTTAGAAAAAAAGCACACAACCAAACCGGCAAAAAACAAACACAGAATACAAGAATAATCAAAAGATAAGAATCAGGCCAATGACAAACAAGCAATCAAGCAAACAAAGTCCCAGATGTATAGAGGCAACAGAAATCAAGGCCAAATGATAGTAGAACAGCTCCGCTTTAGCCCTCATACGAATAGACAGGGATAACTGCAAAAACCTAAACTGCATATATATATATATATATATATATATATATATATATATATATATATATATATATATATATATATATATATATTACAACGCTCTGCGTCTTCAGGAGAAGACGCCCTGGGTTGCCTTGCACCCTCTCCAGCTGTAAATTTGACTTAAATAACCGAAAACACTGGTCTCCGCTGCTGCCAGAACCAGTAAGAAAGCCACTTGCTGCTGCTGCTGTTGTCGCAGCCGTTG
Source organism: Eimeria praecox (assembly GCA_963920595.1). Taxonomy (NCBI): domain Eukaryota; phylum Apicomplexa; class Conoidasida; order Eucoccidiorida; family Eimeriidae; genus Eimeria; species Eimeria praecox. Next base: position 4,120,809 of record OY986950.1, read on the forward strand.
CTATCGGAGTTTCTTTTGGTGCTGTTGCTGCTTGTAGCTGCAAGTGCCAATGCGTAGAATTCATCAGCTTTCAAGTTGTATTCGCAGCCAGCACCTTCTCATTTGAACAGGAGCTGCAGCACTAGCAGTGGCAGAAGCAGCAGCAGCAACAGTACCAACAGTTTATTGAACGATGTTGTTGCTTTCGTCTGATTGTTTATCTTCAATGTGTTGCTTAGATTCTGCTTCCTGAAGACCAAAGAAGAGAGGCAGCAACCGCCTATGAAACTACTTTTGTATCAGCGGGGGGACTCCAGCCCGAAGGCGCGGCACCAGCAGCAGCAGCAGCAGCAGCACAATCAGCAGCTAAGGTGCTTGGAGTGACAGGCGAAGACGCCAAAAGAGCGGCTTTGCTGCCTCCCACAGGTGCACAGCTATAGTGAACAGGGTGTCAGCCTTAGGGTTCAGCAGTTTCTCCTGCCGCTGCTGCTGCTTCTGCTTTTGCTGCTGAGGCTGCAGTGCATGTACCTGCACGCACAGCGCCTCTAGAACAATACTTCCTGCATGCATTGCAAAACCTGAAACGCTTACAGCCAGCCCCAGCAGGAAACCAAAGCTGCTGCATCTTTCTTCTGCCGGTTGTGCTTGCCTTTGTCCTCTGATTTCTTCTGCGTTTCGCGTTCCATTTCTCCTTTTTGTCTGTTCGTGTCTGCTTGTTTTGCTTACTATGTTTGTTGTTTCTTCTTTTTCTGTCAATTTGGTACTTCCGCTGCTGCTGCTGCGTGTGCAGGATGGGCTAAGCCCCTACCACAGGAGGTGGAGTTCACAGAAGCTGACGTCCGTAGAGCCCTCGAGTTGGAGCAGCAGCTGCAAACAGCGCTGCAGCAACTCATCAGGAACCGGTATAGCAACGGTAACATCCGCAGCGGCATGAGCGGCAGCGTTTGTGTAGAATCAGAAGCAGACGCCGACGGCCCCGTGGCTGCATGGAGGCCTGCAGCATCTTCATGGAGGGCAGAAGGACTTGGAGGCGAAGGATATTTAAACGAAGAAGTTACGCAGTGCATAGCGTTTGCAGAGGAGCCGGTGGCTGGCGTTTATGAAGTGTTGGGGCTGTACGAGGAGGTCAGGCGTACGTCTACCTGGCACTCGTTAGCATTTTCTTCGCCAGTTTCAACAGAAACAGAAGATCGCGAGATGCTCATAATGCAGCAACAAACTAGCACGAGTAACGCACACGCATGCAATACTCCTGTCCTCCTGACAGGCAAACAATACCTTGAGGAGGCCCTTTTAGCTGTGGTTTCCTCTGCTTTTCCCGGGAGGCAGCTGCAGGGTATTGTGTTCCACTTCAACGAACTGAACACCCATAAACTGCTCGATCGACTGCTGCATGCACAGGTGTTTGGGGCTTTGCCGCTGCGCTACCCAGGGCAAAACATTGCAAGAGTCTACAGCCGAGTTGGCTGCCTCGTTGTCAGACTTTTTGCATTTCCTTGTGGCCTTTACAGCGGCTGGCTGTTTGCTGGCACCATCGACTGACTTTTCTGGTTTTCTGATGTGTTTTTGTTTGTGTTTTGTCTTTTAAGATATGATGTATTCAATACGCCTGTCCTCTTCAACTTCGTTTCCTTCTCTTTTCACGTTTGCTGTATATTATTGGGGTTTACTTTCGGCCGTCCTCGATGCACTCGTTCCCTTCATTCTTAACTTTGCATGCTGGTGCATACCTCAGGCAGTTCTTATTCTCTTCCATCAACATCTCAGAGTGCTTTTCATCACTGCCGTAGCCCTTATAGCAAGGAGGGAATTTGCTGGCTTACGCAAACAACTGTCACACAAGCAACAGCTAAAAACCCCATTGCTCCAAACCGCTAGGCTTGCAGCTTCCCACACTGGCCATCTGAAATCTCCTGCGAACAGAAGGCTTCTATGGGACAGTTAAGATGTAGCATTCAGCAGCAGCAGCAGATGCATGCACGTAATACAACAGGTGCAACAGTAGCAGCACCAACCAACAGCTGGTGCTGCAACTGTAGCAGACACCAGCCGTAAAAGTAGCAGAAATGCCTTCAGACAAATACAGGTGTCTAAGGTGGCGTTTCTAAGGAGAGTGGCTCCGATGGTTGAAGGTGCAACAGACAGCGTTGCTTATACACGACGTTTTTAATTGCAAGTCTGGCTGATGCTGCTATTGTGTTCAAGAAAGGCAAGCACTTGCCGCATTCCATGCGGAATTGAGGTGTTTCGTTAGCTGTGGAGACAGTTTCGCTGTGTTCTGTAGGGTTATTTGTTTGAAGGTTTATCTGAGAGTTTGGTTGAGGGTTTACATCAGGCTTCGTGTGGCGATCTGCAAGCACTTGCCGCATTCCATTCGGAATTGAGGTGTTTCGTTAGCTGTGGAGACAGTTTCGCTGTGTTCTGTAGGGTTATTTGTTTGAAGGTTTATCTGAGAGTTTGGTTAAGGGTTTGCATCAAGCTTCGTGTGGCGATCTGCATGCAGATCTACATAATAATTCGCATGTACGGGTTCTGCATGGAGTGTTGCCTACAGCTAGCTGTTTGTTTGCACAGGGCTTCTTCTTATGAAGGAGGAGTGCCTCAGATAATCCCTACGGGCATTTGCATGGGGGATTTAGGTGTCTGCCCTTTCAATACATAGGGTTTTCTCAGGGGTTATTCAGTTGCTATGGCAGCGTTTTATGGGTAAGCACTTTGTTGCAAATAAAAGAGAAGGCCTTCAATCAGCAAAAGGAGTTTGGGGGGCTCCGAGTCTGAAGAGGAGGTTGGAATGTTTTGTTTTGGGTTGGAAGAATAGAGAGTCGAACTTGGAGCTAACTTTGGTGTATATGAAAAAGCAAACAACACCTATAAGTGTAATTGTCCATCCTTGCACGTAGATCAGCAGATAGCGATACAGATCACTGCTTTCACTGAGGGTGTCGTGAAAGGCATCAGGGGAAACTGCAGCATCGCCTAAGCATTTGTTTAAAGGGGATTCGTTCCAATCCACTGCCTTCCCTTCTCTTAAATTGGCATACGCTCTACACACAGACAAATCCTGAAAAGAACAGTCTTGAGAACCCTCCTTAGGTGTGAAAGACAGAAATTTCTGCGCCAGCAACTCGTCTCCGTCGTTGCACGTTGTTACCAAACCCGACTCTGCATTTTGCAGGTTTTGTTCTGCAGCACAAACAAAAGCTCGAAAAACTGAAAGCTGCATATTTACAGCAGCTGCGAGTTGAACAATGGGCACAATTATATATATATATATATATATATATATATATATATATATACAGAAGCAGAAGGAGAAAGGCAAAACTGCAAGGTCTTCTTCCTAACAACTTTAGATGAATAGAGGCCTACAGAGATGATTCGTCTAATACGGTCTGTCTATTTAATCCTGAGTTAACATTCAGTTAATCGATTTATCGATTAAAAAACAATAAAAAAGAAGTAGAGAAGTAGTTGTGTATTTCTTAATAAATCATGCATCGATTCAACTATGAATGCATGCAGTTGGTGTTTTATTTACCCGTGCTTAGACACTTGACGTTTCCCTTATACCAAAGCCTGCAATTATCGACAGCCACAATTGCCTGAGCATTCCATCGACGACTACACCAATCATTGGGGGCTGCGAAGATCCAAACGGTGTTAATAAATGATACAATAAGCCAACAATCTGCAAGGATAGCAACAATCCAAGGCCCCCATTTGCTCATAAACCCAAGTCTACTAATCCATTTTCCTAAACTCATAAACTCTGCTATTGAAAAATTACCAAACATATCTAAAATACGAGCCATCATAATACACAATATGCCAGTAGCACTTGTAATACATATCATAATAATGAAATTGACGCCTATGAGCGAAATCGCACGCTCCCCGCATCGGTAGTTTTTGAAGAAACTTAAACTTTTAATTAATAAATATAATACTAATGTCATTAATGTACCAAATACTGCAACTGAAGTTAATAAACGATAAAAAAATGCTAAACGCCATGAATATCGTCGACGCATCCAGTTGAAACGAATCGATTGATATCGCTTGCAACAGAAACATAAAAAAGGAGAACAACAACCTAACGTTCTATCATTAATTCCACAATATGTTGTATCCATTGTCTGTATTTTAATTTGGTTTCAGTTTAAATAACATTCCCTTGCTGCTACTGTTGTTGCTGTTCCTGCTGTTGTTCCTCGTGATGCTACTACTGCTGCTTGCTTTTGAGAGGTTTCGCTCTTCTTGCAGATTATTCTGATGGGTAGATTGGAATTCAAATAAATAAAAATTGAATTTACAGGGGGAACTGGGGGTATTAAATAAATATAAAGAAGAAGAAGAAGAAGGAAGAAGAGGAGAAGGAGAACAACACGATTCTAAACCCCGATGAACCAATGGTGCTCCCTCACCACCACCGCGGAAACAGTGTTGAAATACTTGACATGTGTCTACATTAAAAGAATAAGGGAAATAAAATTTGAATATTTTAAGAAGGAAAAATTCAAATACATCAAAAATTCATTCAATTTACTCCGCGGTGCCTCTCGTAAACACAACGGCCTTCCGTCGTCTGATATGCTGAGATACACCGAAAGCCCCATATTTGTTTTATTTTCTTCAATTTATTTTAAATATTAAATATATTCAGAGTTCTTTTCTTACTTTTCCAGTCAACGTCTTACTATACATCAACGAGAAGCCCTCTTCTGTAGCCTCCTCGCTCGCTACCTTTACTTCTGTGTATACCTTCGAAGCTACAAGTGTGCTGCAGCATCGGAAAGACCTTCTCCTTATAATTTAAATGTTTTTATTTAAATAATTTGTTCAAATTTATACATATAAAAAAATATATTAAACATTTAGGCCCCATAAACCTAGCTTATGTCTACAGTAGCTTTCTTTCTACCTACGCTAACTAACTGTACAGCGCACAGAGCAGCTGATCTTCATTCTTTTGTGTTATTCTCCTCACCAAATTGATTATATTTGTTGAAAATAATAACATAATAAACAACAATCCTAATTAAAATGCTAGGGTAGGAGTTTGTTAGGATAACGCATACAAAACCCTAGGAAGGAACCTCTAACTCTACTCTTCTGCATGCAGCACGCTTCAGTATTATTATTATTGATTCATCTTTATAAAACTTGAAAGGCCTAAGTATAATATTTGCTTAATATTTAATTGTTTAGTATTTAGTAGTAGGACTATTCTATAGGATTTGGGGTTTAGGGTGTATGCGCCAGCTTTGAATCATAAAGGCTCGAATCCCCGGCAAATAATAATAATATTAATATTAATATTGATATTAATATTAATATTAATATTAATAACAATAACAATAATAATAATAATAGTAGAGTTCATTTAAAAACTCTAATATGAATATATCGTCATAGACAACAAGACAAGCTCATATGTAGTGCCTGCATGCACCTCTGCTGCAGCAACAACATGCAGCAACAGCAGCAGCTATGCTGCTGCAGCAACTGTATACGATTGCTACAGCACCTGCAGCAAATATACTGCTGCAGCAGCTGCAGCAAATATACTGCTGCAGCAGCTGCAGCAAATATACTGCTGCAGCATCTGCAGCACATATACTGCTGCAGCACCTGCGTGTGATTGCTGCTGCTGCTGCAGCAGCAGCAGCAGCAGTTATATGAATGCAGCAGATTTATTGATGCAGCAGCATTTGGGGCTGCAGCAATTTGATGCATGAAGCAGCAGCAGCTCTCAAGCCCACGTCTTCTGCTCGTGCTGCTCGCAGCAACAGATCTAAAGAAGAAAAGAAACAAACAACAATCAACAGCATATTTAGGTCTAGTACAATTGCACTTACTTGTTGCTGCTACTCTCTCCAAACTACCTTCTCTAGCATATCTGAATGCCTTTCAACGACACCGCCAACGGTTGCTTAATGCAACTCTTTCAGGTGTCTACACAGCTGTAAGCTGGCAGCTGCTTTAGGTGTATAGGCAGCTCATTCAGGTGTCTAGACAGCTCATTTGATATCATATAGCCAGCATATTAAGGTGTCTACACAGGTGTCTATACACCTGATTTAGGTGTCAACAGAGCTGATTCAGGTGTCGAGACAGCTATTTCAGGTATATAGACAGCTAATTCAGGTGTACAGGCAGCTATTTGAGGTGTATAGACAGCTAATTCAGGTGTATAGACAGCTAATTCAGGTGTATAGATAGCTAATTGAGGTTTCTACAGAGCACATACCCTCCAACCCAAGTACAAAACGTAAAGCCCAGGCTAGACCTTGACGTTCGGCCTGAAGGAACAGAGAAAGAACGAAGAGTTTTTGAATATATTTAAATTAATAAAACATTTCTTGCTTGTACTTTTTATTGTTTTTCGCTGACTTCTATCTTATATTCTGTTCATTGTTATATAGGAATAGAAAACTTCTTTAAAACCTTTCCTCTGCCTACCCCCGGTTCTTCCCCTCTGCAGCTCTGCTGCAGTAGATACTCAATTGTAAACAATGCCTGCAGCAAGAGCCCCCAAACAGACGAGCCGGCAGCAGTAGCAGCAGCAGCAGCAGCAGCAGCAGCAGCAGCAGGAGCAGCGTCTGTGTTTGCTTTGTCATACTCAGACAAAGTAAGAATTGTGTGGAGTGTATCTACACCTAAATTTAAAACTAAATTTAATCTGAGATGAATGAAGCAACAAAATAACAAAATAATAATTATTTAAAACACAAATATATGAGCGGCATCGCCAGGACTTGTAGAAAAATACAAATAAATAAAAAAAATAATAGAGGAGAGCAAATAGTAAATTAGATATAAAGAAGAAGAAACACCAAACAATCTCAGCAAAGAAAGGAGAGAAAGAAGAAAGAAAGGTGAATTTGTTGCATGCAGGATTTGCTGCATGCAGCCCAATAATTAAATAAACAAATAAACAAATAAACAAATAAACAAATAAACAAATAAACAAATAAACAAATAAACAAATAAACAAATAAACAAATAAACAAATAAACAAATAAACAAATAAACAAGTAAACACATAAACAAATAAACAAATAAACAAATAAACAAATAAACAAATAAACAAATAAACAAATAAACAAATAAACAAATAAACAAATAAACAAATAAACAAATAAACAAATAAACAAATAAACAAATGTAAGGAAACAAACAAACAGATATAATCAAACAAGCAAACAAACAAGAAAATATGAGCAACTAATCAAACATGCATATAAACAAATGTAAACAAACGAACAAACAAATATAAATAAACAAATATATATAAACAAGTAAACAAACAAACAAATATAAATAAACAAATATAAATAAACAAATATAAATAAACAAATACATCTAAACAAATATATCTAAACAAATATAAATAACAACAAATATAACTAAAGAAATATCCGTAAACAAATAAAACTAAACGAATATACCTAAACAAATATATCTAACCAAATATATCTAATCCAATAAAACTAAATAAATAAAAAAAACAAATTATGTAGAACATAGTCTGTCTCTGTCTCCACACCTCAAGAGCCCCGTTGCATGCATCTATATATATTTTGTCTGTCTCTACAACAAACTTGATCCATCCTTCGTGTATTTCTTCTGTTTCTATTTCTTTATTTTTTATTTCTTTTTCTCTTTGTTGCATGCATTGAAGAGAACAAGAAAGAAAATGAGCGGCGGGGCGAATGCCAGAAACACCAAAAGCCTAAGCAAACACAAACAAATAAAATAACTAACAAAATTGATGATGCTCCTGCTGCTGCTGCTGTTGCTGTTGCTGCTGCAGCTGCTGCTGTTGATGTTGCTGTTGCTGCTGCTGGTGCTGCTGTTGATGTTGCTTTTGCTGTTGCTGCTGTTGATGTTGCTGTTGCTGGTGCTGCTGTTGATGTTGCTGTTGCTGCTGCTGCTGCTGCTGTTGATGTTGCTGTTGCTCCTGTTGCTTCTGTTGTTGCTGCTGCTGTTGCTGGTGCTGCTGTTGATGCTGCTGTTGCTGCTGCTGCTGCTGTTGATGCTGCTGTTGCTGCTGTTGCTTCTGTTGTTGCGGCTGCTGCTGCTGTTGCTTCTGTTGTTGCTGCTGCTGTTGCTGTTGCTTCTGTTGTTGTTGCTGCTGCTGCTGTTGTTTCTGTTGTTGTTGCTGCTGCTTGCTGTTGCTGTCGCTGTTGCTGCTGTTGCTGCTGTTGCTGCTGCTCTGTGGCTTTTGTTATTGCTGTTATTATTATTGTTTTTCTCGTTTCTATTCTAATGTTGTTTATATGGTTGTTTTATTTTGTCTTTCTCTGTTTATTTCTTTTTATTTTAATAAAATAACTAAACCTACTTCAAACAAAATTTGACTTCGCCAACGCAGGTGTCTGTACACCTCACACTGAAAGGGAAAGCTAAACGAGAGCTGCCGCAGCAGCTGAATAACTAGCGGAGGCAGCAAACCCTGCTGCTGCTGCTGCTGCTGCTGCTGCTGGTACTGCAGCTGCAGCAACTGCTGCTGCTGCTGCTGGTGCTGCTGGTGCTGCTGCAGGTCAAACCCCTCCCGCTTTCCTTTTGTGGGTTGCTCCAGCAGCAGCGGCAGCAGCTAAAAATAAACATAAAATAAACAAAGAAGAATTATTATACATCTTCTTTGATTACTATCACATATATATATTTTAATAAATAAATAGATAAAAAACTACAAATACCCGCATATACAATATATATAATGTGCATATTATATTTAATATATATATATATATATATATATATATATATATATATATATATATATATATATATATACAGAGAGAGAGAGAGAGAATAGCTATAGATATTAATAAATATAGATCTAGATATCTAAACACCTAAATATCTAAATCTGTAAAGCTATAAACTTAAATATATATAATATTTGTAAACATCACCAGTATAACATCTGCTTACTTGAATAAAATGTTTGCATTCAATTATTTTCTGTCTCCCTGGATCTGCTGCAGCAATTCGAGTTAATAACTGAAGACCCTCAGGTGCTTCTATTTCTAATAGTAGTGGGGTGTACAGACACCCCACAATCACAACCTATACAGAGAAACAATCAAGTGTATAGACAGCGATAAATGTTGGAGATTTAAAAACGAAGTAGAAGAAACACACACGCAACAAACAACAGCAGCAGATGCAGCTGCAACGGCAGCAACAGCAGCAACAACAACAACAACTACTACTACAATAAAAACAACAACAACAACAGCAACAACAACAACAACAGCAACTACTACTACTACTACTAGTACAGCAGCAATAATAATAAAATAAGGAGACACTGGAGCAGGAGGAGACAGATACAACCAAGCAAACAAGAAAAGAGACAGAATAGAAAAAAGAGATACAGAAAAGTAGAAAACAACAAAAGAAGAATAAATTAGAATAACAAACGTAAAACATACAAGAGAAACAGAAAAACAAAACAAAATACAGAAACAAACTAACAACACGAGAAGAGAGAGACAACAGGACAGAGCAAGAGACAGCAGGAGATAGCAGGAGACACAAGCTTAGCTTCATTTAAAGGAGTAGTTATAAAAGAGATAAAGAAAGAGAGAGAAAACAGAAAAAAGAGACAAACAGACATCATCAGCAGCAATCTGTTCTGCTGCTTGTGGCTCCATCCCAAGTATGGTAATTAAACGAAGCAACCTGAAGAGACAGAAGAAACAAATAAAATATAAAAAATTAAATTAATAAAAACAAAACAAAATAAAATAAATAATAGAAAACAAAACAAAGAAAACAAAAGAAAAGAAAACAAAAAAATGTAGAAACAAAAAAAAAACAAAATTTAATAAAACAGAAGAAAAGAAAACAAAACAAAATAAAATAATTTAAAATAAAATAAAATAATAAATAAAATAAAATGAAATAAAACAAAATAAAATAAAATAAAACCTGTTAGACAGAATAAAGTAGAATGTAATTGTATTAGCGATTGAACAATCAAGTAGTTATCTACTACTTCCTGTGTATGTACACCTCAATACTAATAACTAAATATAATTAACAAATATAAAACAATATATAAAGTAAGAAGAATGTTTATATACAATACTTACATGCACGCTGTCTCTTGAGATACAGCCAAAGAACGAAGGCTTGCTGGCTGTTCTGCTGCTGCTGCTGCTGCTGCTGCTGCTGCTGCTGCTGCTGCTGCTGCTGCTGCAGGTTGCTGCTGCTGAAGATGTTGAAAGTCAGGCAGCAATAACCACAGCAACTTTGCTGCTGCTGCGATAATGCTGCTGCTAAGCATACGTTGTCTTGCTTCGGCTACACTAACAAACAAATACTAATAAATATATTAATAGAATTAATTTATATGTTTTTATTAATATTTAGGTTTTATAATATACATATATAATAAAATTTTTATTATGACGCTTAGTAGTATTAATATTATAAACAATCATGCAGATAAACAAATAAAAATAAATAAAAAACAAATAAAAACAGAAGAAAACAAAGAGATAATAAACAAAAAAGAGTGAACCCACAAACACAGAAGAAAACAAATACAAAATAAAGAGAAACAAATAAAAAAACAAATAAATGAGCAAAGATAAATTTTTTAAATTATCAAACAAACAAAAACAACAAAAGAAAAAATAGAAACAAAACAAAACAAAACAAAAACAAGGAAGACTAAATAATGAGCTGCATATACACCTCAACACTTTAATTTATTAATTAATTTATTAGTTTATTTATTTATTTATTTATTTATTTATTTATTTATTTATT